>CM042417.1:12350555-12888055 GCA_023634145.1 Thymallus thymallus | reverse complement strand
ATAAGCTTGCCCTCTGCAATCTTCAAATGGAATCTTCAGCTCGTTCAGCTTATGTAAGATGACAGTGGACAGATTCAAGCCGAGGAAGTGTTCCTTGATCTCTGGCTTTCCCTTTAAAGCCACACTTCTCAGAATAATGGATATTTGCTCCTGGTATCTAATGTCAGGTGTACAGTCCAAGATAATGGAGAAGTACTTTGAGTCTCTTACTTGAGTCACTATTGCTTTCAGAATCTTGTCACTCACCATCTGTATCAGCTCATTCTGTGTGCGCTTCCCAAGGTAGTGAGCATGTTTCTCTGCATTTTTAATTTTGCTGAGATGATTTTCCATAACCGGGTCAAATTTTGCCGGTAATTCAACCTCTTTTAGGAAGTTTCCATTATCTGGTTGGAAGAGTTTGTCTGATGAACCCCTGAATGCTATGTTTCTTTCAGCCAGAGACTGGGTTACTTATTAAACGTGTAAGGACATCCCGCCATCTCTTTCTTTCAGCTTTGACACGAGGGGGAGGCGGGCCCTTGCGTAATTTGCGGGGCCCTACGCAACTTGCGTAGTGAGTGTATAGGGCCGCCCGGCTCTGTGCAACAAGACAATGATCCAAAGCGCACACAATCAAGTCTACATGAAAATGGTAATTAAAAAAAATAGATTTTAAGTTTTAGAATGGCCTAGTCAAAATCCAGACCTAATTCCAATTGAGATGTTGTGGCAGGATTTGAAAAATGCAGTTCATGCTTGAAAACCCAGAAATGTTGCCCCTGGCACCAACGACGATCGTACCACGCTCAAAGTCGCTTAGGTCACTAGTTTTGCCCATTCTAACGTTCAATCAAACAGTAACTGAATGCCTCGATGCCTGTCTGCCTGCTTTATATACTGTAGAAAGCCACGGCCACATGAATCACAGGAGGGAACCATTTTCGTAACTGGGGTGATGTACCTAATAAACTGGTCACTGTGTGTGTGTGTGTGTGTGTGTGTGTGTGTGTGTGTGTGTGTGTGTGTGTGTGTGTGTGTGTGTGTGTGTGTGTGTGTGTGTGTGTGTGTGTGTGTGTGTGTGTGTGTGTGTGTGTGTGTGTGTGTGTGTGTGTGTGTGCGACAAAGGCCACATTGATTTATTGAAGGCTACAAAGGATCTTGAGAAACCTATAAAATACATTCGGAAATAGACAAACTCGTTTGACAGAATGCTTTCCTCTGATCTAATCAGGAAGTCCATTTAAGAATATCAAGAGAAGGAAAGAGATAATATAACAACATTTAAACGAAATTAACTCTGATCTGTTTTTTATATATATTCGTTTACAAGTACAGTACCTGATGTCTGCATTTCACTGTATCGTGTGCACGTGACCAAAAAAGTTGATTTGAATGAATGAATTAACCTGTTTATCTGCATATCCGATTGTTCCGGACAGATTTTTAACTATACTGAGTCTTTCATGAGAAAGAGAGAAATATTAAATAATACATTACAATGAACATGCATTAATTATTGAGATAAAGTGGACTATTTAAGGTTGTTTGCCAGAATGTGGTGGTGAACAACAATAAATGCTTCCTGGGTTTGGAGGCAATCCCTCCATAGTGTGTGTGCAATATTACACTTTGAAAAGACCTAAATTCATATTTCATGCGAGTAAAGCAACCCAAGTTAATCCCCAACATTTATCTTCCGGGGAATATCGCACCCCACCACCAAAAACAAGTTAGGACAACTTTTGGGAGTCTTTTGGAATCACGTAATTATTATTGTTATTGTCGTAACATTTAAGTGCAATCACGTCATTTGCGTAGCATTTAAATGACCCTGTGTATTTTTACATTCTTGTGTTATGCAATGAGGATTCCAGGCTCTTTTTCAAACCTCACTGGACTAAATTACGAAGATATCTTGTTTAGGGATTGTTATCACTGTAGGAATTAGAGTTGTGCTTAATGCTATTTGAGCGCGTAGTATACACTGATAAAGAAACTTAGAGTTAAGTGGGGGGTTCTTGACGTGGCGTCTACGGTTCTTCAGAATTCTAAAAGATTCTAAAAGATTCTTAAAATCTATGGAAATCTGCAGATGTGTCCCTTACATAGCACACAGCAAATTGGCTAGTGTTAACTAGTCTTGATTCTTCAGTCTAACATTTCTAGTTTTTGAAGTCCATGTGTTAAATTAACACTGTAAAGAGTTAAATTAACACTCAGTGGTGTAAAATAATGCCAGTGTTGGTTTTATTAACCACAGTTGAACCAAACACTAAAGGCACCCAGAGAAATATGCAAATAAGGCCCAAGACCTTATTTGCATAAAACAAGGTGTTGAGTGTGTGTGGTGCCCCCACTCCGCCTTCCACTCACTTTCAATCCCCCTGTTATGTACAGATTGACCTGTGGATGGGAGAGACTATCGACCTGGCTGGGGGAGGGGGTTGATGTTAGCATCTTAGCGAATTAGCGCAAGTACAGGAGTTGCTGAGTCACCTCATCTTACCTCATGGGTAGCTGTCTTCCCTAGTTAGCCTTTCTGTCTTTTCTCCCTTCTGTTTTAACATGGAGGTTCCCCTCCACAGCTGATGAACTCTGTCAAAAGCTAATAGCCATGATAATGCTAATAGTGCTTGTTTGTGTACACTTTGTGAACAGTATGACTGGAGCTTTATGAGGGAATTTAAGTGGCTTTGTTACAGACGTTTGTTTGTGATGTGCTGACCTGAACAAGATTAATCAAGGTAGGCCTATAATCAAGGTTCAGATTGTCTATTGTATCATATTATATCGCATTGGTATTGCAACCAAAAGTGCTAGTTGCAAATGGCCATTCATCAGATGACCCTGTGGTACCAAGCAAGGCTGATGAAGAGACATCCACTAGTGATTTGGGAAGCATTGAATGATCACAGCTAGCTCTGGTCCAGGGAAGGCCTTAGGAAGGCTCAACGTTAGCAAGGCACATGTAACGCCCTGGACCAGAGCTAGATCACAGCATAAGTATATAACACATAAGGAACATGGATATACAGCAGCCTATATGAGAGGATCTCTCTGGCCCGCTACACCAGAATAGTTTATTCAAGTGGCCTGATTCCATAGTTTGAATCTAATGAATTATGGCATACATCAGGGTTCCCCAAATGGTGTGTCAGGCTCTGGCCATAGAGAAGCTTTGCTTCTCTATTTTTCTATGGTCAGAGTCTGGCAGATCTATTATTTCTACATCTGTGTGGTGTTGTGTGTGGGATCCCTAATTAGAGGCAGCTGCTATGCATTACCTCTAATTAGGGATCCTACTTATATGTCTGTGTTCCACTCCCTTGGCGTGGTTCATTGTTGTATGTTGTCCCGTGTTCGTGCTACGTGTGTTTCATATTGAATTGCATATTTGTTATTTTGTATAGTCGATGTCCAGTGTAGTTTATTTATATAATAAACGATGTCGAACTATCGCTACGCTGCGCCTTGGTCTCTCTACACACCCGAACGTGACATGGTGGTCCGCAGGCGAGTGATTTTATTTGGCCACCCAAGTTTTCTGAGCAAAAAATAAACAAAATAATATTGTTTATTATTTTTGGAAATAAAACACTGTAAAAATACTGGCAAATCAGCTCCAAGTGATTTTAATTTTGGAAATCTGTTCCAAAGTATTCCCTCGCATAATAGAGATATATGTGATCATATACAAATGTAAGCAAGGTTTGAAATGTTTTAGTCAAATGTTATATCTGTTTGGCCTTTTTGTGGCCAATTTGCAGTCTAATTTACAAACAATTTACATTATTTGTAATTATATTATTGCCCCCGACCAACCAATCAAGTAAAAATCGTCCCACGGCTGAATCTTGTTGATGATCCCTGGCATACATGCAGCAAGCCGACATGTAAGATGAACAGTTGCAAGCGCATTCAGCCATATTTAATGCATATTTAATATCTATTTTGATCTTATTCTTATTATTTTAATCATAACAAGATTGCATTTGATGTATTATGTAATACACAACTTGTCATCTTTGTTGATGCAACAAAATAAATTCTGTTAGATATTTGCTTTTGTTAGCGTTGCTATAAACAGCTATTCTCTCCTGTGATTTTGTCTGCTGGTTTCTTTCTGCAGTTTGTGGACAATCAGTATCTGAAGTTTGACTCCAGTTGAAACATAGCTACTTGGAGAGCGAGGAGATTAACAACTGAAGCGGGGAGCTGACTGTAAGGCGCTCAACTCTTTCCCACATGCCGTAGATTAATGCCTCAAATTCCTCCCCCAGACCTGCTTTAGTAACTTGAATAAAACTCCCCTTTTGTGTCTCCCTTGTTGTAGTATTTATATTTCAAGGCTTACTCCTCCGTGTTGGGTGAGTAAAGTGAGGGAGATGAGGGAGAAGAGAGATTTATTTAAAGTTATGATGGTGCTGATGAAAATTTAAGGACATGGTTGGAGCTTGGGGAGAGAGAGAGAGAAAGAGAGAGCTGGGGATGAGAGGATGTAGAGATTGAGGGGAGATTATGTCTGGCTTCTCTGGGAGGAAATATGCTCTTTTGTTATGTTTAATGGGAATTGCCAGTGGTGAAGAAGGAAAGGTCACAGAGAAAGCCAAGTGTCACATAGGAGCACACAGGCACACACATACACACATGTACACACATGTACACACATGTACACACATGTACACACATGTACACACACACACAGACACACACACACACACACACACCCACACAAACACTCTCTCTCTCTTTCTCTCTCATTCTATGGCACTGAAAAGGAAGACATTCATCTCTCTCACCCCTTTCATTGTACTCCATGATAAGACATCTCAAGGCAGGGTGATGGCTGGGTATATGTAGCTCTGACACATTGATCGGCTTCACTGACATATACAGTATGTTGCTTTTGTCCACCCCATCATCTGAAAATGTGTCATTGTGTGCCATATTAGTATTCAAAACATATGGGGGTTCACTTATTTGGGGCTCACAAACCAACCATCAATTGGAATGAAGAACTCTCTGTACTGTTGTCTACGGCTGGAGCAGCCTTCTACTTCTAACTATCCAATACATTCAACCAATCAGTCAATACATGATATGATAACAGTATAGTGATCATGAGGAATCTCTCTGCTCCCATAATGTTTTAATCCACTGTGGTGATGCTACAACAGCCATAGAAAAACAAATCACAAAGAGTCTTGCTTCACTCTTAACTCAAGGACAGACTTTATCTCCTTCTAGTAATAGTGAGCTATTCAACTCCTAATAGCCCTGGACCTCAGCTGGTACAAAATATTACCTGTCAACCCAGACTTTATATAGATCCTCCTTTAAGAATAGTGCTACTTATTAACAGAAAGACTTTCAGGGGGACATCGTGTTCACTAAAAGTTTAAGCAGTCGTCAGCTGGATGGGATATTACAGCATACATTATGTATTCCATCAGACAAGACAGAGGGGAGGACCCTACGCATATTAAATCACAAACAGATACAATCTATCAGACAGAGGGGAGGACCCTACGCATATTAAATCACAAACAGATACAATCTATCAGACAGAGGGGAGGACCCTATGCATATTAAATACTAACAGGCACAGTCTGCCATGCTGTATTCCAGGTAAACACAGAAAGTTCTCATAAATGGATGGTCATCTTGTACTCTCTTAGAAAAAAGTGTTCCCAAAGGGTTCTTTGGCTGTCCCCATGGGAGCACCATTTTGGGTTCTAGGTAGAACCCTTTTGGGATCCATGTAGAACCCGTTTAGGTTCTAGATAGCACCTTTTTTTCTAAGAGTGTAGTAATAATGTGCTTCGATGGCAGCGAGAGCTGTGGGGTTAGACATGCTAGGAATGTATAAGTTCTGTCGTATACCGTTGGCTTTTTCTAACAGTGAGAATTGATAGCATGCATCTAGATTCCTTTGGTACCCTTCTGTACTTGGTTTGGTACACTCACATGACATGATTTTTGTGACAGGACTTGTTTGTTTGTGTGTTGAGTCTGGTAGTGTCCACGTGACCCGTGACTTGAGGGAAGAGGATGTCATTCCTATAACCGTACACAGTGATGGCAGTTCATCTATCATCATGGTGACCTTTACTGTGTGACCTACCACGCTTACTTGTTGGTTCCCTTTGCTTTTCCTATTGTTATTTCTTATCCACATTCTTCACTGCATGACTGACCAGGCAAAGCCAATGTCTTTTTAATGTGCCACGGTTTATATAAACCTGTGCCACACACACACTCACACACACATACATACTGTGCACACACACACAGCCTGTAGGCATGTGTGTAGAGACCTGTCACTTCCCAGTTGCATGGGTGCCCTGCACATTGTCTTCCCACCCCCCACCTTCCTCTCAGTTGTTGGCAAGAGACCTGGGCACGTATCCACAAAGCATCTCAGAGTAGGAGTGCTGATCTAGGATCTGTCCATTTATTCTTATTCATTGTGATCTAAAAGGAAAAACTGATTATAGATCAACACTAGTCTGAAATGCTTTGTGGATACGGACCCAGGGCATATCTCCCATCACCCAGGGCGCACATACAAACACATGCACACACACACACACACACACACACACACACACACACACACACACACACACACACACACACACACACACACACACACACACACACACACACACACACACACACACACACACACACAGAGAGAGACGTACAAACACACATAAACGGACGCAGCCAATGGGTACACTACACTGAAGCTAATTTAATTAGCAATCACTTTGATTTGCAGACACAAACAAAGCAGCAAAGCTCAAAGGAGAGAGGCTGTTTGATCACTTCATTGGGGATGCAATGAGGGTTTGTGCATCAGGGATTTTCTTGTTCGTGTCTTGGCCTTAAAGGGCAAGTTTCCATATAGCTATCAAGGTCTTGCATCTCTCTTCGGCAACAACTTGATACTGACGATGCAACGAGGAAGTGAGAAGCTGGATCGAGAGTTGAGGACGAACTGTTCTCCAATGTTGAGGATGAGAAGACAGGAAGCAAAGTCTGTGGCCACTCTCCCAGGGTGTTTTGTGGCTGTGGAATCACTTATATGTCTTAATGATCCACACTCTCCTCACGCCAATTTGGAGACTAAAGTAAAATAATCAACAAAGGACTATAAATACCGCATTCACCAGACCAAAAGCTCTACTCGATTCTCTCAACGCTTTGGCAAATCTCTTGTTTGTCTGTTGTGATTGGTATTGTTTTGACGCCATGTTTTAGCATCTGAGGTACCCTGTGAGAAATGTAATTGGCCCAAAACGCTGCTTCAAATTAACACTTAAATAGATGGACTGGCATGTTAAGTATCCGAATCCTGCTGTGACACTCCTCGAAATCGTCACATTCTCTTCCTGAGAGACGGAATCAGAATCCATATTCCTGGAGAGGGTCATGAACGTACAGAGCCATGCCAATAGGGAAGTGACCTCAGAGGTGACATTGCACTGCTTGTACCGCATCAATTCTCTGTTGTTTCTAACTTCCTGACCTTGTAGTCTCCATTGACAGACGCACTGAATGCCAAATCGATCCCTAGCCCCTAGTGGTGCACAGGTCAGCTGTTTGTTCACCCGCACCATCCCGTAATTGCTAATAACCCATCCGCAACCACCCGACTATATGTGATAAAGTGAAAATCAGAGGCCCACACCCAACCCTAACCCGCTAATATAGGAAATGCGCTGTAGGCTACAGTCAGAGACAGCGGAACAATTTATTTTACAGGGGGTGTAGGATTAGATAGATAGATAGATAGGTACTTTATTGATCCCCCGGGGGGGAAATTTCATAAACTAACAAATAACTAATTATTTTTGCCTGATTTACATGTTTCTGCTTATTTTCAACATTTTGGAAGGCTAATTTCTGACATTTTGGTAGGCTATTTGTTAGTTAACTTTTCTATAATTAGATAGCCTATAGTATATACAGCTTCTCTTCTGTCATTATATGTTGCTCTAGAATACTAAATTAATCCTTGCTCACCAGAATAATTTCATAAATCGATTAAAGACTCTTTGTAACCGGTGATAAAATGCAATAACTAAAAAGAAACGGGAAAGAATTTGAACTGAAAGAATTAGTTTGACCGGTTGTATGGAAATAGAAATCTGTGAAAAAGACCCAACATATTTATATCAGCTTTTATTGATAAAGATTGCAACAATGTTGGAAAAAGTACCCAATTGTCATACTAGAGTAAAAGTAAAGATACCTTAAAAGAAAATTACTCAAGTAAAAGTGAAAGTCACCCAGTAAAATACTACTTGAGGAAAAGTATAAAAAAGTATTTTGTTTTAAAGTAAAATACACTTAAGTATCAAATTCCTTATATTAAGCAAACCAGACAACACAATTACATTTTTTATTTTTTCATTTACGGACACTTCAACACTCAGACACTTCAACACTCAGACACTTCAACACTCAGAGATAATTTACAAACGAAGCATTTGTGTTTAGTGAGTCTGCCAGATCAGAGGCAGAAGGGATGACCAGGGATGTTCTCTTGATAAGTGTGTGAATTAGACAATTTTCCTGTCCTGCTAAGCATTCAAAATGTAACGAGTACCTTTGGGTGTCAGAGAAAATGTACATTATTTTCTTTAGGAATGTAGTGGAGTAAAGTAAATGTTGTCAAAAAATATAAATAGTTAAGTAAAATACAGATACCCCAAAAAAACTACTTAATTAGTACTTTCAAGTATTTTTACTTAAGTACTTTTCACCACTGGATAAAACTTCTACTGTGCATATGCATTCTCTCAAGATGCTGAAAGAAAGAAATCATAGCCTATTTCTCCACTCCTGTTCCCGAGTCAAACTCTAGCCTATATTTGGTGTATCATTTTAAGAAATAATGAATTCTGCAGGAGTTCATATTAAGGGTATTTGGTATTTTGGTATTTTATTAGGATCCCCATTAGCTTTTGCAAAAGCAGCACATGAAACATGACATAATACTGAACATCCATAGACAAGAACAGCACAAGGACAGAACTATATAAAAATAAAAAAAACGCACACGTAGCCTACATATCCATACATACACATAAACTATCTAGGTCAAATAGGAGAGAGGCGTTGTGCCGTGAGGGGTTGCTTTATCTGTTTTTTGAATCCAGCTTTGCTGTTTATTTGAGCAATATGAGATGGAACAGAGTTCCATGCAATAATGTCTCTATATAATACTGTACGCCTCCTTGAATTTGTTCTGGATTTGGGGACTGTGAAAAGACCCCTGGTGGCATGTCTGGTGGGGTAGGGGTAAGTGTGTGTGTCAGAGCTCTGTGTAAATTGACTATGCAAACAATTTTTTGGGATTAATGTTTCTTATAAATTGAAGAAGTGATGCAGTCAGTCTCTCCTCAACTCTTAGCCAAGAGAGACTGGCATGCATAGTATTTATATCAGCCCTCTGATTACAATGAAGAGCAAGACGTGCATCTCTGTTTTGAGCCAGCTGCAGCTTAACTAGGTCTTTCCTTGCAGCACTGGATGACATGAATAGACAATAATCAAGATTAGACCAAACTAGAGCCTGCAGAACTTGCTTTTTGGAGTGTGATCTCTTTACTACAGACAGACCTCTCCCCATCTTTTCAACCATTGGATCTACAGTATATGTTTGACCATGATAGTTTACAATCTAAGGTAACGCCAAGTAATTTAGTCTCCTCAACTTGTTCAACAGCCAGTCCATTCATTACCAGATTCAGCTGAGGTCTAGAATTTAGGGAATGATTTGTACCAAATACAATGCTCTTAGTTTTAGAGATGACCCGTTTATTACTGGCCACCCATTCCAAAACAGACTGCAACTCTTTGTTAAGGGTTTCAGTGAATTCATTAGCTGTGGTTGCTGATGCGTATATGGTTGAATCATCAGTATACATGGACACACATGCTTTGTTTAATGTCAGTGGCAGATTATTGGTAAAAATAGAAAAGAGTAGAGGGCATAGAGAGCTGCCCTGTGGTACACCACACTTTACATGTTTGACATTAGAGAAGCTTCCATTAAAGAAAACCCTTTGAGTTATATTAGATAGATAGCTCTGAATTCACAATATGGCAGAGGTTGAAAAGCCATAACACATAATTTTTATGTGGTCAATAATATCAAAGGCTGCACTGAAATCTAACAGTACAGCTCCCACAATCTTCTTATTATACATTTATTTAAACCAATCATCAGTCATTTGCGTCAGTGCAGTACATGTTGGGTGCTCTTCCCTATAAGTATGCTGAAAATATGTTAATTTGTTTACAGAGAAATAGCATTGTATTTGGTCAAACAATCTTTTTTTCCAACAGTTTGCTAAGAGCTGTGAGTGGTAATAGACCTACTGTCAGTGTCCAGGTTTTAGTTTCCATTTAACCCAACTGAACAGTAGGCTACACTTCCCTTGATGTGCCATATGCCTATTTGAAGTCCCGGTCTTTTGACTGCCAAATTTGTATTTAAATTTGTTTATTGATCCTTTATTTAACTAGGCAAGTCAGTTAAGAACAAATTCTTATTTACAATGACGGCCTACCAAAAGACAAAAGGCCTCCTGTGGGGAAGGGAGCTGGGATTAAAAATAAAAATAGAGGGCAGCTCCTGTATAGTTCCTCACAATCATCACACATAACATAGCCGGCACTGCTATCACCCTCTTTTACCACTTCACCAAATCTTTCACAAACATTACTTTTCTAGCCCTCCATTCTCTTTATTTTCAACTCTCTTTTCTCTTATTGAATTAAACTGACATTGTCCCTTTTGCAACTGTGAATCGACGTAAACTTTTTCTGCCTCTTCCCAAAATCATTTGGCATGTACGCTATTTGGCACGCGTACAGTTAGGCCCTAAAACTTAGGCTAACGCACTAATGCCAGATAGTCTAAAATAAGGAAAGAACAACCTCAATGTAGCCTATAGATAAAAATTACACAAGAATTATACATTTATGGATTTTTAAGGTATTGTGTTCTCTTTATTCTACTCGCCTGCCCTTCATCCACACAATATTTCATGACCCTAAATATAACCGCGGAGACTGCAGGTTATGAATCAGCCCGCGCATCACTATTAGCCCCTACTCCCTAGACACTCCTAGATACCTAGCACAGGCGGCTGTTGGCACATTAATTGGGGAAGACGGGCTCATAGTAATGGCTGGAACGAAATAAATGGAGCAGTATCAAACATATGGAGGATTCCATCTTGCTCTGCCTGCTGGTCCTGCTAGCCCTTTCCATGGCCAGACGACCAGCCACTGAGAGCAGAGAAAGAACCAGAGCCATGAAAGTAGTGAATGCCATGCGGGGGCTGAGAAGATGACAGCAGAGCTGTTTGAACAGGGGACCATTCTCCTGAGTGAGAAGGCCCTTACTACTATGTTTAATTTTTCAATATGTTTGGCTTTTAGACCGAGGGGATGCAGTGTTATGAGCCTGTAGCCTTGTGATGTCACACACACACACACATACAGTATACTGTACACGTTCACACATGCAAAAAACATACACTCACATGCACAAAGCATACATACACAACGGCCCCCTACTTTACAACCCCTAGCCAGCCATCCTTTGATCCCAGTTCCGCCACAGCGCTCACACCATGTGGTAAGAGATAAAAAAAAACATATGAAATCTATATTTGATATTGACCCCTGACAGCATAAAGTAGCTTGGGTTTGCCAAGATGTCCGACACTGGGCTTGTTTTGTTTCATCTCGAGGAAGAGGAAGTTGTAGATGCCTTAATTTCTGGACAGTCTTGGTTGACGTGTTCAATCAATATTTTGACCTTGAGTTCCTTTCAGCAATTTTTTAATAGCATTAGTTGTTCCGTACCTCAAGGCTTGATCTGGTCATCGATTTTATGTCTCAATATCAGAGCTATTAGGAGGAAACTACATTTCATATCTTAGGGTTGCTTTAATCCAAGGATGTCTGAAAGAGACACTTGAGTATATTGAACATTTCACATGGTTTGTTGTAGACAGTATCTGAAATCCTTTCCTTATTGACTGTCTTTTATCATAGCTACTGACAACTGCAGACATTACAGCAAAGTTACATTTCAAAGTGTTGTTGTCAGTGCACTTTTTATTTTTTTGTAAATGAGGTCATCGTTTCCTCAATCTTGAATTACTGTTTTGTGAGCGAATTAGACTTTCTTGTAATTTTGTTTCAATGAAAGCATATATCCTGCCTAGTGGCTCCTTCTGTTTAGTTTTGGGGCATGAGAATAAAGTGACTACAGTGTTTAGCTTCAGCTAACCATCCTAAAATATCATTAGAAATCAGGTGTTTCTGGTGTAACAGCAACGTTATAGGCCTACTATGCTATGCTATTATATTTGGTTCTATTATGTAAAATACGAATGAATCTTTATGTGATCTTGCAAGACATTGATTCAGCTTTGATCTAACTTTACTGGACATGCACCATTGTGAGATGTGATCATATTCTATTTGTAGTAATAATAATAATAAGAATAGGAATTTTAGACATAGACAACAGATCTTGATGAGTGTTATTTTAAACGATTGGAGCCCCCTTCGGGGTTCTGAAGTTGAACCAACTTGTGGTGCTGAAGGATAGCTGAAGGATAGCTCTGCCTATTCGGACAGTTCAGGAACAAACAATAATAATTTGCAGTATAGCCTAATAGGCCAGTGACTCGGTCAATAAAGAAGTGGTCAGATGACGCAGATTTTTATTTGTTTTTTTATTTCACCTTTATTTAACCAGGTAGGCCAGTTGAGAACAAGTTCTCATTTACAACTGCAACCTGGCAAAGACAAAGCTGAGCAGTGCGACAAAAACAACAACAGAGTTACACATGGGATAAACAAACGTACAGTCAATAACACAATAGAAAATCTATGTAGAGTGTGTGCAAATGTAGTAAGATTAGGAAGGTAGGGCAATAAATAGGCCATAGTTGCGAAATAATTACAAATTAGCATTAACACTGGAATGATAGCTGTGCAGATGATGATGTGCAAATAGAGATACTGGAGTGAAAATTAGCAAAAATAATAAATATGGGGATGAGTTAGTAGGGTAGGCTATTTACAGATGGGCTATATACAGGTGCAGTGATCGGAAAGCTGCTTTGACAGCTGATGCTTAAAGTTATTGAGGGAGATGGTAGTCTCCAGCTTCAAAGATTTTTGCAATTCGTTCCAGTCATTGGCAGCAGAGAACTGGAAGGAATGGCAGCCAAAAGAGGTGTTGGCTTTGGGGATGACCAGTGAAATATACCTGCTGGAGCGCATGCTACGGGTGGGTGTTGCTATGGTGACCAGCGAGCTGAGATAAGGCAGGGATTTACCTAGTAAAGACTTGTAGATGACCTGGAGTCAGTGGATTAGGCAACGAATATGTAGTGAGGGCCAGCCAACACGAGGGTACAGGTCTCAGTGGTGGGTAGTATATGGGGCTTTGGTAACAAAACGGATGGCACTGTGATTGACTACATCCAATGTGCTGAGTAGAGTGCTGGAGGCTATTTTGTAAATGACACCGCCGAAGTCAAGGATCGGTAGGATAGTCAGTTTTATGAGGGCAGAATGGTGTCGTCTGCGTAGAGATGGAGCAGAGAGTCACCAGAAGCGAGAGCGGCATCATTGATATATACAGAGAATAGAGTCAGCCCAAGAATTGAACCCTGTGGCACCCCCATAAAGACTGCCGGAGGCCCGGACAACAGGCCCTCCGACTTGACACTGAACTCTATCTGAGAAGTAGTTGGAGAACCAGGCAAGGCAGTCATTTGAGAAACCAAGGCTGTTGAGTCTGCCAATAAGAATGTGGTGATTGACAGAGTCGAAAGCCTTGGCCAGGTCGATGAAGACGGCTGCACAGTACTGTCTTTTATCTATGGCGGTTATGATATCGTTTAGTACCTTGAGTGTGGCTGAGGTGCACCCATGACCAGCTCGGAAATTAGATTGCATAGCAGAGAAGGTATGGTGGGATTCGAAGTGGTCAGTGATCTGTTTGTTAACTTGGCTTTCGAAGACTTTAGAAAGGCAGGGCAGAATGGATATAGGTCTGTAACAGTTTTGGTCTAGAGTGTCTCTCCGTTTTAAGAGGGGGATGACTGCGGCAGCTTTCCAATCTCTAGGGATCTCAGACGATACAAAAGAGAGGTTGAACAGGCTAGTAATAGTGGTTGCAACAATTTCGGCGGATAATTTTAGAAAGAAAGGGTCCAGATTGTCTGGCCCAGCAGATATGAAGGGGTCCAGATTTTTCAGCTCTTTCAGAACATCAGCTATCTGGATTTGGGTGAAGGAGAAGCGGGGGGGGGGGGGGGGGCTTGGGCAAGTTGCTGTGGGGGGTACAGAGCTGTTGGCCGGGGTAGGGGTAGCCAGGTGGAAAGCATGGCCAGCCGTAGCAAAATGCTTATTGAAATGTTCGATTATCATTAATTTATCAGTGGTGACAGTGTTTCCTAGCCTCAGTGCAGTGGGCAACTGGGAGGATGTGCTCTTATTGTCCATGGACTTTACAGTGTCCCAGAACTTTTTGCAATTAGTACTACAGGATGCAAATTTCTGTTTGAAAAAGCTAGCCTTTGCTTTTCTAACTGAATGTGTATATTGGTTCCTGACTTCCCTGAAAAGATTTGATGCTAATGCAGTGCGACACAGGATGTTTTTGTGCTGGTCAAGGGCAGTCAAGTCTGGAGTGAACCAAGGGCTATATCTGTTCTTAGTTCTGAATTTTTTGAATGGGGCATGCTAATTTAAGATGGTGAGGAAAGCACTTTTAAAGAACAACCATGCTTCCTCTACTGACGGGATGAGGGCATCTAGCTTAGATTGAAGGACGGCCGGGGTGTTAAGCATATCCCAGTTTAAGTCACCTAACAGTACTAACTCTGAAGATAGATGGGGGGCAATCAATTCACATATGGTGTCCAGGGCACAGCTGGGGGCTGAGGAGGGTCTGTAACAAACGGGAACAATGAGAGACTTATTTCTGGAAAGGTGGATCTTTAAAAGTAGAAGCTCAAACTGTTTGGGCACAGACCTGGATAGTATGACAGAACTCTGCAGGTTCTCTGCAGTAGATTGCAACTCTGCATCCTTTGGCAGTTCTATCTTGACTGGAAATATTGTAGTTGGGGATGGAAATTTCGGAATTTCTTCCTAAGCCAGGATTCAGACACGGCTAGGACATCAGGGTTGGTGGAGTGTGCTAAAGCAGTGAATAAATCAAACTTATGGAGGAGGCTTCTGATGTTAACATGCATGAAACCAAGGCTTTTACGGTTACAGAAGTCAACAAATGAGAGAGCCTGGGGATAGGTGTAGTACTGGGGGCTACAGGACCTGGGTTTACCTCAACATCACCAGAGGAACAGAGGAGGAGTAGGATAACGGTACGGCTAAAGCCTTTAAGAACTGGTCGTCTAGTGAGTTGGGTACAGAGAATAAAAGGAGCAGATTTCTGGGCGCAATAGAATAGATTGATGGCATAATGTACAGACAGGGATATGGTAGGATGAGAATTCAGTGGGGGTAAACCTAGGCGTTGGGTAATGATGAGAGAGGTTGCATCTCTGGAGACACCAGTTAAGCCAGGTGAGGTCTCCGTGTGTGTGGTGGGTGGGACAAAGGAGCTATCTGAGGCATGTTGATCGGGACTGGGGGCACTACAGTGGAATAGAAAGATAAGGAATAACCTAAACAGCAACAGACAAGGCATATTGAAATAAAGGAGAATCATAAGTTTGAATCTCAGGCTTAACAGATGAACAGAATGAGGTACCATGTTAGGGAACAGTCCAGCAGGCAACAGCTATGTAGCCGAGTGATCATAAGGTCCGATGAGCAGCAAAGAGGTGAGCCAGGGAGAAGTTCAGTGGACTCTGCACTAGGCGAGTGGGAGGCACGGCGTTCAGAATGCTAGCAGGCCGGGGCTAGCAGATGGATCTTGGGCGGCGTCGCAGTGGAAAAGCCTGTTGAGACCACGTCAGACGATTACGTCGGCAGACCAGTTGTGATGGCTCGGCTGGGGCTCCGTGTCGACAGTAGAAGGTCCAAGGCCGGTTGACAAAGGTACAGTAGCCCGGGAAATTAGCTAGCTCGGAGCTAGCTCAAGGCTAACTGGTGCAAGCTTTTGGACAGTAGTGTTAGCCAAACAACAGCAGCCACTCGGTTGCAGCTAGCTAGCTGCGATGATCCTGTGTGATCGTCTTGTGATTTCGACAGAAATCCGGTGAAGTGGAAGGGAACGTAATCCGATATGCGCAGGGTTGGTAGCGCACTGTGCAGACTGGCCGATATTGTCCGAACTAAAGCTGGCTGATGCAGCCAGAGCAGTGGTGAGGACCGCTAGTAGTGGCTAGTAATGGCTAGAAATGGCTAGTAGCTAGTTAGCAAGCTAGCTAGCAGGCTAGTTTCTGTCGGAGGTTCAGCTAAATGATAAAAAAAGATAAATAAAATAGTAGATCCATTCCACGTTGGGTGAGGCGGGTTGCACGAAAAGTATGTGAGGAATAAGACAAATATAAGGAAAGACAGTCTAGTTACAGACTATTTACAAGGGACATGAGACAGGACAAAAAACACGTCCGCACTGTTACGCCATCTTGGAAAACAGATGCTAGGCTACAGGGCTGTTTTGCTAGCACAGGCTGGAATATGTTCTGGGATTCTTCCAATGGAATTGAGGAGTACACCACATCAGTCACTGGCTTCATCAGTAAGTACATTGACGACGTCGTCCCCACAGTGACCGTACGTAAATACCCCAACCAGAAACCATGGATTACAGGCAACATCCGCACTGAGCTAAAGGGTAGAGCTGCTGCCTTCAAGGAGCGGGACTCTAACCCGGACGCTTATAAGAAATCGCTCTACGCCCTCAGACGAATCATCAAACTGGCAAAGCCTAATACAGGACTTGAATCGTACTACACTGTGTGATCACGCTCTCCGTAGCCGATGTCAGTAAGACCTTTAAACAGGTCAACATTCACAAGGCCGCAGGGCCAGACGGATTACCAGGACATGTACTCCGAGCATGCGCTGACCAACTGGAAAGTGTCTTCACTAACATTTTCAACATGTCCCTGATTGAGTCTGTAATACCAACATGTTTCAAGTAGACCACCATAGTCCCTGTGCCCAAGAACACTAAGGGAACCTGCCTAAATGACTACAGACCCGTAGCACTCACGTCTGTAGCCATGAAGTGCTTTGAAAGGCTAGTCATGGCTCACATTAACATTATCCCAGAAACCCACTCCAATTTGCATACCGCTCAAACAGATCCACAGATGATGCAATCTCTATTGACTTCCACACTGCCCTTTCCCACCTGGACAAAAGGAACACCTATGTGAGAATGCTATTCATTGACTACAGCTCAGCGTTCAACACCATAGTGCCCTCAAAGCTCATCACTAAGCTAAGGATCCTGGGACTAAACACCTCCCTCTGCAACTGGATCCTTGATTTCCTGATGGGCCGCTCCCAGGTGGTAAGGGTGGGTAACAACACATCTGCAACACTGGGGCCCCTCAGGGGTGCGTGCTCAGTCCCCTCCTGTACTCCCTGTTCACCCATGACTGCATGGCCAGGCACGACTCCAACACCATCATTAAGTTTGCAGACAACACAACAGTGGTAGGCCTGATCACCGACAATGATGAGACAGCCTATAGGGAGGTCAGAGACCTGGCTGTGTGGTGCCAGGATAACAGCCTCTCCCTCAATGTAATCAAGACAAAGGAGATGATTGTGGACTACAGGAAAAGGAGGACCGAGTATGCCCCCATTCTCATCGACGAGGCTGTAGTGGAGCAGGTTGAGAGCTTCAAGTTCCTTGGTGTCCTCATCACCAACAAACTAGAATGATCCAAACACACCAAGACAGTCATGAAGAGGGCACGACAAAGCCTATTCCACCTCAGGAGACTGAAAAGATTTGGGTCCTCAGATCCTCAAAAGGTTCTAAAGCTGCAATATCGAGAGCATCCTGACTGGTTGCGTCACTGCCTGGTATGGCATCTGCTCGGCCTCCGACCGCAAGGCACTACAGAGGGTAGTGCGTATGGCCCAGTACATCACTGGTGCCTAGCTTCCTGCCATCCAGGACCTCTATACCAGGCGGTGTCAGAGGAAGGCCCTAACAATTGTCAAAGACTCCAGCCACCCCAGTCATAGACTGTTCTCTCTGCTACCGCATGGCAAGCGGTACCGGAGCTCCAAGTCTAGGTCTAAAAGGCTTGTCAACAGCTTTTACCCCCAAGCCATAATACTCCTGAACAGGTAATCAAATGGCTACCCGGACTATTTGCATTGTGTCTCGCCCGCCTGCTTTATTGTGAGTAGGCATTTCATTGTATTGTGTAGCTTACACTATGCTGTATCATAACACATGGTTACAATATACCCTAGTACAGGATAAAATAAAACTATCACAACTATCAATTCATATAATTTATTTGCAAAGATTAAACATGCTATCAAATCAATTGACCAAGTAGTAAACATGAATCATTACTATGTAAAATTTTAGGAAATGTGTTTTAAAACAGCCATTTAATCAAGCTTTGTTGATTCAATGGCAACCCTGGTTGTTGTCCTCAAATGTAGCTTTTGTGATCTGATATCTTTGAAATGTAGACATGTTTTTTGACATCTGCACTTGTTGTGTTCCTCTGGGGATGTTTTTTAAGAAAGCTGTTTGGTTTCACACATATCACAAAAAATAACCCAATAAGTCCTTTGGGAGGGGAGGATCACTAGAGAAGGGTGCGGCACTGAACTGTATTGGTGAGTGCCTGCCTGCGCGTGTGTGCGTCTGACAGATAGATTACATTTTTCTAACAGGTCTAAATATAGACAGTAATGTACCATTCATTACTCAACACTTAAATTGGAGGTGCAACTGTTGATAAAAACACTGCTTTGCCTCCTCTAGCTACCTCACCTGCTTCTACTCTTCCCTGCATACAGATACAATGTGTTTGCACTGTGCATGATACACACTACACACAAACACTACTCACTGTTTAAATATTACTCTGGGAGCTAATAGCTCTCCACCCCTGCTCTCCATCCCTGCTCTCTACCCCTGCTCTCCACCCCTGCTCTCCACCCCTGCTATCCACACCTGCTCTCCACCCCTGCTATCCATTCCTGCTCTCTACCCCTGCTCTCCACACCTGCTCTCCACCCCTATACCTCACTCCTGCTCTCCACCCATCTCACTCATACTCACTCATACTCACCCCTACTCCTCACCCCTATTCAGCCTCACCCCAGTTTCTCACCCCTGTTCAACCTCATGCCTGACTGAGTCATTGACTTACCAAGGCTAAGAGCGGATGATTTCATTGCTTCCATCTGACCTCTCTTCCTGACCCTGCAGTATATACTGGGTTTATGTTTTTGTTGCTGTTTTATATATAGACCAGATGCTCTCACTAATCAGCCTACAGC
This sequence comes from Thymallus thymallus, assembly GCA_023634145.1. NCBI lineage: Eukaryota > Metazoa > Chordata > Actinopteri > Salmoniformes > Salmonidae > Thymallus > Thymallus thymallus. Next base: position 12,868,561 of record CM042417.1, on the reverse strand, counting down.
TACAAATCTTCCCAATTCTTCAATTTAACTTGAAGGCTCACTGAAGCAGCCATGCTTACTTTAGCCCCAAACCCCTAATATGCTTATGAAGATCACCAGGAAAATGTGCGTTAGAGTTAACACGGCCAAAGTAATGTAGATGAACCATTGATTCTAAAGGGTACTGTATCTTATCACTCTATTGCCGGGGCTACCCGGTTTTGAACTCCTTAACCTCATGTGGTAGCCTGCTCCCAGATCTGTTTCTGCTTACGCAATTGTCAAAACTCACCAAACATGACATGACAATTCCATAAGGAGTTGGCAAGAGAGCAGAAACAGACTGTCACCCAGGCTAGTCATGTGGTTGTCCTATTGAGTAAGTCTTCCAATGTCTGCCTCCACCCCCAGAAATGATGGACTTTTGCTACAAGCAAAGTTGCCTAAAGTTGCTTTGACGTGCACGTTTCACTGCACCCATGACATAAACAATACCATCTGCCTTTGTATTAGTCACTGGGCGGCATGATAGAAACCCCCAGTGCCTGTCAAGCTCAGAAACATTTGACCTGACATGACTCAGTTCCATAGAGAAGGGCCATCACACTGTGAAATATATGCCTCACACACACACACACACACATACAAATATACACACACACAAACACACATGCCCTCTGCATGATGCACTACCTGCAGTCTAGCACAGCACCTGCCGCCCCAACACAATAACTGAACCCTGTTTGGCTGGGCACCTGCCTTCCAACACAATAACTGAACCCTTTTTGTCTGGGCACCTGCCGTACGTGCCCATGGACCCCAAAGGCGACCTGCCAGTGAATCAGGCCCTCCCCCTGAACGCCTCCAGCCGGCCTGTCTGTCTGTCTGACACGCTCAGCTGGAAACTGAGTGAGAGAAGCATTCTGGGTACAGGTGCCACACTGAATCGACCTGAGGGCAAGACAACATGGTGTGCTATAGATACAAAATGTTGTTATTGTGGAATGAGACCACACTGTATTTTTACAGGCCTTTGGCAGGAGGTGTCAACCTTGTATCTACAAAAGTAATAATGTTTTATGTCTTTCTCGTGGTGGTGCTTCAATTCATATCTTCCTGGGTATTAACTGGTACATGGTGGTGCTTCAATTCATATCTTCCTGGGTATTAACTGGTACATGGTGGTGCTTCAATTCATATCTTCCTGGGTATTACCTGGTACATGGTGGTGCTTCAATTCATATCTTCCTGGGTATTAACTGGTACATGGTGGTGCTTCAGTTCATATCTTCTTACTTTTCATATCTTCTTAGTATTTTCTTTGTTGGTCAATACATAGTCAGAGTGCTGATACTGTACCACCACATTAACAAGAGGGTTCCCCGTCTCTAGTTATGATGTTATGGTGATAGGGCCATGCTCTGCTGGGTACTTCTACAACAATGACAACAACAGGAATGGGAACAGCTTGCCTAAGAGCCATCAGCTGCACTGGATTAGTAAGAACACAGATTCCCCTGAGTATTTGGGTGTGGAGGGAGAGAAGGAAGGAAAGAGGAAGGGTGGGGAAAAGCGAGAGGATCCGCAGCCGTCGGGCAGCTGCAGCCGTGGCCTCGGCTGTTCTTATCGTCTGGACTGGAGCTCACACAACCCACTGTTTATCCAGCTGTTCTTGTCGGCTGGACTGGAGCTCACACAACCCACTGTTTATCCAGCTGTTCTTATCGTCTGGACTGGAGCTCACACAACCCACTGTTTATCCAGCTGTTCTTGTCGGCTGGACTGGAGCTCACACAACCCACTGTTTATCCAGCTGTTCTTGTCGGCTGGACTGGAGCTCACACAACCCACTGTTTATCCAGCTCTCTCTGTTGTTGTCTCCAGGCCTCGTCACACTGCTACACCCAGAGAGAAAACGCTCTCTCTCTTTCTGACCAAATCTAATATAAATGTTTTCCTTTTTATTACCCTGGAGAGCTCACAGTCACTTACAGCGTCTAGAATGTTCTCCTGCCATACACACTGCCTGTCACTCGATGTCAGTGGTGACTCATGACACAGAGCTCGCAGTCAACAAACCCAATTGGTTGTGGGATTCACAGAAGCTACTCACAGTCCCACCTGACAACACTAAGAATATGTGTCTTAGATTGCCGGACTTTTTTTAAACAACAGTGCCTTAAATATACAGAACATAGCAAGGACCCAGAAGTCGCACTGTGTTGTCTCTGGAAGCCAGCCTGCTCTATATTTCAGGAATAACCACAAATATTATTTTCATTCATTTTCTACTTCTTTTTATCACCTTTCACTGAAGCAGTTCAATCAAGTGTGTGCCGAATTGTGCAATTCTTCATATTTGCATTGATACGTGTGCTAATATTACAACCTGATTTGTATAGCCGGTTTAAAATCTGTGTCCGTGCGCACGTGTGAGAGCGTCTGTGCGAGTGTCATGAGACACTGTCAGATCAGCTTGTGTGTGTGTGTGTTCAGCTAGCTACAAGTGTATACTGTTGCAATATGCTTGTACAGATGGTTAGAGAATGTCTGTCAATCTGTCCTCTCCTGGGGATGTGTGTGTTCATGGTAGGGAGGCTCTTCTACCTTACCTGGGAAATGGGAGGTCAGAACCACCAGTGCAGACAAGAAGTAGTGAAGCACTCGGCTACAGTTGGCTCCCTGAAAATTGTTTACCTTTGGATTTTGGAATCGGATAGTGTTGTTAAAGCTTTATTTTGCTGCCCTTTTTCATACCTATATAGTAGCTAAGATGTTATGTGACATAGTATATAACAAGTGTAACCGAAATGGTATTATTCTATTCACAGCATCATGCCCTTGTATTGGTATAGCCTAGCAGTGTTGTTGAGGCAGTGTCTGCCTGTTAGACGTTGGGTCGTGAGTGGGAGATGTACTGAGTTATGTCTGTGTTCCATTATTACTAATCAGTTCAACACACCATCCTGGCTATGTGATTCACTACTGTTTAATTATGGGAGACCAGGGGAAATGACTCTCTGATTGTGATTAGTTTCATTTTTCATTGCTGCTGACTGGATTTGGTATACATTACTGAAACAAATCCAATCCACTGGAACTGCATGCTCTGGCTATGAATTTGACTGTTAAAGCGAATGTGTGTGTGTTCATGTGTGTGCATGTGGGTTTGAGCCTTTGTTTGTTCCGTTCTGCTTCAGGGGTTACCTTAGGAGAGTCCTTCCTATCACAACAGCTTCCTTCAGCCTCACTGGACACTGAACATTGCTCTAATTGCGAAACGTTGTTGTTTCCTCTCCAAAAAATACAGCACATGCGATCCAAGGAACTCCTGTATATTCCATGCTACCTTATACAGGGTCACCGATGCGTTATGAGGCAATATTGTTTTGGAGAAACTTTCATATTGTCCTTCCCTGCCCCTCCTTTCTTTCTTTCTTTCTTTCTTTCTTTCTTTCTTTCTTTCTTTCTTTCTTTCTTTCTTTCTTTCTTTCTTTCTTTCTTTCTTTCTTTCTTTCTTTCTTTCTTTCTTTCTTTCTTTCTTATTTCTTTCTTTCTTTCATATTGACCCAACTACCTGATCAGAAATTCTTACCCCTCCCCCCTTCTCTCTCCCACTAGGTCCTGTCACTGGGTGCCGACGTACTGCCAGAGTACAAGCTCCAGGCACCTCGCATCCACAAGTGGACTGTTCTCCACTACAGCCCCTTCAAGGCGGTGTGGGACTGGCTCATCCTGCTGCTGGTCATCTACACGGCCATCTTGACCCCCTACTCCGCCGCCTTCCTCCTCAACGACCACCAGGAGGCGGCTATGGTGAACTGTGGTTACTCATGCTCGCCGCTCAACGTGGTCGACCTAATCGTGGACATCATGTTCATCGTGGACATCGTCATTAACTTCAGGACGACGTACGTCAACACTAACGACGAGGTGGTCAGCGCCCCGCTGAGGATAGCGGTCCACTATTTCAAGGGCTGGTTCCTCATTGACATGGTGGCGGCCATCCCCTTCGACCTGCTCATCTACCGCAGTGGAGAGGAGGTGAGGAAGTGGGAGGAGGGGAAAGGCATTGTGGGTAAAGGAGTTTTGTGAGGACTACTGTGTGTTGGAATGCATCTTGGGTATGAGGATTGTTAGATGTTATGATGACCTACTTAAGGCCTACAGTGTACTTTTGACTCGATGCCTAAAGAACTGTGGTTGAATCTTGAATACGGTTTGATTCCGTATTTAAGGGTGGTTAGATATAGTGGTCTATAGAAAATCAATAAGGACCAATGAAAACTATTTGTATTGAGCTTTTGGGACCTCCAAAGTAAAATCTCCCTTTGAGAACTCCATAATTTATGGACCTCCAATTAACTAAAATCTGTGGAGCAGAAAAACTACTGGACTTTCAACCTTCTTGACAATGTTTAATTAGTTGAACCTGAAGTGGCCAGTGAGCCGAGGAAGTGGACATTTTCCCCAGCAGAGGACTAAAATGTCTTTCAAAGTGAGGAACTAGGCTTTCTGCCAAGTAGGGAAGTAATCTGGACCTTATTTATTTACTGTATTGACGCGGTGGGGGCTCCTTACAACAACAGTAATTGGTGGAAACTGAACTGAACCAACCAACCAACAGCACAGTATATAATAAAGAGGTTTAACTGCAGCTGAGGGATTGGGATTGGTTACAAGTCTAGGGCAGAGGATGATTTGCACATTCTGTACATTTCAGTAAGGTTGTTCATCCTGAATGGACAATAAAGCTTTAAAACATTTAACTGACCTCCTAAATCAGGGGTGTCTAACCTTATCCACAGAAGGCCAGTGTGGGTCCAGACTTTTGTTCCAGTCAAGCAGTCACACACCTGATTCAACCAGTCAACTAAAAATAGTTTTCAATCAAGACGTAGATGAGATGAATCAGCTGTGTTACAGCTTGGCTGGAGCAAAAGGTGAGATCGGACACTAAACAAACCATTTCTCCTCTCTCCTGCCAGACGACCACTCTGATAGGCCTGCTGAAGACAGCCCGTCTCCTGCGTCTGGTGCGTGTGGCGAGGAAGCTGGACCGCTACTCGGAGTATGGCGCCGCCGTCCTCTTCCTGCTCATGTGCACATTCGCCCTTATCGCCCACTGGCTGGCGTGTATCTGGTACGCCATCGGCAACGTGGAGCGCAATGGCAGCATCGGCTGGCTCCATACGCTGGGCGAGTCTTTGGGGAAACACTACAACGACAAAGTGGAGAACTCGGGCCCATCCATAAAGGACAAGTACGTCACAGCCCTCTACTTCACCTTCTCCAGTCTGACCAGCGTGGGCTTTGGTAACGTCTCCCCCAACACCAACTCTGAGAAGATCTTCTCCATCTGTGTCATGCTTATCGGATGTAAGTACCGGGGGGGAGGAGGGTGATTGGTTAGTAATGTGGGGGTTCCTCTTCTGCTCAAATTTAATTGGTTTGAATGAACATTTGGGATAAAAACAGGTTCAGTGTTAGGGTTAAGATTACAGTTTTATGTGTAAAAAATGTGTTGATGTGGCCCATTTATTTTTCTGCCTCACAGAGCAGATCCTGCTCAGTTCTGCAGCGTCGGGAGTGAAGAGAGGATTCTGTCACGTTACAACATTAAGTGGATGATGATTATTATGCAGTTAGGAGTTTGACAGTGTTAACACAAGGTCAAAATGTTCTTGTAAAGTATGCCATTAAATACTTTCTCTAATGAAGCTGGATTTAATCAAGCCATTTACCATTTCATGTCTTAATATAGTAGCTAAATATTCCCTAGTAAGACATCAGCTAATATCTTTTTAATATAAATACCCTCATCAAAGTATCTTCCTGTCCATGAAACAATTTCCTTCATCGTGTTTGCCTGCAGACACTCGCGCGCTAACGATCAATGTGGAGCAGGCAGAAAGATGGCGGCAGAGTTAACGCGCATATGGAGAGGATTGTTCATCACTTACACCTTGACGTTGCAACCATCCAACATGCATATAGATCTCATCTCTCAGAGATACAGACCCTAGAGGTCAGACCATAATGAAGGTAGTGAGGCCTCACTGTAAACTCTATGGGAGGTTGGGAGGTCAATTGATGGTCCAGGCTGGTAGAATCCCAATACGGCAATGGTCTGTGGCTGTGGTAGTAGCTACTAGCTATCAGGACTCCCTTAGGCTCAGACTGGGGCCTCTGGTGAAGATGAGTGAACGGTATGGGACTGACACAGCACCAGACCCATCACCTCACAGCTTCACAGTCACAATATGGGAGGAAAAGAGGTGGGGGGGGGGATTCCTAGCTGCCCTTGTTTAGGAGAGATCTAATCTCTGGGCCTATAATAGGAAGGCATGCAGGGACCATGGCACATACAGTCACACACATAAACACACACACACACGAGATACCATAACATTGAACGTTTGCCCAACTCACTGTGGCCAAGGTATAGTAGACAGCAGTAGTATTCTATTCACAAAATCCTAATTCACTAAAATCTTCTCTCCTCTCACCCCTACAGCTCTGATGTACGCCAGTATCTTTGGGAACGTGTCAGCCATCATCCAGAGGTTGTACTCGGGCACAGCGAGGTACCACACCCAGATGCTGCGGGTCCGAGAGTTCATCCGGTTCCACCAGATCCCCAACCCACTGAGGCAGCGGCTGGAGGAGTACTTTCAACATGCCTGGTCCTACACTAATGGCATCGACATGAACGCTGTGAGTGATACACACACACACACACACAGCACATTCACATCAACAAAGTGCATAGATGTAAACACATACACTACCGTTCAAAAGTTTGGGGTCACTTAGAAATGTCTTTTTTTTTTTAAAGAAAAGCAACATTTTTGTCCATTAAAATAACATCAAATTGATCAGAAATACAGTGTAGACATTGTTAATGTTGTAAATTTTCTATTGTAGCTGGAAACAGCAGATTTATTATGGAATATCAAAATAGGCGTACAGAGGCCTATTATCAGCAACCATCACTCCTGTGTTCCAATGGCACATTGTGTTAGCTAATCCAAGTTTATCATTTTAAAAGGCTAATTGATCATTAGAAAACCCTTTTGCAATAATGTTAGCACAGCTGAAAACTGCTGTGCTGATTAAAGACTAGTTGAGTATCTGGAGCATCAGCATTTGTGGGTTCGATTACAGGCTCAAAATGGCCAGAAACAAAGAACGTTCTTCTGAAACTCATCAGTCTATTCTTGAACTGATAAATGAAGGCTATTGCCAAGAAACTGAAGATCTCGTACAACGCTGTGCACTACTCCCTTCACAGAACAGCGCAAACTGTCTCTAACCAGAATAGAAAGAGGAGTGGGAGGTCTCACAAGTCCTCAACTGGCAGCTTCATTAAATAGTACCCGCAAAACACCAGTCTCAACGTCAACAGTGAAGAGGCGACTCCGGGATGCTGGCCTTCTAGGCAGAGTTGCAAAGAAAACTCTATATCTCTGCCTTTTGGCAAACTCCAAGCGGGCTGTCATGTCCCTTTTACTGAGGAGTGGCCACTCTACCATAAAGGCCTGATTGGTAGAGTGCTGCAGAGATGGTTGTCCTTCTGGAAGGTTCTCCTATCTACACAGAGGAACTCTGGAGCTCTGTCAGAGGGACCATCGGGTTCTTGGTCACCTCCCGGACCATGGCCTTTCTCCTCCAATTTCTCAGTTTGGCCGGGCGGCCAGCTCTAGAACGGGTCTTGGTGGTTCCAAACTTCTTCCATTTAAGGATGATTAAGTCCACTGTGTTCTTGGTGACCTTCAATGCTGCAGAAATGTTTTAGTACCCTTCTACAGATCTGTGCCTCGACACAAGAGCTCTACGGACAATTCCTTCAACCTCCTGGCTTGGTTTTTGCTCTGACATGCACTGTCAACTCTGGGACCTTATGCAGACAGGTGTGTGCCTTTCCAAATCATGTCCAATCAATTGAATTTACCACAGGTTGACTCAAATCAAGTTGTAGGATGATCAATGGAAACAGAATGCACCTGAGCTCAATTCCGAGTCTTGTAGCAAAGGGTCTGAATAGTTATGTATTCAGACCCTTTGTAATGTTTTCGCTTTGTCATAATGGGGTATTGTGTGTAGATTGATGAGGGAAAACAACTTTTTAATCCATTTTAGAAAAAGGCTGTAATGTAACAAAATGTGGAAAGAGTCAAGGGGTCTGAATACTTTCCAAATGCACTCTATATACTCACCTGAAAAAGTGCAGTGAAAAAGTATTTGCCCCCTTTCTGATTTCTTTCTGAATACTTTCCGAATGCACTGTATTGTTCAAGAATCAATGGGTGCATTTCATTAAGTACAAAAATGGATTAAGCAACAGCAGTTTGCTCCTTTAACTTCTGTGTTTTTGACTCATTAAATGTCAAATATACAGAGGAAACAAACAAGTTGAGTCGCTTGTTAACTCAACTTCCTCTTCATGTTAGGTTGAGAGTCCACTGAAGTGTGTTGGATTAGTAAAATGTTTGTTGTAGTGATTATAGTGGTCGTCATGATGTATCCCCGGCCTCATGTCTGTCTGTCTATCTGAAGCTCAGTCGTAGCCTCTGTCTTTTAATGATGAGGAAATGTGGCTGCCATGTCCGTAACAGTTTGTCTGTCTGGGCTAGGTAGGAATGGACCATTGACTGTATATATGAATGGTCAAAGCCATTGATCACGTGACACCATTCATTCCTATGTGAAGACTCAATAACGCATTGAAGACAAATGAAGTTGGTTAAGATGGCGTCTCATGGAGACAACATGCACAGTTTGAGCTACTCCAGGAAGTGATGTTGCAGGCTAGCTCAGTGCTGCCCCGGCAAGTTGAAGACTGACCTGGGCAACTAAATTATTCTTATTACTTCTTTCTGTGTGCAATTTTAAAATCATCAGTTCAAGGACATACATCTGGCGTTACCGGGGTCGCCCCTTGAAATTCCATGGCTTCAATGAGAGAGGTGTCGGATCAAGATGAGGGGGTGTTTTTGGTCTGACAGCTTTGTTCCAGAGTCACACAGAAAAACTTCCACTCTATTCTCTGAAATGGCATTGGGGAAAGCCCCTTGCTAGAGGGGAAAATCATTAAAACGATTTGTAGTAATGGTTATAACTACATAGGTCGATTTGTAGTAATGGTTATAACTACATAGGTCGATTTGTAGTAATGGTTATAACTACATAGGTCGATTTGTAGTAATGGTTATAACTACATAGGTAGATTTGTAGTAATGGTTATAACTACATAGGTCGATTTGTAGTAATGGTTATAACTACATAGGTCGATTTGTAGTAATGGTTATAACTACATAGGTAGATTTGTAGTAATGGTCATAACTACATACGTAGATTTGTAGTAATGGTCATAACTACATAGGTAGATTTGTAGTAATGGTCATAACTACATAGGTAGATTTGTAGTAATGGTCATAACTACATAGGTAGATTTGTAGTAATGGTCATAACTACATAGGTAGATTTGTAGTAATGGTCATAACTACATAGGTAGATTTGTAGTAATGGTCATAACTACATAGGTAGATTTGTAGTAATGGTCATAACTACATAGGTAGATTTGTAGTAATGGTCATAACTACATAGGTAGATTTGTAGTAATGGTTATAACTACATAGGTAGATTTGTAGTAATGGTCATAACTACATAGGTAGATTTGTAATAATGGTTATAACTACATAGGTAGATTTGTAATAATGGTTATAACTACATAGGTAGATTTGTAATAATGGTTATAACTACATAGGTAGATTTGTAGTAATGGTTATAACTACATAGGTAGATTTGTAGTAATGGTTATAACTATATAGGTAGATTTGTAGTAATGGTTATAACTACATAGGTAGATTTGTAATAATGGTTATAACTACATAGGTAGAGCTGCAGCCTTACAAGTGAAAGTATTACTAAGGCAGATTGCTGATGAAATAATATATTTGTTTTGGTTAAACATTTGCGTTGGCGCTACATATCAGAAAACTACATACATCACAGAATTTGTTTAATGTTTGTTGTTCAAAGACAGCAGTGACATCTATACTGCTTGTCATAGACTCGCTAGACAGTAACACTCTATCTCTCTCTCTATCCCCCTCTCTCTCTCTCCCCCCCTTCCACCTCCTGCCCTCTCTCCCCCGCTATCAGGTGTTGAAGGGGTTCCCAGAGTGTCTCCAGGCTGACATCTGCCTCCACCTCAACCGTACCCTCCTGGAGAACTGCAAAGCCTTCAAGGGCTCCACGAAGGGCTGCCTGCGGGCCCTGGCTATGAAGTTTAAGACCACCCACGCCCCGCCCGGCGACACCCTGGTGCACGCCGGCGACGTGCTCACCGCCATCTACTTCATCTCCCGCGGCTCCATCGAGATCCTCCGAGGCGACGTGGTGGTAGCCATCTTGGGTGAGAATGATAGAGGATAGGGGCTACTATTAGTAAAGCATGTATCAACCCAAATAGTACAGGTTCTATGGCTAGTCTAGCATGTATGTAGGCTACCAAATGAAAGACTATAGGGTCTACCGTCACTCTATAGGGTCTACCGTCACTCTGTAGGGTCTACCGTCACTCTATAGGGTCTACCGTCACTCTATAGGGTCTACCGTCACTCTATATGGTCTACCGTCACTCTATAGGGCCTACCGTCACTCTGTAGGGCCTACCGTCACTCTATAGGGTCTACCGTCACTCTATAGGGCCTACCGTCACTCTGTAGGGCCTACCGTCACTCTATAGGGTCTACCGTCACTCTATAGGGTCTACCGTCACTCTATAGGGTCTACCGTCACTCTATAGGGTCTACTGTCACTCTATAGGGTCCACCATCACTCTATAGGGTCTACTGTTGCTAGTGTAGCATGTACAAAGCCAAAAGGGAAATGAATTGAAGAACAAACTGAATTGGGTATATTCAGAGATGATGTGCTAGGGAAACTTAGAGATGGGCAAATTCAAAGGCAATTCTCCCCAGCATAAATAATATATAGGCCAACACTGCCATCTACTGGGAAACAATATGATCCAATTTATACCTCATACAGCCTCAAACTTTGGGTAGTCGAGAGGGGTGAAATGTTATTTCATTGAACAAGCACTGCTATGCACCATTTGGAGTTCTTAAATGATGTACATTTGCCATGCATCTTCCCAGTAATACCATTGCACTAAAAAATGCATGTAAAAATGTCCTCTTCACTCACAGGGAAGAATGACATCTTTGGCGAGCCCATCAACCTTTACGGGCGAGCTGGGAAGTCCAACGCCGATGTCAGAGCTCTGACCTACTGTGACCTCCATAAGATCCACAGAGAGGACGTCCTGGAGGTGTTAGACATGTACCCGGAGTTCTCCGACCACTTCTGGATGAACCTGGAGATCACCTTTAACCTCCGAGATGTGAGTGTGACCTCTGACATTTGACTGCAATAACTTTTCCTCATATCCTAACTTCCTCAAGACAAATCAAAAACATAAAAATGTATATTCAAATATTAATGTATGAATGCAAATGGGTGAATTAATTAATGTATTATTTAATTGGTGAATTAATTATATTGTGCATCCCTATGGAAGACCTATTTACACATTGATACTATATAAGCCCTCTAACATCAGTTTGTGATTTTTAGAGATGTTTTCTTTGTTATTACCTGCAGACCAATATGATTCCTGGCTCTCCAGAAAGTGACAACTCAGACTGTATAGGATTCAACAAACTGCGCAGACGCAAACTATCATTCCGGCGCCGGACAGAGAAGGGTAACCACCACATTCCCTTTCACTCCTTCATCTCTGTTCATGAGAGCAAAACTTATTATTAAACTTATACCCAATGATGACTCCCATACACACTTAGTTGTTCATCACAAATAACGTTTTCCAATTGCATGCAGTGTCATCATCAGGGCGGCAGATAGCCTAGCGCTTAGAGTGTTGGGCCAGTAACCGAAAGGTCGCTGGTTCGAATACCCGAGCCAACAAGGTGAAAAACCTGTCGATGTGTCCTTGAGCAAGGCACTTAACCCTAATTTGCTCCAGGGGCTGACCCTGTAGGTAGGCCATAATTGTAAATAAGAATATGTTCTTAACTGACTTGCCTAGTTAAATAAAGGTTAAAATAAAATGTGGTCATTTAGCAGATTCTCTTATCCAGAGCGACTTACAGTTACTGCATTCACTTACTCATACAGTGGGAAGAACAAGTATTTGATACACTGCCGATTTTGCAGGTTTTCCCACTTACAAAGCATGTAGAAGTCTGTCATTTTTATCATAGGTACTCTTCAACTGTGAGTGACGGAATCTAAAACAACAATCCAGAGAATCAAATTGTATTGTTTTTTTTGTACTATTTTTAAGTAATTAATTTGCATTTTATTGCATGACATAAGTATTTGATACATCAGAAAAGCAGAACTTAATATTTGGTACAGAAACCTTTGTTTGCAATAAACAGAGATCATACGTTTCCTGTAGTTCTTGACCAGGTTTGCACACACTGCAGCAGGGATTTTGGCCCACTCCTCCATACAGACCTTCTCCAGATCCTTCAGGTTTCGGGGCTGTCGCTGGGCAATACGGACTTTCAGCTCCCTCCAAAGATTTTCTATTGGGTTCAGGTCTGGAGACTGGCTAGGCCACTCCAGGACCTTGAGATGCTTCTTACGGAGCCACTCCTTAGTTGCCCTGGCTGTGTGTTTCGGGTCGTTGTCATGCTGGAAGACCCAGCCACGACCCATCTTCAATGCTCTTACTGAGGGAAGGAGGTTGTTGGCCAAGATCTCGCGATACATGGCCCCATCCATCCTCCCCTCAATACGTTGCAGTCGTCCTGTCCCCTTTGCAGAAACGTATCTCCAAAGAATGATGTTTCCACCTCCATGCTTCATGGTTGGGATGGTGTTCTTGGGGTTGTACTCATCCTTCTTCTTCCTCCAAACACGGCGAGTGGAGTTTAGACCAAAAAGCTCTATTTTTGTCTCATCAGACCACATGACCTTCTCCCATTCCTCCTCTGGATCATCCAGATGGTCATTGGCAAACTTCAGACAGGCCTGGACATGCGCTGGCTTGAGCAGGGGGACCTTGCGTGCGCTGCAGGATTTTAATCCATGACGGCGTAGTGTGTTACTAATGGTTTTCTTTGAGACTGTGGTCCCAGCTCTCTTCAGGTCATTGACCAGGTCCTGCCGTGTAGTTCTGGGCTGATCCCTCACCTTCCTCATGATCATTGATGCCCCACGAGGTGAAATCTTGCATGGTGCCCCAGACCGAGGGAGATTGACCGTCATCTTGAACTTCTTCCATTTTCTAATAATTGCACCAACAGTTGTTTCTTGCCTATTGTCCTGTAGCCCATCCCAGCCTTGTGCAGGTCTACAATTTTATTCCTGATGTCCTTACACAGCTCTCTGGTCTTGGCCATTGTGGAGAGGTTGGAGTCTGTTTGATTGAGTGTGTGGACAGGTGTCTTTTATACAGGTAACGAGTTCAAACAGGTGCAGTTAATACAGGTAATGAGTGGAGAACAGGAGGGCTTCTTAAAAAAAAACTAACAGGTCTGTGAGAGCCGGAATTCTTACTGGTTGGTAGGTGATCAAATACTTATGTCATGCAATAAAACTTAAAAATCATACAATGTGATTTTCTGGATTTTTGTTTTAGATTCTGTCTCTCATAGTTGAAGTGTACCTATGATAAAAATTACAGACCTCTACATGCTTTGTAAGTAGGAAAACCTGCAAAATCAGCAGTGTATCAAATACTTGTTCTCCCCACTGTAGCTGGATGAGACAACCACATTTCACAGTCATAATAAGTACATTCTTCCTCAATAATCATCAGCAACTCAAATTCTCCTCTCAGATGATGCAGATGCAGGAGAGATCAAAAAGGAGAGATCCAATAAACCACTACGGCGGAGACGGAAGGAGGCGGCCAGTAACCAGGGGGAGGGGCCTCTGAGCTCAGTGTCCTCCCACTCTAGTGGCGACGAAGGGGAGGAATCTGTGGTCACATGCCCTGCCCCTCCGTCGGCTCTGCATGAGATGTCCCCGGCTCAGGCCACCACCCTGAACTTCAGCGACACTCCCGAGGGGGAGGGGGACCCCAAGGGGGGCAACACCTGCAACGCACTCACAGGTTGGTCTGGGCATCAATATGGACACAAACGATACACACACACACACATACACACACACCTCGTTCACTTCCATAGCAGACATACCCTAGGACACAACAATGTAAAACAATAGAATATTACATCTTACCCTGTTCTTTACCTCTTCCACAACCAGGAGCATTTTCAGGGGTGTCCAACATCTTCAGTTTCTGGGGTGAGAGTCGGGGCAGTCGTGAGTACCAGGAGCTGCCGCGCTGCAGCCTGCCCTACCCTCCCCCTCTTAACACGCCCCTCAACAGCATCGGCCGCAGGCAGCATACCGAGCTGGAGAACAGACTGGACCTGCTGCAGAAACAACTGAACAGGTACAGAGACATGCAGGACAGAGACATACAGGGACAGAGACATACAGGGACAGAGACATACAGGGACAGAGACATACAGGGACAGAGACATACAGGGACAGAGACATACAGGACAAGAGACATAAAAGGACAGGGAAAGAGACCTACAGGGACAGAGACATGCAGGGACAGAGACAGTGATCTACAGGTGCAGAGACAGAGACCTACAAGGACAGAGACCTACAGGGACAGAGACAGTGACCTACAGGGACAGAGGCAGAGACCTACAGGGACAGAGACCTACAGGGACAGAGACCTACAGGGACAGAGACAGTGACCTACAGGGACAGAGGCAGAGACCTACAGGGACAGAGACCTACAGGGACAGTGACCTACAGGGACAGAGGCAGAGACCTACAGGGACAGAGGCAGAGACCTACAGGGACAGAGACCTACAGAGACAGTGATCTACAGGTACAGAGACAGAGACCTACAGGGACAGAGACCTACAGGGATAGAGACAGTGATGGAGACAGGGAAAGGGCAGGGACAGAGACAGGGACCGGACCAGGGACAGAGACAGGGTCAGGGATAATGATAGGGGCAGGGATAGGTAGGGACACAGGGACAGGGCAGGGACAGAGTTAGCTATAGCCCTCTTAGAAAATGGTTAGAATGACACCAGAGTGTGTAAAACACATACAAATGGGAATATAGGGCACAACTGCTAGTCTGCTACTCCACTGTAGCTGCTTCCATTTTGTCTTGCACCACAGTGTCTGATACAGGTCTGTCCTCTTTACTTACTGTTATTTTAGTCCCCTATGGTCTTATCCAGTCAGTGCCCATTGTCAAGTCTCATTGAGGTCAAAGACCTCCGTTATCTAGAAGGCTGAGGCTATGCCTGCTTGGGTGTCTGTTTTGGGGGAGTTACTGTAACACGATTGGCCAGTAATGCTTCTTGGGGGATGCTCCAGGGTAGGTGTCAGCATTTCTGACGTGTGTATGCATGTGTATGCGTGTGTGTGTGTGTGTGTGTGTCCGTGTGTTTCCCTCTTTAGGCTGGAAACAAGGATGTCGACAGACATCGGGGCGATCATGCAACTACTACAGCGTCAGATGGCACTGGTGCCCCCAGCCTACATCACCGTGTTGTCTCCCCCTCAGGCCTCACCCTACCCTGGCCCTGGCCCTGGACCTGGCCCTGGCCCTGGCCCTGGCCCTGGCCCTGGCCCTGACCCTGGAGAGAGGCTGGTACAACCTGTCACCCCCCTGGAGTCTGAGACACTGGCCTCCCTCTCACAGGTACTACACACATACAGGAGATACACCTGTATACATGGTACTACACACATACGGGAGATACACCTGTATACATGGTACTACACACATACAGGAGATACACCTGTATACATGGTACTACACACATACAGGAGATACACCTGTATACATGGTACTACACACATACAGGAGATACACCTGTTCACACATGCACTCATACACACATGCAATCATACACATGCCCACACACTCACTTGCGTCCACACACACACACACACACACACACACACACACACACACACACACACACACACACACACACACACACACACACACACACACACATACAGACACACTCAATAGGGTCTTCACTGAATCCCTCCTCGTCTGCGTCTCTCCTCCAGATCTCACACCCCCAGGAGTTCCCCAGCAAGTTGTGTGACTCTCTCCGCAGCCCTGATCAACTGCACCCCCAGGACTCACCTCTGGTCAGCCCCACCGAGGCACGACGAGTCACCACTGGACTGGGCAGCTTAACCCTCGACCTGGGCAGTCTGGAGCTAGAACTAGGGGATGGGTCAGTGGCAGAGATGGGGGCAGTGGCAGGGTTGGGGGCAGCGATGGGGGCAGGTTCAGGGTTGGGGTCAGTGGCAGGGGCCAGTGGCCTGGACCCGGACACCCAGCGAAGGCTCTCTCTGCCTGAGCCACAGATGCCCCTGGACTCACAGACACCGCAGAGGCACAGCTCTGACCCTGGGGGGAGCTAAGGAGCGGTGAGGGGGAGGGGGGAATATGGACAGAGAGAGGGAAAGGAGGGGTAGAGAGAGAGAGAGAGAGAGAGAGAGAGAGAGAGAGAGAGATGTCCCTTTACTGCTGTATCCAGTATTGGATTACCATAATGGGAAGAAACAAAACCATAATAATTATACAAGTAGCCATTATGTCTTGCACTGAAATTTACAGACATTCTATCGAACATGTCCGTGACGCTTCCGAAAACTGGTTGGTTGGTTGGTGGACTGTAGTGTTAGCTGGCCTAACAGAAACTCTGGTTTGCTGTCCTGTCCCGACATTGGCCCCTTTCCCTAAGGTCTGTACCCCCGGAGGCGGAGCCAAGGCCCCAAGAGCATACTGGATTGGCTGGTTTGCACCTCAGGGGTGGGGTTGGAGGAAGGGTTTAAAAGCCATGAATTCTTTGATGAACATATCACATCCCTATCAGAACCTTGTACAGATTTCTAGAGAGTTGGAGTCTTTGTACAGTTCAATATGCAAACACTGGCGAGGGAGGACAGTGTTGTATCCTATATCTGTTGATAATATCATATTCAGGTCCAAAGCTTTTTGCCCTAGTTTTGTCGTTAGTTCACAAAGCATGGCTTAGTTTCCCCCTCTAACACTTGAAGAAGAAATGACCTACCTTTACCCATCCAAGGATCTGACTACACAGCAATACGCAGCCCTAGGAGAGAACACACACATTATAATGTAGATCCTCCATCATCTCCCCATGTTACTGTACTGCTGCAGGAGTCCTGTCTCACTCCCTTCCTCCACCTGTCCTTTCTCTGGGGAGAGTCCCTGTATATGGTAGTAGATGACACAAGGTGCAATGGCGGCCAGTGATACACAGGGAACCTGAAGATTGTATTTAACCGCTTGCTGGTCTGAGCTTCTTATTTATTTATTGGTTCTAGGAGTTTTATGTTCTTTGTAGATTGTACCAGAAAGAATATGTACAGTTTAACTTTATTTGGTGGAGGGAGTGAAAAAAACATTTACTCTACCTCTTCCTACGTTTTTGTGTTTGTTTTAACAAATGTTATGTCAGTACAACCATTATAGATGTTTCTTGAGTAATATGACTGTTTGACGGGAGTTGCACTTTATTATTATAATAATCATTATTATTTACTCTTCATCAATCGTACCAGAGATGTTAGCACCAATGTCAGTGTCCACCCACTGGGCACAGACATTAATTCAACATCTATTCCACGTTGGTTCAATGTAATTTAATAGAAATTACGTGGAAACAACGTTGATTCAACCAGTGTGTGTGTGTGCCCAGTGGGCAGTAGGCTAATATTATCAACAGATCTGATCTGAGCAGGGGTGGAGAGCAGGGGTGGAGAGCAGGGGTGGAGAGCAGGGGTGGAGAGCAGGGGTGGAGAGCAATTAGCTCCCAGAGTAATATTTAAACAGTGAGTAGTGTTTGTGTGTAGTGTGTATCATGCACAGTGCAAACATATTGCATCTGTATGCAGGGAAGAGTAGAAGCAGGTGAGGTAGCTAGAGGAGGCAAAGCAGTGTTATCAACAGTTTTAAAAACAGTTGCACCTCCAACTGAAGTGATGAGTAATGAATGGTAAATTACTATCTATATTTAGTATGTTAGAAAAACTGAATGACTAAGACACGGAAATGTGTCAGGTTTCAGCTAAGACGCACAAGCAGACACACACACACACATACACACACTATTAGGACCACTGTTCACTGTTAATCAGTGTCAGTAATATCTTTGCATGTACAAAGGGCAGCAAAACCTGTGTGAGTGAATTGGAAGAGCGATAATGCCTGAGTTGTGCTTTGGGATAGCGCATTTTAGTGTTGAACCAAAGTAACTGAAGGGAAGCAATAACTGTATTCTGCCTTGAATTGAATGGAAAGGGAAAAGTGATAAGATATGGTTTTTGATCTAAAGAGGCCCTTTAAGCTGCCCGAAGTTCAAAACATAGTAGACACCAAACCAAAAGAGGCCTCTTTTCAACTGAGCTTATTTACTGTATCCAGTTCAATCACTGCACTGAACATCTTCAAGGGTTTTAACAGTGACACAACAAGAGGCCAACGTTTAACTACTGTAGGCTAATATCTACAATTTCTTAAACAATTGTTGTTGTCATTTTTGGGCTCTTATGTCACTGTAACAACCCTTGAATATAGTCAGTGCAGTGATGGAAGTGGATACAGTAAATAAGCTCAGTTGAAAAGAGGTCTCTTTTGGTTTTGTCTCTTCTACTCTGCTTTTAACTTCGGGCAGTTTAAATGGCCTCCTTAGATAGTGAAAAGTCTCCTTTTGTACAGTTTTACAGCCAAGCCATCCCTCCCAGAACAGACTACCCACACTATAGGATGCTATACTGTAGAGCCTCTCCTAAATACGTAGTCTGTCACTTCACATGATGTGTTTTTGTTTATATTTGGGTCCTCAATCATCACAGAACTGCGTAATGTCTATATACCATCTAAAATAGTTTTTAGTCTTGAAAGATATTCCCAACATTTCAGAATTTATTTTTTGTATTTTTCAAAATCACCATCCTAATGTAGACTGACCGGGTTTAGGTGTAGATCTAGGGGGATTAAGTTATCTATCTTAAAACATAGCTACAGTATATACAAAAAAAATACTGTATTGTATGTAAAGTTGTCATAGAAAACTCAAATAAGGAAATGTAATTAGCTTCCAGTGAAACCTGTCCACACACTGGGATGTGTCATGGATCTCACATTTTAGCAGCCTACACCAAAGATTATCTATTATATTGACAAGATAGTCGAGCAACCTCTATAATAATGTAAATACATGTCCTCAAAGATGGAAGGCAGACGGGAGGAGGCGAGATCAGGTGGGAACATTCTAGCCAATGGGAGGGCAGATATGCGTGTGAACAACAAGAACAACTTTGATACAAAGTCGTTTTATATCAGTGCATTCGTAACAACCCACCAATTACGAAACTTCTATTAAAGAAATTATGCCTCACATAGCATTTAAGCTATTACATTTTGTGTTGACCAAATTCAACACTCATTGGCGTAAACCCTCTCGCTTCGCCTCCTCTCTGCCTACACACACACACACACACACACCTCTGTTACACATGCCTCTCACACCTCTCACATTTGGCAGAGCACTTTTCAGCTCTTTTCAACTTTATAATATATTATGTAAATATTATGCTGCATCATTGGCACAGGTCCCAAATTTGTAGATATTTTGAGCAGTGGGGTTTTTGGTTTACACTGGATTGCTCATCCCCTTCTCCCCCCTGTACATAAGAATGTCTTGTAAAGGAATACATTCTTGGCACTCATATAGCCAGCACTATGCAGGAACTGACGTTTCTTTGGCATGCTTTGAAATGCAGAAAAACTGTAGAGGAAACAACATAGTCTGTTCAACATTTTTTAAAGAATCATGTGAATAAATATGTTCATAATATTGTTAATAATAATGACGATGATGATGAGTATAATGATGATGAACAAGACGACTTTAATATTGTGCACATTTTATTTGCATGCTGCACTGAGAATCTTTTCAGAAATGAGAGGGTGGATGTGCAAGGAAGATAGCTGATTTTGATAGCTTGCGGCTGTGTAGACGTATACACTGTATACTTCCAGGTCCTGGGAGAGTAACATATATTGTACTTCCAGGTCATGGAAAAAAGAGACACTGAAAAGTTACAAGATACTGTAACATTATGGAGGATACATGTGTGGGACTATGGTCAGCTCTGCCACCGTTGGCTTTCAGACTAGGGAATATGAATAATAATACAATTCTGGCCTGACTATGTTGGAGTGCATAGCCTATGTCACCCTGTTCATATCAGACACTACATCAAGCTAGAAGACAGAAGCAGCTCCAGGTCTTGATTGTGTGATAACGTTATACATGGTTGACTTTATAGAACATTTCAAATATTTATTTCAATAAACCTCTTTGAAAACAAACTGGGTGTCTGCTATGTATGTCTGGAGCTTTATAGATTTTTCTTTATAGATGTTGTGTCTCACCTTTGCTGGAGTATTCCACCATCACAGCTAACTTGGTCAATGGACATGCTATTGAGAGACATTCGCTAACAAGGTCAATGGTATTTTCAGAGCCATTTTTATAGAAAATAAAGTGTTAAAATTATATTAAGGAATGTATAAGAATGATGTATTAAATGTAAAGAAACTATTATTTGAAAAAATATGTATGTTCCTGTTTATGTAAAACCCTTTTTTATTTGTCAAAAAACGGATTTCAGTTTCCCTGCATTGAAATCACCGGCAACGAGAAGCGTTGCCTTTGGGTGTGCATTTTCTTGTTTCCTTATGGCCCTATACAGCTCGTTGAGTGCGGTCTTAGTGCCAGCATCGGTTTGTGGTGGTAAATAGACAGCTACGAAAAATATAGATGAGAACTCTTGGTAAATAATGTTATCTGAGGTATTCTAACTCAGGGGATAAAGAGTAACTTGCACAGAGCCCTGACCTCAACCCCATCAAACATCTTTGGGATGAATTGGAACGCTGACTGCGAGCCAGGCCTAATCGCCCAACATCAGTTCCCGACCTCACTAACGCTCTTATGGCTAAATGGAAGCAAGTCCCTGCAGCAATGTTCCAACATCTAGTGGAAAGCCTTACCATATTAATGCCCATGATTTTGGAATTAGATGTTCGATGAGTAGATTTCCACATACTTTTGGTAATGTAGTGTATGTCATGGATGGCCAGCTTGTGAGCAAAACATTTTAGCAGCCCCCCTCGTGACAGGTGTCCACATAATTGTGTCATGCAGTGTATGTGGGTGAGTCAACTTATTTTTATGACATTATTTCATATGATTTGATAAATGTTAACAAAGTGTGCTCGATTTGAAGTAGAAATCTTTATTATTACAACTTTATGAAAACAAAAAGTTTAATAATTTTGAGACTACAGGAAATAGATTGACTGCTATGTTAAACAACTACAGTCATGACTGGTTTGGTTGTCAACAGCATTGTGGCTATTGTAGTCTTTTGACTATAGAAAAACAGGAATCTCTAAAGTTGTCTCATGTGAGGCAGGCATGTGAGGGAGGGGCATCTGTTTTTATTTATTTTTATTTCACATTTATTTAACCAGGTAGGTCAGTTGAGAACAAGCTCTCATTTACAACTGCGACCTGGCCACTGTGACTGCGCAATGAACCGTCTGAGCAAACGACCAAGGCCTGAATATATCCATTATCTGGATTACAATCAATGGTCACTCAGATGTTTTACGCATCGACCAATGGTTGAGTGTCACATCATCGACAGTGCCGTCGGGCACCAGATTGCTATAACATATAATGTGGTTAGCTGAAAGGTTTGAAGCCTATTCAAAAATATAGTTAATAGGCTTCAATATGGGAAGGGTATATTTCACCATGTGCTTATCTACTGTATATTCTGGGCATTCTTAAATGAATGGGCTCGTTTGAGTGGTACGGCGAAAGCAACCAACTGCAGATGAAAGTCGAGGAGTGAAGTCGGGGAGGTGCATCTGCGACAGACAAATGTCAGACAGTGATTTGGTTTTCCAACAGCAAGGCTCAGTGCAACATGGCAGTGTTGTCATTGTTTATAAAAGTTGTTCTTCAATATTTTGAAATAAAGATATCTTCAACCCCCATATCACACACTCACAAACTGAAAATATAATGTGTACAGTTGAAGTCGGAAGTTTACATACACCTTAGCCAAATCCATTTAAACTCAGTTTTTCACAATTCCTGACATTTAATCCCAGTAAAAATTCCCTGTTTTAGGTCAGTTAGGATCACCACTTTATTTTAAGAATGTGAAATGTCAGAATAATTTCATCACATTCCCAGTGGGTCAGAAGTTTACATACACTCAATTAGTATTTGGTAGCATTGCCTTTAAATTGTTTAACTTGGGTCTAACGTTTCGGGTATCCTTCCACAAGCTTCCCCCAATAAATTGGGTGAATTTTGGCCCATTCCTCCTGACAGAACTGGTGTAACTGAGTCAGGTTTGTAGGCCTCCTTGCTCGCACACGCTTTTTCAGTTCTGCCCACATATGTTCTATAGGATTGAGGTCCCCCTTTTTCCTCCAAACATAACAATGGTTATTATGGCCAAACACAAACATTTATTTTACTAGGCAAGTCAGTTAAGAATAAATTCTTATTTACAATGACAGCCTAGGAACAGTTGTTTAACTACCTTGTTCAGGGGATTCAGCTAGGGGAATCGATCCGGCAACCTTTCAGTTACGGGCCCAACACTCTAACCACTCAGCTACCTGCCACCCCACTGTGGTTATAGATACTTTTGTACCGGTTTCCTCCAGCATCTTCACAAGGTCCTTTGCTGTTGTTCTGGGATTGATTTGCACTTTTCGCACCAAAGTACGTTCATCTCTTGGAGACAGAACGCATCTCCTTCCTGAGCGGTATGACAGCTGTGTGGTCCCATGGTGTTTATACTTGCGTACTATTGTTTGTACAGATGAACATGGTACCTTCAGGAGTATGGACATTTCTCCCAAAGATGAACCAGACTTGTAGAGCTGTACAATTTATTTTATGAGGTCTTGGCTGATTTCTTTTGATTTTCCCATGATGTCAAGCAAAAAGGCACTGAGTTTGAAGGTAGGCCTTGAAATATATCCACAGGTACACCTTAAATTGACTCAAATGATGTCAATTAGCCTATTAGAAGCTTCTAAAGCCATGACATCATTTTCTGGAATTTTCCAAGCTGTTTAAAGGCACAGTCAACTTAGTGTATGTAAACTTCTGACACACTGGAATTGTGATATAGTGAATTATAAGTGAAATAATCTGTCTGTAAACAATTGTTGGAAGAATTACTTGTGTCATTCACAAAGTAGATGTCCTAACGGACTTGCCAAAACTATAGTTTGTTAACATGAATTCTGTGGAGTGGTTGAAAAATGAGTTTTAATTACTTCAACCTAAGTGTATGTAAACTTCCGACTTCAACTGTACATTGTGAAATCAATTGGTGAGAGAGGAATCCCTAAATATCACATTCGTTTGTACATATCCACTGTTTAAATGAATTGCAGCAAAGTTGGTTCCTGTTTCAGTCAGGTCTTTGGTCATGTTTGCGTGGGTCTAACAAAAACACCCTAATGATCGGTTGAAAATAGAGCCTCCCACAATAAAGGTGATGGCTGCAGGATGAAGTTGTTGAAGACCAACTGCAAAAACTTGCAGTCGACTGCAGTCAAAACGTCATGACCTTTGATCACATGATTTTTGTAAAGTTCATGCAGTTGACATGTAGGCACAAGTCGGACAATTTTTATCCCCATAATGCCACACCTTTGAAAGACGGTAACCATCGATGGTCAACGACTTGACAAAAGTGATCCGCTCAAACACGCCCATCGCCTTGAAATACAAATGTATTCCTGATATCATAAAGCCTACATAGCATTTTGATTGGACCAAGCCAGCATGACCTTAAGTTAGAATATTGGAGTTGGAACCACCCATAGAGATAGTTAGAGGACGCAACATTGTATCTGTCCCGTAATGGCTTCTGTGAGAGCATGGGAAGTGCCATCAAAGATAGTATGCTACAATATGAAGATTCATAGGAACTGCTTCTTCAATATAAATCCCTGATCACTTTTGTAGCGATGTCATGGCGACGTTGGCAGGTAAGCTCATGAGCAGAAACACATCATTGGGTCTACTGGTTGTCTTGCACCGGACTGCGATTTAAAGTTGTTTTTCATGAGATTAAAGTTAGTTACTTTCACAAGGTTGGAGTAATAATATGTTCAGCTACTTAAGACAGTGGCTCGAATCCAGTGGTGGAAAAAGTATCTAATTGTCATACTTGAGTAAAAGTAAAGATATCTTAAATGAAAATGACTCAAGTAAAAGTAAAAGTCACCCAGTAAAATTAAACTTGAGTAAAAGTCTGGTTTTAAAAGTATTTGGTTTTAAATATACCTAAGTATCAAAAGTAAACGTAATTGATAAAATATACACTACCGGTCAAACGTTTTAGAACACCTACTCATTCAAGGGTTTTTCTTTATTTTTACTATTTTCTACATAATAATAATGAAGACATCAAAACTATGAAATAACACATATGTAATCATGTAGTAACCAAAAAAGTGTTAAACAAATCAAAACATATTTTATATTTTTATAAATAACCACCCTTTGCCTTGATGACAGCTTTGCACACTTTTGGGTGTCAGGGAAAATGTATGGCCTAAAAAGTGCATAATTTTCATTAGGAATTAAAGTATAAAGTTGTCAAAAATATAAATTGTAAAGTAAAGTACAGATACCTAAAAAACTTTACATCACTGCATCACTTTACATCACTGCTCGAATCTACATGGTGCATTTAGATTTCAAGAAAATTAACAACTAAGGAATAATTTTTCACACTTCTCCCATTTACTTCCCAAACCCCAAACCCCTGTTGGTCTGTCCAGTCTGCATCGCAAAGCATTGGGCCTCTGGGTTTAGAAACTCTGTGGTGCCATTGAGGCCATCTCCATTTTGAAGTAGCCAATTTTCTTCATCTACTACTTCTATGAGTTGGTAAACAAACCAAAAGGTTGCACACTGCCACCTGGAGTGTGTTGTTTGAAAAGGTACAAAGCCAAGGTTGGTGATTTTCTGCCACCTGTAGTTATGGAATGTTTGCTAACAAGTATAATGAATTGGCTGAACCCTCCAGATGACCTGGATGGAATTATGTGATCCTTCCCAAACCCATAGGAACCCATAGGAAGTTCTATCCATTTGAATACCGCCACATGTTTTGCCACAAACACACTGTGGTGGCGCATGTCCACTGACTTCAGAGCCTTTTGAAATGTTGTGACAGGGTCCTGGATCAAGCCCTGCGGTCTTCAATGGCGCTGCCCATGCTAAAACAGGATTTTGGGCACTAGATTTCTCTATCTCTGTGTCCACCACTGAAAGGTGAGACTTTGGCCATGCGATGGCGACATTGTATAGTTTAATGAGAACGGTTGAACCAGTAACTGAAATTGTTTCCAAACCAGGTGTTACTATGTTAATGAGTGGTTATAGTTCAAAACTGAAACATTACGTTCTGTTACAAAGTAATGCAGTAACTTAGTGTCAGGGTAAGTTAATTTAAGTTATGGATGAGATATTAAGCATATTTTATAGCAATAACTGCCATTTACAATATTTCTACAGCTTATAAAGGATATTAAGATTTAGTCATTTCGACAGCCAACGCTGCTCATTAAGTCGAATAATAAGATTAGGCATATGCCCTATGCTATAGCCTAGCAAGCCCATAGGCCTAATGAATAATTAACTTTAGTATGCATTCGAATTTAAAACTTGCATCGTCACACCACAGAATTGGCTTGTTTGCGTTGTAAGGCTGAAGTAACCAACTGCAGACGAAAGTCAATGAGGGAAGTCGGGGCGGTGCATCTGCGACAGCCCAAAGTAGGACACTGATTTGATTTTCCAACCCAAGGCTCAATGCAACATGGCAGTGTTGCCATTGTTTATAAACGTTTTTCTTTGAAATGTCGAAATACACGTCTCCATCCTCCATATCACACACTGTAAATATATGTGCGCATGTTTACATTGTACTATTAATTGAGGATAGAGAAACTCAAATATTACATTCATTTGTACACTGTATACATATGAATTGCGGCAAAGTTACTTCCTGTTTCAGTAACGTCTTTGGTCCCGTTCGCGTCAGTCAAACAAAAACACTAATGATTGGTTTCACAATTAGTGCCTCCCAAAATGCAGGCAATGGCTGCAAATTGCAGCTCGTGAGGAGCAACTACAGAAAATTGCAGTTCAAACTTGACCTTTGATCATAGGGTTGTTGTAAAGTTCATGTAGTCGACATGTAGGCGCAAGTCAGACATTTTTTTATCCCAATAATGCAACACAATTTGAAAGGTGTGACCACCGACTTGATAAAAGTCAGCCCCTCCAACGTGCCCAATGGGATTGATATATGATCTAGCCAGGGACACTATCCGCCAGCGATATTCTGACGTTTTAGTCGGGTTGCGTGATATTCTTCAATGGCTGTTCTTGTGGTTGCTGTTTTCAGCCAGTGTTCCTTACAATGATTGGGTCCATACTGTCCCGTAAAAGGAGTCAAACCTACTCATTGTACGTTCCGGTTGTCTATCAAAAGTACATTACAGCGCCGAAGGAAACGGTCAGCGCGTTCGTTGTAAAATACGAAGCTGTGATTGGAGGTAGCGTCTGTCAAAATGATACTTTCTCCATTATCATTGGATGAAATTGCAGTCAGCTGGTATTTTGGGATTCTGATTGGAGGAAACTGTCTGTGGGCGGTAATGTTACATTGCGGTCACTGAAACGCAGTACGGGAGGGCGGATCATCATTGTGGTGGCAGCTACACTCGGAGACTCCGCACAAACTGTCAAAAAATATTCAGCAAACGGTGAGTCAACTCAAAATAAACACAGCATTTTATTGGACAACTCATCTAGGGATCTCGGGTTTCAGTTATAATGTTGTTCTGATACGGTTTGTTGATTTATCAGTGAAGAAGGGACGGTGATTTTGGATGAGAAATACGCACGCTACTTATCATAGCAAGAAGTGCATGGGTGAAGTCGCAGTGTCACACCCGAGTGTCACAGCGCAGGAGCTATGACTTTTCGCAAAGTTATGCAAGCTTGACTGTGTGTGTGTGTGTGTGGCGCCATAACGTTATTTAATCAGGGCTAAGCAACTGCGCACATGGTCTCTCTTCGTATAAGCCTTTATAAAGTGCAATTCAATTCCCCATGTTATGGTTGTGGTTTTTATTGGGGGGGTGGGGGCTTTAAACACAACCGGGACCTCCCGCAGAGTTTCTTTGTATCCGACTGTTGACAAATGTGAACTTTGAATACACTGCAACTTTGTAACATTTGGATCATGTCGATGTTACGGTTTTCAGTTTTGACTGTACAGCCAAAGTAAAATATAGTTTGACTTTCCTATAAGGCAAGCCTAGGCTACGTGTTATGCTCTGATTTGATTAGCGAATTAAACTAAACGATTTATTATGGAGTTGAGCGGCGACTAGTGAGGGGTTTTGTACGTAAAAACAAAATTGTGGGCTATTCTTTGGGTGCTGAAATCGGTACTTAAAAAAAATAAAAACTTAATTTTATGTGACTTCGGAGCTCCTGTCCGCCCACACTAGTCGCTCAACTCCATCACAAATCGGCTATGATTTATTAAATATAATCTCCAAAGCAACCTTCAGGCCTAATACACAGCAGCTGAGATATTGCACTGTAGCCAGAAATCTGTTTATCTTGAACATGTGCTGTCTCCTTAGAACAGTTATTGACAATTATATCTTTCACTGCCATGTGTTTCTAAGTGCAGTCTGTAGGCCTATCCATGAAAAGGAACATGTACCTGCTGCCCACTGGCCACCACATTGTAAACACTGAGCTACTTTCTCTCGGTGTTGGGCTGCCTATTTGATTTCTGTACACTAGTATGAGCCCGTAGGCCTCTCGTGATGCCACTGAAGAGTTAACCATATCTCATAGATATTGATGATAGGAATGATAAGAGGAAAAGCAGAGAGAGGATTATTCTTGTAATTAGAGAGGAGTGTGGGATCCTGCAGGAGATTACTGGACAATCCACCCCAGATTACTACATGCAGGAATCAGAGCTGTGGTTTCATTACCGGCTACATTCTATCTGATTGTCAAATTATATATTTTACTTATAGAAACATCCTTGCAGCTGAGGGTAACACTTTACATGAAGATGCTCTTATACCTATTAGTTATGCTGTAATTACTACAGTAATAATGTTGTTGTTTTGACTAATTATAGTATTATTACAGAATAGCAACTAGGGCGGCAGGTAGCCTATCGGTTAGAGTGTTGGGCCAAATGTTTTCTCCTTTTCGTTGGTACCACTGCAGTTAGAGAAATTTCCGTCACGAATCCACGCACTCATATCAGACCAAATTGGCCAAATGAGGTGGAGGCCTGATCTAATCTGCGTGTGTGTGGGTTTCCATTTCTTTGTCTCGTAGCCCGTGCTAGCTTGTAGCATAGCTGAACTAAGAGGAGCGTCTGTTAGGCTGTGGATTTATCATGCAGACATGTACTAGTTGATGTTTTCACATCCCCAAGGCACTTATGTCCTGACCTGGAATGGTTCCACTAGGATTACTGTGTCATATGCCAAAGATGCAAAAGGCTGGTAACCCTTAGTGACATTTGGTTAGGTTGTTAGAGGTTTGTATTGGCCAACCTAGTTTTTCCTCATGTCAACTGTGTAACTTCATGCATCCCCTTCTCCTTGTACAACAATTCAAAGAGTGGTGATTTCATTAACCATGCTCACATTGTTGTCAAAAAATGTTATATATCTACTTTTGTCTGAAACTACCCATTTTATTGTCCTATTTGGTATCTATGTCGCAGTGCCTGTAAATGTAATAGCTCTTTCAGCTTCTAGTCGTCTAAACAGGAGCAGGCAACCTGGAAGCTACAAAGTAATCACCCCACCGTCTTCCCAGGTGGCACAATAAAAAAGCGCTTTGGAATGGAATGTATTTATTCAGAAACGCATCTAGTGGATTGTGGAAGCTTTGGTTTGGAATGCTGCAGGGAGGAGATACCGACAGAGAGAGAAATCCTAAGGTCAAAGCGCACGTTCACTGCAAAGGGCAAAAGTGACAAGAAATGTCAGCTTTGGGGCGGAGAACCTAACCTTTTACGGCTGTCAGTCAACAGTGTCTACATGCCTCAAGAAGAAAATCTAAAACACAAACAAAACCTTGGATTTCATCAGTCATTACTCAATCACAAGTTCCGTTCTTTATATATCATGCCCTGCAAAGGTGATGCTTCTGGGTTACACATGGCATGACCCAAGTCGACAAGGTGAAAAAACTGTCAATAATGTCCTTGAGCAAGGCACTTAACCCTAATTTGCTCCAGGGGTTGACCCTGTAGGTAGGCTGTCATTGTAAATAAGAATTTGTTCTTAACTGACTTGCCTAGTTATATAAAGGTTAAAAAAAAGACTTACTACACTCTCTGAAGTTAAAATGTAACAAAATTAGTCCCTAAAGCTCGACAGCACTGTTGGGGAAATGTACCAAGTCCGTGTTAAAAAGATCTACAACTGTAATTATTTTAAATTAGAAGTGAAAGGGCTATAGAAATAAAATGAAGGCTACCTCAATAGAGATTGGTGTGCAGTGACACCGATCTTTAGATAAAATCCTTTTAGGCGAGCCCCAACTACACGCATGGGACATATTTTCATTATGCACTAAAACCCTCATTTGCATGCTTGGATTATTACACAAGGACGGTTATTAGAAAACGATTGAATTAAATTGAGGTTATCAGGAAGGGTACGAATGAATGAACGAGCATACTAGGTGAGAGGGGCCCTCGACTATCCTCCCAGTCTAGCCATCAAGAGTGATAAGGGGAAACCAATTGAGTGGAACTAAGCACTCTCAATTCCTCTCCACTCTCCCCCACTCTGCTAATCTGGTCTGATCTGTGTTTGCCATCCCTGCGGCTCCTGCTGCTCACCATGACTCTGCTAGCCTGGCCTGGATGACCCATCCGAAGTGGGGGTGCGCTGTTTTATAGAACCCTTGGCAGTGCGTGGTGCTGCAGAGATGGGATGTGAAGCCACGGTAACTTTAGACCTAGAGAGGCCTAGTCAACCCTAGAGAGGCCTGGTCAATCCTAGAGAGACATCTCTTAAAGAGCCTGTCAATGGAATTTGGGCCTTTGGAAGCCTGGGAAATCAATCACCCATTTCTTTGGTATTTTCAAACACTGTAGTATTTATTCCGCTCAACAAGCCTCCATCACAAATCAAATAACATTTTATTTTTTTTTACCTTTATTTTACTAGGCAAGTCAGTTTTACTAGGCCTTGACCCACCCAGGGATGGGTCAAGGCCTGTGATGGATATAAGGCGGTGTCAGAACAGTGAGGTAATAGTAACAAAACAGAGGCTACCGGGCTTAGGGAGTTAGCGTGACTATGTCTCCACTCCTGATCGCTGCAGAGGGTTTGGGTTAAATGTGGAAGACACATTTCAGTTGAATGCATTCAGTTGTACAACTGACTAGTATCCCCCTTTTCCCTACCCCTGTATCATGGTGTAGTGTACCCCAGCCTTCTACCTCTGCCCCAAGCCACCGATCGCCATGACAACCAGGACACTGTCATTATTGCTGTTGGCCCAATCTGTAATTGATAGGATCGATTATTCATAATGCAATTACATCAGCGCTGTGTCCTATCCGTCCGGTCTGGTTATTTTATGATCTGATGAGCATCCGGGAACAGGGATCAATACTAAGGTCGCCTGCTTTTATGGCCACTAATAGGACCGTTACCTGTGAATGTGAATATAGCCATAAGCTGTTTGTTATATACTGTTAAAACTATCTATATGGACAGTTTATACCTGTGTAATAGTTACTGTTTTGGCCTTATTTGAATAGTTTCACTTACTAATACAAACGTGTGATAATAAGTCTACTTTTTGTGGGCACAAGCTCAAAGGTGATGCGTCATTGACACGGATAAGATGTAAGCCTGATGGGACAGGACTGTGTCTTCCAATAAAAGCATCAATCATTCACCTGATCGAACATCTCGCGCTTAATCTCTCCTAGCTCTGACTGTAACTGTCTCATTCAGACATGTTTGTGTGTTAGTTTTGGACCCGTTCCTGGCAGTCTAATGTGCTGGCAGAATGGTTTTTGTATTTCCAGGGTGCTCCGAACGGGACTGGAGTTATACATTGTCTGCTGGCTGATTGGAGGAATATGGGTCTGGGATTGGAATGGAACAATGGCCTATTTCAATTACTCTAGGTTGTCATTTCTTAGTGTAGCTCAGTTGGTAGAGGGTTGTGGGTTCGATTCCCATGGAGGACCAGTACGAAAAAAGTATTATAATGTATGCACTCAATACTGTAAGTCGCTCTGGATAAGAGCGTCTGATAAATTACTAAAATGTAATTTGTGTATAGCACCTTCAATATTTCTTCTCACCTTGAAGTAGGTTGTGTTAGTTGGTGGTCGGTCATAGTTGTTACTTTTTCACACCTGGATAATAGCAAGAGGAATCAGTCCAAAGACGGCCATTTTGGTTTGAATTTTGTGGGATATCGATCGGCGATTACTAAAGTGTTGTTTGTGACTGTGCCAGATTCTGGTGTCTGAGCTTGTTCAGTATCGCTGTAGACAAGTTTCACCCATTCACAGCTTGTGTTTCTACACGAGCCTATCAAATGTGTTTTCTGCCAGTTCAAGGCAAAGCTCCCTCCTTCCATTTGGCAGTGCATCAACGGAAACCTTTCTAGTTTACATGAATTATGCAGTCTTAAATCACGTCAATTGATCCATTATCAAACAGTACTATACTGTACAGCGCTTTGCTTGGGATCTCTTAAATATTAAAAGCTTCGACTACTACACAGAAATGTCAAGTTCAAGCACTTTTTATAAAAACAGTGAAAAACAACAGGAAGATAAGATGGATGAGAATGGATAGAAGGGCAGAGAGCCAGGGACACAACAACTATGGAATGGAATGATGGTGAGGTTAGAACGTAAGTATGGGAAGAGTAGGAGATTGCTACTGAATATGGAGGATAAACCGGCGAGCGATATCATTCTGTTCTTTAAGTGGGTTGGCTTTCGGCCACGACATTGAGATTGCGTGACAGCAGCGGTTGAATGAAGAATGGAGAGGAGGATGGCAAGAGAGGAGAGGAAAGAGGAGTGAAGCGGAAAAGGGTTGGCGGGCTGTGTAATCCCCTGCAACAGGACAACTGTAGCAGCTGGGCCGCAGCTCGGCTTTAACTGTCAATCAGGCCTCCAGCTGAGTTATAGCTACCGTGTCACCTGGGACACATCCAACACCACCATTATCACCACACAGCTAGACACAGAGGTAGATGGAGGGAGAGGAGAGAGAGAACACCACCATTACCAAAGGTAATCATGGAGGAGGGAGGGAGAGGAGAGGAGGGAGAGCTGCTATGAGTACCGTTACTTGACTCTCTTTTGGAGTACTTCCTATTAACCATTAATACTACATTACATAGCACTGAGATTTAGTTTATTTTGTTCACTAATGTTCCCTCAGACTTAAGCCTGGCTTAGTGTGTCTGCTACCTGTGTGTTAGTGTTTGTTTTGGGATTATAATTGTCCTTTGTGTCTGTGCTGCTGTGCGTTCCATTGCGATGTGTCAAGCCTCGCTCTGCAACAATGGGCAGCATAGTTTCCAATCCTGGCAAACACATAGACCCAGAGCTGTGTCAGTGTGTGTGAACGCTTAGGGTGAAAGAGTGGTGTGTATGTGAGCGAGAGAGTACCTACATGCACATACGCGTAGGAGGGAGACATTGAGGAATTGGCACAGGGAATTCATTCTCCGTCACTCTCTCCTCGAACCCAACCCCAACCCTCACCCTCCCACACAGAGACTCAGAGAGGCCCAAGGAGGAGTGGAGAGGGGGATTGGTTAGTACAGGGTGTGGCAGTGGCTTCAGGACTGTTAGAGCAGAACTGTGCTCTCTCTCTCTCTCTCTCTCTCTCTCTCTCTTCCAGAGTACAACCTAATGGCCTACATCAGTGTCTGAATTACATAGAACAGATATGTCCCTGAGTGCACTAATACCATTAGAGAGAGGAGGACATAGCTACAACTCACAGGACCACTCTATCTTTTTGTACAGTGCCTTCGGAAAGTATTCAGAACCCCGTTTTGTTACATTACAACCTTATTGTAAAATGGATTTTACAAAATCCTCAGCAATCTACACACAATACCCCATAATGACAAAGCGAAAAAAGTTTTTTAGATATTTTAGCAAAATGTATAAAAAAATAAACTTCTGCTATGAGAATCGAAATTGAGCTCAGGTGCATCATGTTTCCATTGATCATCCTTGAGATGTTTCTACAACTTGATTGGAGTCCACATGTGGTAAATTCAATCGATTGGACATGATTTGGAAAGGCACACACCTGTCTATAAAAGGTCCCACAGTTGACAGTGCATGTCAGAGCAAAAACCAAGCCGTGAGGTGGAAGGAATTGTCCGTAGAGCTCCGAGACAGGATTGTGTTGAGGCACAGATCTGGGGAAGGGTACCAACAAATGTCTGCAGCATTGAAGGTCACCAAGAACTCAGTGGCCTCCATCATTCTTAAATGGAAGAAGTTTGAAACCACCAAGACTCTTCCTAGAGCTGGCCGCCTGGCCAAACTGAGCAATCGGGGGAGAAGGGTCTTGGTCAGGAACCTGGCACCATCCCTACCGTGAAGCATGGTGGTGGCAGCATCATGCTGTGTGATTGTTTTTCAGCGGCAGGGACTGGGAGACTAATCAGGATCGAAGCAAAGATGAACGGAGCAAAGTACATAGAGATCCTTGATGAAAACCTGCTCAGGACCTCAGACTTGGGACTACAGACCCAGGGTCGATCCCAGGCTGTGACTGGGATTTCCTGTACTCCACTCACAGAGATGCGTACAAAGCTCTCCCTCTGCCCTCCATTTGGCAAATCTGACCATAATTCTATCCTCCTGATTCCTGCTTACAAGCAAAAACTAAAGCAGGAAGCACTAGTGACTCGTCAGTAAGAAAGTGGTCAGATGAAGCAGATGCTTAGCTACAGGACTGTTTTGCTAGCACAGACTGGAATATGTTCCAGGATTCTTCCGATGGCATTGAGGAGTACACCACATCAGTCATTGGCTTCATCAGTAAGTGCATCGATGACATCGTCCCCACAGTGACCATATGTACATACCCCAAACAGAAGCCATGGATTACAGGCAACATCTGCATTGAGCTAAAGGGTAGAGCTGCTGCCTTCAAGGAGCAGGACTCTAACCCGGACGCCTATAAGAAATCCCGCTATGCCCTCTGACAAACCATCAAACAGGCAAAGCATCAATACAGGACTAAGATTGAATCATAGTACACCGGCTCCGACGCTCGTCGGATGTGGCAGGGCTTGCAAACTATTACAGACTACAAAGGGAAGCACAGCCAAGTGACACGAGCCTACCAGATGAGCTAAATTACTTCTATGCTCGCTACGAGGCAAGTAACACTGAAACATGCATGAGAGCATCAGCTGTTCCGGACAACGCTCTCCGTAGCCGATGTGAGTAAGACCTTTAAACAGGCCACAGGGCCAGACGGATTACCAGGACTTGTACTCCGAGCATGCGCTGACCAACTGGCAAGTGTCTTTACTGACATTTTCCACCTGTCCCTGACTGAGTCTGTAATACCAACATGTTTCAAGCAGACCACCATAGTCCCTGTGCCCAAGAACACTAAGGTAACCTGCCTAAATGACTACCGACCCATAGCACTCACGTCTTTAGCCATGACGTGCTTTGAAAGGCTGGTCATGGCTCACATCAAAAACATTATCCCAGAAACCCTAGACCCACTCAATTTGCATACCGGCCCAACAATATTATGGAAGTCATTATATGAGGTAAAAGAAAATTGTGACTGATAACGTTAGTAATTCCCTGGACCTCAGTGGTTTAGTGCAGTCAAGGAATAACCACTTGAGATTTCAAGCTACGGCTACAATTTCAGAATGTAACCGTCTGTTACTACAATTTCAAATAAAAACTAAATTAAACAAGTCTAAAAAAATAAGGAAAATGTCTGTACATTTGAACTTTTTTCTAAAACATTGCTATGCTATTAACATTTTTACTGTAAGAGTGTTGGCTCAACACTGTCTGTCTGTTTACACTGCCCTGCTTAGAGGGGGGCAAGTGTTGTGCGCCGCCAAGTCAAGTCTAGTAAGCATGAAGACCCTCTCAGTGTCTGGAGGGGGCAGCAAACCAAACTGGAGCAACAAGCACTATAGCATTAGCATTAATCACACTAGGTCTCAGTGAAGAGGTCGACACATCAAAGACATACACAGGCTCTTCAGAGGAAACTTGGCTTTAATATGGAGATGACTGGATGGGTGCTGCCACTGCTCCTCCACAGGCAAGGACAAATGCACAAAAGGAACACATACACACACATTTATGCAAATACAATCTCTGTGGCACACGTGCACACTCATACAAGAACATCTGCTGTTGAATTCATAGATTTGCTTACACACACACACACACACACACACACACACACACACACACACACACACACACACACACACACACACACACACACACACACACACACACACACACACACACACACACACACACACACACACACACACACACACACTCGGAGCACAGATGACCTGTCTCAGTAATCAGTGTGCTGCTGCAATGTCAGCTCAGAAGATAAGCCCCATCTCTTTCTACTCCCCTCCTCCTTTCATCCCCCTCTCCTTTTCCTCCCCCTCTTCTTACTCAGCAGTTGGATGGCTGACAGCAGTTTTTTGTGAGGGCCCCATCCCTCCCAAGGGCTCTGCTGTTCTTTTTACCATTGATTTACCATTGATTTACCATTGATTTACCCAAACAGTGCTTGTTGATTTCTCTCTTGCTCATAAAGCCTCAGAGGATGACACTTTTGCATTATTAATATGTTTCTGACATATTATTCATATGTGGAACATACACCACTCATCCCTGATTTGAGTGATGACATGTTGTTATCCCCGTACCAGGAGAGCAATGGCACCTCTGTGAAAATTGCATTTGTGTGTTTGTCCATTTGCGCACATGCGTTTGTGTGTGACAGTGACAACCCATCTTTCTTGGTCTGCGACATTCTAAGCAGCAGTAGTCAATATGAACAGCATGTCCAAGAACTAAGGAACCAAACTGTTTTGAAGCGGGTGATCACAGAAACCACACGATGACTGAATGAGTGCTACAGTATGCCACTGCCGGTGCTCTCCACAGTGTATAATCCACAGGCTTTGTTTTGAACTAGGCCTTCCTGCCTGCTAGGACGGAGCCCTCATGAGACTAACCCTACACCAGAGAGAAGAACAAAGCATGCTGGGTTTTCTATAGCTTGCTGACCTGGTGATTTTTCAAAGGGCTGCAATGTTTAAAACACTACAGATAGAAACATAATGTATAGAGATGGTACAGTTCTAAATACCTAGCATAACAGGAAATCATGTCTGCTCTGTGTATGTATTTCTACCTGAGCGTGCATCCCCCTGGAAGCTCCCATTAACCACAGTCCACATCTACATCTAGGGCTCTATTTTCGGCTGGCGTTAAGCCATCACAATTGTCAAACGCACGCTCGACTGTTAAAGCTGGCACTGCTATTTTCGACCCCTAGCAACAGGATTGGTAATTGTACCTGTCTTATATGAGCTTGCTTGCGCTGAGATGGGAGGAGTGGCAATATCTGAGGTGTGTCTTAGCGGGAACACATTGGTTATTGCATGGATATTGACAATGGAAGCACATCCTATCCAGCCGTGATGCAACGTGCCATATGTACATGGAACAAGAGAGATGTGCTTTTTGTGCCCGTAAACCTCGTATTTAAAAACATTTTAAAAAGCATGTTTTTGTCCTGTTTTGTTTCAGCATAGCCCCCCCCCCCCCCCTCTCAATGGAAGCTGTTTTGTTGTCATGCCCAATGCATTCGCCAAGTAGTCAAGACTATTGATAAAGGGTTTGGCTTGTGAGACCGCTTTTAAATAAATCTTAATCACCAAAGCTTTATTAAAAGATCAAGTTTGGCAACAGCATCCCCTTTTTATCTATGTAGACTATTACATTATTTTAGACTGCTCCTATTATTTTGGATGTGTGTAAAAACCCCTCCATGTAGGCTATATGCCCATCATTGAACGGCTCGATATGGTCTTATGTAGCAAAATCTGAAATTGTGTTTTTTACATTGGATAAAAGTACAGACAGCGCTAGAAAATGGTTTATCATAAACTACAGTTGAGGAACAATGGGAAAGTAATTCTGCATTGAAAGTTGATCAACTTGTAACCTAACTTTTGAGAAAAAAAATAGGTAAACCTACTGGAGAGCTCTTCTTTGTCTACACCCATTCAGCATCGTTCATGCCCTCTTAAGGCTTAGCCCCACCCATCTCTTTAAGGATTCACATGTAAAGCCATGTACAAAACAACCAAAGAGTTCAAGGGTAAAGGCTGGTTTATACTACGTCTATCGACAGTTGTCGCAGTGACACCATGAACATTCTATTGTCGTCTGACAAAAAAATTGCGACAACTGTTCGTCTGACATGAAAAAAAATAGCGACAACATTCTATTGTCGTTATGAAAAAGTATAAACACAAACACTACAGGCTGCATGACATCAGCAGCCTTGTGGTCCAAAATAGCACAACTAGTGTATTTTAACATCAATAAACCCACCCGTTTAAAAAGTAATGTTGTATATGTCTATCTAGCAAACCAGGCAACTAAAAGCAACTTTCTAAACAATGTTTTGGTTAGTTTCTAGCTTGTTAGCTAGCCAGCTAATGTTAAGTAATGACCAAATCATATAGCTGACAATGTCTTCACTTTAGCTCATTTGTCTTCATTATTACAGGAAAATAAACTCACAACAAGATCATTATTTACAAGTTAATGGCGAGCCAATTACAGAAAATAGCTTAGGGTTGTGAGTGTGATGAAATAAAAGCAGGGCATTCTACCGGAGAATTTTAGAACTTGGACACTGTCTCATTGGCCTAACATTGTATCCTAATTTGACTTTGGTGCAGGTCATGTTCTTCACATTACCGTCTCTGGTAAACACATACTATATCAAATAAAATCAATGTTTATTTGTCACATGCACAGGATACAGAAGGTGTAGTGAAATGGTTACTTGCATAGTGGAGTCTTTTGTTTAGACATGTAGCTAGCTAGGTAAACAAATGAACTATAATCCCATCATAATGTTACTACCCTGCATGAATCTGCAGGTAGCTAACCAATCAGGTTGAATGTTAGCTAGCTAGCTAACATTAGGCTATAACTAGCAATGCAAATGTCTCTGAGATATTAATAATATTACTACACATATCATACATGTAACATTAGCTAGCGAGCCAGCCAGCTAACGTTAGCTAGCTAGCTAACAATACGCTTTAACTTGCAAAGAAAATGTCTTTCTGACAATTTGAAACGTATAACGGTAGCTAGCGAACTTCCGTACATTGCAGTGTTCCGTACACTTGACCTTATTTTAGTGCCCAAAAAATGTAACACTTCCAGGTCAACTGTAATATGAATACCATTGTAAAGGACAATTTCTCCCCTTTCCAGCAAAATCAATCACGAGACCTTCATGCTGCCCGTCTCTGCATGATTGAAGAAGGCAATGGAGCTCCGCTGGGTCTTTTTTAAATCTGGGGGGGGGAGGGGGGAGCGAATGCTACTGAGTGATAGTGAAAGGGGGAGATATATTGTGTGGGGAAACGGCTTTTACCCAATTTCTCGAACTTATCACCTCTAAAATGTGTATAAAACACTATAAAGATTTTATCTTGTCTCATTACAAAGCTATTTGAAGGTTTGTGTCGAATTTGTCTGTCACGGTTTTTGAGAGAGCTCGCAGTGATGACGTGAAAAATTAACTATGGATTGAATTAACTAATGATGAACTCACAATTAACTTTACACTCACCACTGATCATTTATTGTTTTTAATCAGCAAGAGAAGCGCTAACCCTGGTGGAAAGAGGCTGTGCGGCACACAATAAGTTGCATAATGTGTGCCGTACTTTATGTTGTGACACGTCATGAGGTAACGAACCACATCAGAGGGGTCAGTTTTTTTCATATTTTCTCTATTACTATTGGTCCATTACCATGGATAGAAACGTAGTTTACACCCCGGATTTTGATGCAAACACAGTAGGTAAAGTCCCAATCATTTTCATTGCAGCCTTGTTTTGAATGCTGCGGTTACGCAAAATGTGTACGGAACAGTGTTAGTTACCAGTAATATCTGAAAATGTAGCTATCTAGACTATCTTACCTGTATACATGGATGGACGCTTCTCCCTCTCTGTTACGGAGGCCGTGGTTAGGGCTGTTATGGGGACCGTTTTACCGTCACACCAGCGGTCTCGAG
The DNA here is from genome assembly GCA_023634145.1 of Thymallus thymallus. Lineage (NCBI taxonomy): Eukaryota > Metazoa > Chordata > Actinopteri > Salmoniformes > Salmonidae > Thymallus > Thymallus thymallus. The sequence goes on along the minus strand of CM042417.1, from coordinate 12,828,903 downwards.
TCATGTGACTGTTTAGTCACGGTAATTAGGCTTCTCCAAACTCTGATGCTGCTAATGGTCATTAGTAACCTATCAAACTTGCTAACTGCTTGGTACTCTGCACCCTATTGCCTCCCTAATCACTGACATCAATGCAAATATGATAAAAAAATCTAATCAAACACGACCTCCCGAGTGCAGTGGTCTAAGGCACTGCATCGCAGTGCAAGCTGTATTACTACAGATGCGGGTTCGAGCCCCGTCTGTGTCGCAGCCGGCCGCGACCGGGAGACCCACGAGGCAACGCACAATTGGCCCAGTGTCGTCCGGGTTAGGGGAGGATTTGGCCGGCCGGGTTGTCCTTGTCCCATCGCGCTCTAGCATCTCCTGTGGCGGGCCGGGCTTATGCACGTTGACTCAGTCGCCAGGTGGACGGTGGTTCCTCCTCGGACACATTGTTGCGGCTTCCGAGTTAAGCGTTTGTGTCAAGAAGCAGTGCGGCTTGGTGGGTTGTGACTCGGAGGACGCACGGCTCTCAACTTTCGCCTCTCCCGAGTCCGTACGGGAGTTGTAGCGATGGGACAAGGCTGTAACTACCAATTGGATATGACGAAACTTGGAAGAAAATGGAGTAAAAAATCTAAAAAATCTAATCAAACACTTCATGAGAGCCCATGTTGCGCAAACATTTCTGGCAGACTCACTAAACACAAATGCTTTGTTTGTAAAAAATAATAATAATCGTGCTGTCTGGTTTGCTTAATATAAGGAATTAGAAATTATTTCTAGTTTTACTTTTGAAACTTAAGTATATTTAAAGCCAACTAATTTTAGACTTTTACTCAAGTAGTATTTTACTGGGTGACTTTTAATTGTACTTGAGTCATTTTCTCTTAAGGTATCTTTACTTTTACTGAAGTATGACAATTGGGTACTTTTTCGACCACTGAGAATAGCCCACTTAGCTGGCTTGAAAATGAACCATGGGAAAAGCGTCCTCCATTCGTGATTTAAGTGCATAGATTACTTTCCCCCCCCCCACTGCCCCTGTTCCGAGACAGGTGCATGATAATGTATGTAATGCATTCTAAATCAAATCAAATTTCACACATATTTTATTGAGGATATGTAAAGACAAGAATATAAATCAAGAATAGTGTGATGGGTGACAATATCACTTGTGAATGATGCCGAGCTTAAGGCAAACTGCATACTTTTTCAAATCATAGTCGCACACCTCATGTAGCCTAGCCCATAGGCCTATATGTTTTGATAAGGTTTGTACTAAAGTGGCCAAATAACTTATTAAAATTAAGCACATTAATCCACTTTACAACGGGTGTAGAGCCAAACTGGTGTACATATGCAGTGCTAGAGTTTCAAGTTTGGGGAAGATAATTTTCACCATAAAAATGCACCTATATAATAAAAGCATTACATGCATAATCGCATTTGTGGTCACGGTGAGAGTGGTGTTTTCCTGCTAATGGAACATTCGTGCTTATAGCCTACTGTTGTGTGCGCATTGCTGCGCTTATAATGTGATAGCCTAATAGTTTATCAACATTTTAAGCTAAAAGTTCTGTTGTGTCAGGCTCATTGCTTGAAACAGGTTTTTTGATGCTAGTGGTTGTATTAATTTGGGATCTATCACATCCCACAACTGTCCCGGACTATGTTTGGAATATTTATTTCTCGCACAGAATAGAATAGGTCAACCTTTGTAGATTGACTAGTGCTTTTTCTGTTCATTAGGCCTACTCATCTTGTTGGCTGACGAAAAGTAAATGTGGACAGTTCTTCCAATATCTTCAATATGCGCCTCGGAATTGGATAAGGATATGCGCAGTTGCGTCCCCGATGTGTCTTTCTTCACTTGTAGCCTGTGAGAAAGACCCGATCATGTGACTGATTGTAAGTGAGAGGTGCTTCGGCCAGCTATTGCACTCATAATAACGGCTGTGAAAATAGCTCAAATATTCCTGACACACTCCCGGTCCTATAGTGCTACCAGCACTTAAATTTACTATTGTGTTTGGTTTGTTCAAATAGAGGTGGTTAGCCTTGTGTACTGAGCAGGGCGAGCGGGCTTGGCCCATGGAGTCAGCCCTGTCAATCACACTGTCAGTCTACTTCGGGGTAGGGCGCCACACTCACCAGGGAGGCGGGGCCTGAGCCTCTGATCTGAAGTTTACAATGCTGCTCCACAGCCCCACCTCCGGATCATTAACGGCAGCCACACACACACACACACACACACACACTATACCTCACTTGCACAGAATTACAATTCACGGGTGTAGTTCACAGTGCCGCACCTGTTACCCACCTGAGAACCATTAGCAATACACATACACCTCCCTGGGGTTCCTCTGTGAGGCAGGGCTGCCACCTCCCTGCATTCCTGAGAGAACTCGTCTCACATTGTCAGAGCTGTGGCCTCCAGGGTCTTTATCTCTACTTCCTCTCTCTCTCTCTCGCCCTCTCTCGCCCTCTCTCTCTTAACATCTCTCGCCCTCTCTCTCACTCTTTCTCTCTTTCTCTCTTTCTCACTCATTAACCTTTATCAAACAGTAACTCCCCGCAGGGCTCTGTGGCGAAGCCTGACTGAACACATACCTCTCCACGCTACCACACTCTTACATAAACAACCCAAGCACAAAGAACTAGAGCCCTGCACGGGCATACATTTTAAGCCCGAGCCATACCCATGCCAGACGTTCAGGCCCTACCCAGGCCTGATTGCTTCTGCCAAATTTAAGGCCCTGCTCCGTTCTGCCCTGCCCGAACCCGAAATCAGAAATAACTTCAATTGTTAGTATTCATTAGCTGCTCGTCTCGGTCTGTCCTCCCCCTCCCTGCACTGCATGTGCTCTTCTGCTAGTCTTCCTGTGTGAGTATCCATAGCAACGGCTCTGTCTTGGGCTGCTCAATGACGAGACGTAAAAGAGCAGTTAGCTGTTAGCTAGCTACTTTTCATCACTCTAAACTGTGAATGTTTTATTTTTTATTTAACCTTTATTTAACTAGGCAAGTCAGTTAAGAACAAATTCTTATTTACAATGAAGGCCTACACCGGCCAAACTCTGATGACACTTGGCCAATTGTGCGCTGCCCTATGGGACTCCCAATCACGCCGGTTGTGATACAGCCTGGGAATAACCTTTCCAGTCCACTCAGACAATGTTCTGGCCTTATATTTGATGAGGTTGAAGCACTTCTGACACACTGCTACTTAATAATCTGAATGGAGTTGTTGTTATTTACTGTCGGATTCAGAAGGGGAGAAAGTCCACAGTTCAAGTTATGTAGCTAATGTTAGTTAGCTATGTTAGTCATGCTTGTTGCCATGTCCTACACTTCTGTTTATCCAGTTGAAGTACATCAATACAAGCGTAACAGATTGCAAGAAAAGTCACTTTCCCTCTTTTGAGTTGCTAGAGGCCAAATACATCTGTGATACCTGGCTATGCAAAGATATGCTTTGGAGGTATGAACTTTCCCTGAGGTGAACTATCTAGAACAGGGATGGGCAACTGGCGACCCGCCAGTCTGGGTCTCAACTTACTGTTGAGCGTTAGAATAGTAGGATACACAAGGTGTAATTTGATTGTATATCAGCAGTTTTTCTCTTATGTCAGTCACTGAAAGTCACTATGTCAGCAATTTTGTATTATTATTGGTAAGTTAGTCGAGCCAGCTATCTAAACGTGTAGTAATCATGGTCGAATTACATGCAGAATTGCATGAAATTAGCTTTATAACTGAAATGTGTAGAATTGCAGCAAACTTGCTTTAGAAGTACATTTTCTCTACACCCCATGGCAACACCCCGGGGCGGCAGGTAGCCCAGTGGTTAGAGTGTTGGTCCTATAACCGAAAGGTTGCTGGATCAAATCCCCGAGCTGACAAGGTAAAAATCTGTCGTAACGAGTCCAGTGTCAAGGGTAGTGATAGACACAGTGGTGCACAGTACAGTGCTGTTGATTGTTTTGGGTGGGCTGCTAGTGAATCAGACCAGGGGGAATGTTGAAGACACCATCTCACTTAGATTAACATCACAGCTGGACACTGGGTCTGTTGTCAACAGCATCAACTGACCCATAGTCAGTCACACAACCAGCAGGACTCTACAGCACATTTTAATTTGAGAGGTATTTTGTTTCAGCTTTCACTGCTGCATACTGCCTTTATTATGAGTTTGAATTATCGGATGGGCACTTCCTTTTTTAAATGAGCACTAGAAATAAAAAAGGATAAGAAGATAAAGCACCCCAAAGAGTTTGAGAATTTAAAACCTGTCTTGGCCGTATACTTACAGTGTATTGTTTGTAGTGTGCCTTGAAACATTGTGAACAGGCTTCATACTGAACTACATGGCACGATCTCCTCCTCCTCCTCCTCTCAGTGGGTTGTGGGAGAGCTGCAGTTCATGGTCACCAGATTAAAGGAGTGAGTCCACCCCTTTTGAAGTGAGATCCTGCTGTCTCTAGTCCTGTGTGGCTCAGATGGTAGAGCATGGTGCTTGCAACGCCAGGGTTGTGGGTTCGATTCCCACGGTGGACCAGTACGAAAAAGTATGAAAATGTATGCACTCACTACTGTAAGTCGCTCTGGATAAGAGTAACTGTCTCTTTTAAGGCTGTGTATTGATTGATAAGGCAGGGGTTAGTCTTGGTGGTCTTGAGTGTAACTGTAACCATAGCTTGCTCTAGATGGGGGCTAGACTCTGCCCCCAGACTCACTCACTCACTCACACTTAAATCTGAGAATGTAGCCTAATCAGTTTTATCCCAGAATCTATCACAGACATGGATAATAACAAGGAAAGTGAGTTGCGTTAATTTTGTAATAATAAAATAAATAATTTATTTTAAAACATGGTGTCATCCGGTAGACTTCAAAATCTAAGCGTAAAGACATTATCCACTTTTAATTAGCTGTGGGCCCGGCTCCATGGAACTGTCACAGGAAACCACCTGCTTGTAATTTCAGCCATCATGTCATCATGTGTGAACAGGCCTTTGAAAAACAGCATGGAGAAAAAAGGCCCGCGTCAGCTGTCTGTGCAGATCAGTAGAAACAAGAACAGTGGTGCATAGAAAGAAAGGGAAGCGGTGCGCTATACAGGGCCTCAGACATACTCACTGGGGCCTATCAGAGGCCAGTCCTGTTGAAGTTAAACTGGGAGGTGAGTGAGGGCTGTTTTTAAAGATTCGAAGACCACTGGGTGCCAGCCAGAGAGTCACTGCACACTAACATACACAATCATATAGTCACATTCATTGAGATACACACACACACACACACACACACACACACACACACACACACACACACACACACACACACACACACACACACACACACACACACACACTACATGGTGTTATAGTAAGAAGGGCAGAATGCCTGCTAAACCAGAACAGTGTCATCACCTCTCCTAGAATGTGACATCCGAGGTCAGAATTCCTCATGGCTGTTTTCTATCTGCTCAGTAAAGAACATGATGTCTTGTTTGGGGTATTTGTAGGAAGTAATTAAAGGTTCTATTAAAAATGATCAATTCATTTTTTCCCCAATTGGCGGTTTCGACCTGATCGTTGTGTTGAGGCTAATTCCTTGAAGGTCATGACTTTGGTCCTGACTGGAAATATTGACTTTGTTCTTTTTTTAGGACAAAAATAACTTTCCCAAACCTTCACAACACAACTTGTAATGCTTTTGGAACTAGGCTACTTTTCTGTAATACCAGTTGATGTAGTAACAGTCCTAACCCAGGACGTCCTAGATGAACAGGAAAGGGTGTGTTCTAGCTGAGAGAGGTCACAGCATAACGAGAGCACCGACGTGACCTCATTTCCTCCCACACAGACACGCCCCAGTGTCTGAGAAGCCAATGACCTCATTGGACAGTGTGTGACCGCAACCCCCAGTTGTGACCACAATCCATATGGCAGGCCTACCACGGAAAATAAATGGTATCGAGCTGCCTGACAGTTGATTTGGCGCCACAAGTGCCGCGGACGTTACAATTTAGGAGAGCCCAGTACATGTGCCACTTTTCTCCTAAGGAAATGGACACTATTGTTGCAACCGGGCAAACATTGTCCAATGACCACAGTTGTCTGGGTCCTTCCAGTTCCTCATTCGGGTCCAAGGATGTCCGTGTCCAGAAGCGCTGTACTGAAGCTACAGTGTTTGGAAGAATTGGAATTGAGTTTGAAGTGATTTTGTAGAGGACAGGTAAGAATAAGATCCCTTGTAGGTCTGGGCCCTGGCTTGGCACAGTGCCCAGGGTGACAGCAGTAAACTGATAGGGAAACCCACACACCACTTAGACTGCAGCACACGCTAAATAGTGCACCTGCAGCATGTGCCATGACTGTCTTGTCAACACGTACGAGTGCCACTTAAAGAACCCGCAAAGGCGCTGACCTACCATGTCCATAGATTACGATGGGCATTACGTCAGGTTCGGCGCATTGTCTGCTATTGTGGCTGCTTTTGTGACAGGTGACCATTTTGAAATGCTCTTAAAGGGGCAGTGCAGTCAAAAAACATAATCTTTCCTGTTTTCTTCCACACTATGAGCTTGAAATTACACTTTGAAATTGTGATAATGCCCTTTTAGTGTATGAGTTTTTAGAAGAAAAAAAGCCTGGAATTTCAGCCTGTTCAGGTAGGATGTTTTTGGCCCACAGCATGACATCACAATCAGATCTGATTATTCTGAACAATGACAAGTCATCTTTTATTTTCCCTGAATGCTGATTGTCTGAAAGCTGTGGAATATCAGACCGTATACCATGAGCATGACCCGTTATAATTTGTTCTAGTCTAATTATGTTGCTAACCAGTTTATAATAGCAATAAGGCACCTCTGGGTTTGTGGTATATGGCCAATATACCACACCTCCTCAGGCCTTATTGCTTAAATATATCCTCCTACTTTGAAGGGGTTAGCGGGGTAGGCTCTCTAGAGTCTAGACCAGGGGTATTCAACTCTTACGTTACGAGGTCCTGAGCCTGCTGATTTTCTGTTCTACCTGATAATTAATTGCATCCACCTGATGTCCCAGGTCTAAATCAGTCCCTGATTAGAGGGGAAGAATGAGGGAATAAAAAGGAGTGGAACTGGCTTCGAGGTCTAGAGTTTAATACGAGGGGTCTATACAATCCTATCCGCCAATCAGGGATGTGTATGTAAATGTATTCAAATTTATATCAACACACCCCCACGATCAGACTGAGCATTTCAATGGCAAAAGGCTCAGGAAAATATATTTTCATGAAATAAACGCACACAGTGATTTATTAGACATACAGCGACGATTTAAAAATACAAATAAAAAGACTGCAAGGGGGCTTTAAACATTTGTTTATCTTTGTTTCACTCTGGTGAAAGAGTTCGCTGTGAAACACATGCTGGTTATTTCATCCTGAACTTCCAGTTTGCCTTTAGCATGATAGAAGGTCATTTCATATGTTTCACCTGTGTGTGCTGTCGGATACTGTGTTTGTTTACATACAATAGTGATCTGTTGCAGCAGATTAGAGAGGCCTTATGTCATCCAGCGGACACACACACACATCAGCCAGAGTTCTAGACGTCCCGTGGGCCATTTTTTGGTCAGACCGCACAATAGAAAGCCTGGCTTTCCTTTTGTTTCCTTCCTTTGTTGAAACAAAATGGTTTCCGAGTGGCCACACCAAATTGTATTCAAGAGGTTCATGTTAGATTTTGAGACAGAACTGCAGCAGCAACCTTTTGGGTGTTTTCTTAGAGCTCTAGCAATTCGGCCTATTCCATTCCAACAGCAGTTTAAATGCCATGATTGTCAAAGATGCAGGTTTGTTAACAGACTGGCGGTTTGTGCTGTTGGTGCCATCGTTCTGTTACCAACATCCGTCATTCTGTTACCAAACGTTGCATCTGCACTGTTCTTCAAGTAAATGTGTTTTTGTAAAATGTTCAGTGTAAAAAGTCGCTGAGTTGTATGTTTTTTTTATTTTTTTAACTATGCAATCATTGGTTTGGCATCCATTTTAAAGTGAAAAATCAGTGTAATTCCGTTAACGTGGAATTGCCCATATGTAAAACCAGACACTGTAAAACCAGTTCTGCGCCTCTATACTAAACTATACGTCCGCAAGCTTCCCATCCAAGCTTCCCATGCATATATTATGACTGCATTTTGTGATGGTTTTGTTCGTTTTGGTCTTTGGCAAGGGTTAATTAAATTAATTTAGACTTTTGAGGAAATGTATGCTGGCTACAACATCTCAAGATGGACAAAGAGTACTATTGACACTTTTAAGGGAGGTGCAAGCGTAGGCATTGTCACCTCCCAGACAGTCCAGCAGATGGTGCTCCGAGAGAGAGAGAGAGAGAGAGAGAGAGAGAGAGAGAGAGAGAGAGAGAGAGAGAGAGAGAGAGAGAGAGAGAGAGAGAGAGAGAGAGAGAGAGAGAGAGAGAGAGAGAGAGAGAGAGAGAGAGAGAGAGAGAGAGAGAGAGAGAGAGAGAGAGAGAGAGAGAGAGAGAGAGAGAGAGAGAGAGAGAGAGAGAGAGAGAGAGAGAGAGAGAGAGAGAGAGAGAGAGAGAGAGAGAGAGAGAGAGAGAGAGAGAGAGAGAGAGACTCTGTCACTACACTGTACAGTACGCTGGCTGGTCACTTAGGAAACTCTATTAACGTACATCCACCATTTTAAACTGTGCAGAGAGTGAAGAATAATTTAGAAGAGAGTTGGTGAGAGGTGCAGGCCAGGTTATGTGCCCTCACTGCCCTGGATGTGTGTTCTGGCTTGGACGGAGGGAGGTTTTGCTGGAACGTGTGCCGCTCTAACCCTAATCCCTCTCTCTGATACACCATTGGCACATGCTATCCTAATCTCCCTGATTGAGGAAGCCAGAGGGAGGAGGGGTCGGAGTAAAAAGGGAAGAATGGAGGAGAGATTATAGGAGAGCGAGGGATAGGAACAGAGAGGAGGAAAGCATGAGGGAATGGTAAGGCTTAGCCTGTGGGGAAATGAAAACGGAGAAAGAGAGAGCGAGAGGGAGGGAGGGAGGGAGAGTGGGATAGGGGATGGAGGGACCACTGAGAAGGATTACAACCTGTCATTACCCCTTCCACGTCAGTGAAAGATGACACCATATGATTCAGCAGATTCTCGCAGCTTCCGTTGGTCAGATGACCCTAGAGCTGTGTCTTTCTCTCTGGCCTGATCGTCCGTCCGTCCGTCCGTCCGCCCGCCCGCCCGTCTGCCTGCCTGTCTGTCTGTCTGTCTGTCTGTCTGTACTTGCCTTAGTGCTACAGCACCATGTAGCCTAGTGTGCTGTTCTTTTGTTGGAAGCATCCATGTCCCAGATGATTGGGTCTGTGTGGGCCTAGCAGAGAGGCCTTGTGGCCCAGAAAGACATTACAGAAAGCAGTGTTAGATAGAGAGACAGCTGGAACCTCAGGAGGCCTGCCTGCTGGCTCTGTCTGGGATGCTGGTTGGGAGAATTCATGAATGATGCATCTGACTTGTTTTTACAGTTAAAATGTAACATACACTGATGTTTATAGCTCCACATCATCATCAAATTCTGTATGTAAGAAATGATGTTACTATTTTATTACTTCAAACTATATGTGTAATCTGTATATATACGTGTATGTGCATGTTTCTCCTGCGGTATACATTTTGACAGTTGTGCATGTAACTCAAATATTTAATCCATCCAAAACTGTCCTTCCTGCATCCCATTTAAATTCCGTATCTAACCTTACACCACTGCTTGTCTCTGCCCCCCCAGAACCATGGCAGAGCTGGACCTGAGTCTGAGCGATGCTCTGACGGACAGTGTGCCCCAGGCTGGCCCCGAGGACCTGGTGGAGAGGGACTTTGTGGCCCAACTGGAGGCAGAGGCCTTTGATGACCAGGTGGGTGAGACGGTGGGCAAGACGGACTACATCCCCCTGCTGGACAACGATGGGAACAGGGCAGGTGAGCTGACTGGAGGGGACGGGGTTAGGGGGAGGAGGGAGGTCATTGAGCTCAGTCACTAGTACAATCATAGGACAAGAGAAGGTGAGCAAAAGTGGTTGGTTGGTTGGTTGGTTGATCGATGACAATGGGAATATGAATGAACACCTGCCATGCTAGCCAACTATATATAAACATATTAACCTACAGTGGATAACCACAGACTAATGCACCTCTGGGTTTCCCACTCTACATCCTTCCTAACCAGGGGGCAATGCTTAGTGTAGGAGGGGTGACAGGTCGTGGTGAAGGAATGTGTTAGACTCACTCTTCTCTCAGGGTAATGCAGGGTGATGTGTAAGACGTATTCTTCTCTCAGGGTGATGCAGGGTGATGTGTAAGACGTATTCTTCTCTCAGGGTAATGCAGGGTGATGTGTAAGACATATTCTTCTCTCGGGGTAATGCAGGGTGATGTGTAAGACGTATTCTTCTCTCAGGGTAATGCAGGGTGATGTGTAAGACTCACTCTTCCCTCAGGGTAATGCAGGGCGGCAGGTAGCTTAGCGGTTAGAGTGTTGGGCCAGTAACCGAAAGGTCGCTGGTTCGAATACCCGAGCCGACAAGGTGAAAAAACCTATCTGTCCTTGACCCTAATTTGCTCCAGGGGCTGACCCTGTAGGTAGGCCGTCAAAAAAATTGTAAGACTCACACTCTTCTCTCAGGGTAATGCAGGGTGATGTGTAAGACTCACACTCTTCTCTCAGGGTAATGCAGGGTGATGTGTAAGACTCACACTCTTCTCTCAGGGTAATGCAGGGTGATGTGTAAGACTCACACTCTAACCTAGGTTTATATCTATGACGCTTGTGTGTTTCTGTAATGCATGTGTGTCTATGTCTATAATTTTGATTATGGTGGGTCTATCTGTAAATTGTTATGTCTGATATTTGTCTGAAACATTGTTCCCCGCTGCTATCTTGGTTGAATGAGGTATCTCTTGAAAAACATATTTTATCTAAAAAAAAAAGAATAAAAAAAAAAAGATATTAATTAATTAAATAAAAAACAGGTGACTGTACTGTAGTGCATGCAGCCAGAGTTTCACATTCTGTATGAGCAGGTCATGCATGTTCTAATGAAATTAACCACAGGATTAGTCCTTAGTGTATGGGCTTCACAGTCTACACCCAACTGATACTACAGTTAATCCATGGTATTGAATGTGCGGATAGCTGCCAACATGTAATCTCACTTTAATTCAGACCTCCATGGTTTGTGGGAAGGGCTGCCTTAAGTAGGCACGTAACTAGGCCCAACGGTGTAGGAAAACTGTAATTGCAGTAATCCTAAAAGTGAGAAGAAGCGCGTGTGTAACGTTATGTAACCTTATTTAAGCAGCTCCAGATAAGAGTCTGATGAAGCCAGACAGAGCTGGACAAGGCCTGCCATTTTGGGTCTGACGGTGTGTCACTCATTTTAGTGGAGTGTGCGTTCATGCTTTTGTGTGTCCAGCAGACTGTGACTCAGCTGTAGACCATGTCTGTTGTCCAGACAGTCTGTCCAGAGTTGCAGACTGTGTGTGGGCAGTTTTCCATGATTGCCAACTTCAGTAGTACCTTAGGCAGTAATTATGTGTTGGTTCCAGCTGACACACCAACACGCCTTGTTGGGGTATGTGTGTGTGTGTGTGTGTGTGTGTGTGTGTGTGTGTGTGTGTGTGTGTGTGTGAGCAGATGCCGACCCTGTGTTGGAGAATGGCGAGCAGGACGCCCAAGGGGCACAAAAACCTGGTAAGAGTTGATTCCCAGAATGTTCCACTCCTCTGTACTCGGCCACTCTGAACGCACCACCTGACCATTCTCATGCACCTTTGTCTATCACGCCTCTTTTCTCATCCTTTACTTCCTGCTTCCTGTGTCCTCATCATTTGAGTTATTCCTCTTTTTAATGTGTTTTGAGTGTGTGTGGTTGGGTTGGCTCCATTCTTACTTGTGTAGTCATCAAAGGATTTTCAGGGCAGGATGTGTAAAGTTAGAAATATATTGGTTGGACCTTTTTTTTAGGTTCAACAGCATCCTGTCACACACTGTAAGAGTACAAGCTGCTATTCTGTCTTTCATTTCCTCTTTTTATACGTTGCTATCTGAGAGGCTGAATAGCCATGACTATTGTTCATAGTAACTGTAGAAGTTACAGAATCTCCATAAATCCTGCATTGTGTGTATAAGAACCTTGACAGGACAAGAAAGGTGTTTCTGTGAACACTCATGTTGCACTTTCTCAAGTGTTGCCGTGGGTCACTTCAGTTCTGAAGTGCTGTCTCTACTCTCTTGTCCTTCCATCTGAAATGGGGTGTTCTGTGACTAGCTGAGCAGTCTTTATTAGAGTGTTCTGAAATTGAGTGTTCTGTGACTAGCTGAGCAGTCTTTATTAGAGTGTTCTGAAATTGAGTGTTCTGTGACTAGCTGAGCAGTCTTTATTAGAGTGTTCTGAAATTGAGTGTTCTGTGACTAGCTGAGCAGTCTTTATTAGAGTGTTCTGAAATTGAGTGTTCTGTGACTAGCTGAGCAGTCTTTATTAGAGTGTTCTGAAATTGAGTGTTCTGTGACTAGCTGAGCAGTCTTTATTAGAGTGTTCTGAAATTGAGTGTTCTGTGACTAGCTGAGCAGTCTTTATTAGAGTGTTCTGAAATGGGGTGTTCTGTAACTAGCTGATCAGTCTTTATCAGAGTGTTCTGACTATCTGATGGAAGCTTCATTATTCCCTCTCTGGTCTGAGGTAATTAACTAACTGCAGCACTGGAGGGAGGAAATGAACGCTGCTCTGCCTTTGTACCGTCTCCCATTGAGCAGCATTTTTAATTACCCCCTAACAGACAAACCTGTGTCGTAGGATGTCTGCCTATACTGTATTTCAATACATTTCAGCAGAGTGTAAGGGGAATTCCAATATGTGTGTGTGTGTGTTTAGTACACAAATTGTATGATTTCGGATTTCTTTCTGTCCGTTTGCTCATTTGAATTCCTTTGCCATTCTGAGCATTCCAATCCACTTCACATTACCCTTTCTTGAAAATACTGTGCATGACTAAGATTGCAGGAGGAAATACTTAGTCTGATACACCCAAAGCTTTTTGCTCTCCTACACCAACACTCACACTTGCCACACAAGTACAGTACAACTCTCTCTCTCCCTTCAGCCCAGGTTGAGTTGAATAAGACTAGAGAGCTTGTGCCCTTTTGGCAGTGTGGCTGTGCCTAGCATGGCATAGTGCCCGCCTGCCTTGCCCATCTGATCTGATGGGAGGGTGTTATTGGGGAGCAGGACTGCGGGCGGTCGTCTGTGTTGGCATGACCTCTGTCCGTCCACCCGTCCGTCTGTCTGTCCTTCGATCTGTTTGCATGCCTAGGTCACTGCAGTTACAAACTGTGTCTCAGTGTGTGGGTGCAGTATGTGTGCACAAGTGCGCACAGATGTCTGTGTGTGTGTGTGTGTGTGTGTGTGTGTGTGTGTGTTTGTGTCAGGGATACGCTGTGGGACAGGGGTGTTCTCAGGGATGATGTATTTTTGAGTTTCAGACCAGGCCAGACTTGGAGCCTGTATTCACTTAATCCTGTCTGACTGTTGATTTGCCTCAAATCCACTACAGGATACAGGATGATGTCATCAGCTATTTTATAGAGAGATTGCTTAAAAATAAGATGTTTATATGAAATAACATCTACCCATTGATAGTAAGGGATTAAGATATTTACTATGTATTTTTATATGTATAATAGCCAACTACTGGTGATGCCATTGTGATGGGCTACTTGCGAGTAGCATCTGGCCTTTTCTGCCTGCATTGATTCCATTTATCATTGTTATCAAAAGTAACCTTTTGGGGAGTAGAGTAGAGGCAGGAGGTATAAGTAGTAACTAGGTCAGAGAATTGAGAAAATAAGCTAAATGCAGAGACGGGAAGCAAACTTTGGGAGCCATGAGAAGGAGCGAGTGAGTGTGTGTGTGTGCTGCATGATGCCACTGGCTGCGATGCATGTACTGTATGCTACTGCATGGGGAAATGTTTGGAGTAGGCAGGTGTTGTAGTTGGCAGATCTGGTCTTGTTGTGATCGCTTTACTAACCAGCACTCTTGTTCTCTTCCTTATCGCCCCCTCTCACCCACCATGTCCCCCCACTCCTATTCATACTCATTCTTCCCTATCGCCCCCTCTCACCCACAATGTTCCCCCACTCCTATTCATACTCATTCTTATACTCTTTCCCTTTCTCTTGGAGCATCCCTCCATCTCTCTGCCTCCTATCAACCATTCATCTCTCTGTCTGAGTGTCTTTTGCTCTTTCTCTCTCTCATCCTCTTTATCCCCATCTTTTTCTTCCTCAACTCTCCTCTCTCTTGTCTTTCACCAACCCAAGCTTCAGAGGACTAGAACGAGCCGCCGCCCGAGTGTCATCTGTGCTTCTGCTTCTCTGCACCTCTCCTCTCCCCCTCAGTACCCTCTCGCCCTCTAACCACCACCCCAATACCCATCAGCCTGGAGACCTCTGTAGGAAACATTGCAGACCCTCTCCTGACTTTCGCCAACCTTCCATCAGAATATGGGGTTAGGGTGCTCCACTGCCGCCAGCATAAGTCCACTCTCTCTCCAACTCTGAGCCTGGGTGATTGAGCCTAGAGGACTAAATGAGAAAAAACATGGAACACGCGGACAGAAAATAGACTCACTTACACACACACACACACACACACACACACACACACACACACACACACACACACACACACACACACACACACGCTTTGAAACTCACTAGACTCAAACCACAGTCCCTCCCTGTTCCAACACCCTAGAGGTGTAGGTGTGTACAGTATGAGTAGGGTCCTATAAAACCACTTTTTTATTTTTTGCCTGATTCCGTTTTGTTTTTCCAGGTTTCTGTTTTTTCAGGTTTTCGTTTTCAAAAATCACACTTTTTAATAGAAAAACTACTAAATTGGATATTTTATGTCCACAACAGGAGACCACGTTTGAGGTCTGGGAAAATGTAGAAATGTAGATTTTTGGGTGTAGTTACCCTTTTAATTCTAGTGTTCACCTAGCAAGAGACTGTTGTTTAGCATGTTTTTGTAGCACACATGTGATGGTAGAGTTTGCAAAACAAACTACTTTGTAGTTAACATTTAATTGAGAAGGTTGTTGGGAGCCTTCCCATCTACCAGAAGATTTTCATTAGCACCATCGCCAAGGCTACGCAAAGTGGTAGACGTGCGCACGGCACATACACAGGCAGGGGAAATTCTCGTTGCCTACTTAGAAAGCAGGAAATACGAACCACTGATGCATTCTGTTTATGTCATGATGAACTTGGGCTAATTAATTTTCAATACATTTAGTTGATTACCTATTAAGTCCAATACATTTTAGAATACTGTTGAATTCGGCTTTAATGTCTGGATTCCATGATTCAGTCCGTGTTGTCCGCATCGCAGATTTTCTAGGGCCTTAAGAGAGTGTTATAGGGTGCTACAAATCCGGGTGAGAGTACTGTTAATACGGCTGGTCATGATGACAAAGTACTGTCACAAACACACCTGTCTGTCACGCTACCTCTTCTTATTTCCGATATGGCCCCTTGGGCTTTTTCACGTTGTTCCTGGAAATGATGCATACTACTACTAGCTGTAATATATTTAGACACACATGGGCACGCCATGACTGTTCTTAAATGCACATGCACTCACACTGTTAATTTATTCTTAAGTATAGTTTACATACTCCCGCTTCCTCAAAGTTTCTCGACCCAATGTATAACGTAGCATCTCTCTCCTTCGTTCTCTCGCTCTCCCTCTCTCTCTCTCTCTCTCTTCCTTGTCTCATACACTTTATTGGCGATGTTTTATTATGCTTCAGTGGACAAGTTCATCTCCACACACGCACATTAAACTTTGATTTGATTTGACACGCAGTACCACTGCCAGCCGCTCTCCTCCCGTCAGCACCTTGTCTCTTGCTGGGATAGCTCGTTCTCCTAACACCGAACTCACACTGCTTCTAGCTCTGATGTGAGGTTGTCTCTGTTGTTGTTTTCTAAAACTCCCCCCCCCCCAAAAAATATTCTAACACTGCTTTTTAACACATGACACTCAACGTGAAACTTCTCACGCTTTCTCATTCGTCTGTCTTTTGTTTCATTTTATTTCAATTGAAAGTAAATAAAGTGAAAGTTAAGGATTATGAGGTTTGCCAAACTCTGTTTCTCTATGGCTTTGCTGCTCTCAGACAGTCGTCCCTTTGATTTTGACATCAAGGCGCCTCCTGTGCACTGCACTCTTTTTATAGACTGTCTGTCTTAGTTTGTCCATCTGTCTGCACCTTGTGCTAATAAACTCTTACACAACCTGGCTTTGGATTTCTCTTTCTTCACGAGTTAACCTCCAATTAACCCCTTGTTGCTTTTTGCTTTTCAATGTTAGTTGATCCTGGCTTTTATTTCCTGTTCAAATTCTATCCATGAAATGTTCATTCACTCTACCTAACACTTCAGATCTCATTGTCTTTTTATTGAAAACTGCGAGAGAGTGGTGCTACGCTAATGCCATTCTTACCATAGTAACCTTTCGATACTGTGTGTTTTTGCCATATTACAACTTACATTAGATATCGAAGCCTGCTGTGGTCGAAACTGGTACACTCTGAACAGGGCTTTTTAGCCTTTCATAATATACAGTATAATATATTATTAATATTAATGGACAAATGTCTTAACCCTGTATTTTAAGGCTGGGCTATTATATAGAATTAATTGGATTAATTCAAATGTATGTTTTTGCACAATATTCCAAATGCCTGAATCGTAAGAATAATGTTTTTATTTAGTTTTATGAGTGCTTGTCCGCTTGTTTTAATGTTGTCTTTTTGGTCTCGTCTCCTTCGCTCCTTCTGCTGTGACTCTGCACCTTCGCACGCACGCACGCACGCACACACACACACCAAGCCCCTGTCATTCACAGCAACAAAGATGAAAGAGCACTTCTTCCTCTCTGACAACAAGCAGTTTCAACTCGCTATTTGCATTTGAGATTTGGTCCAACATAATATTTACTGTAATAGAGGAGCAGTTAACCTTTCTAACTATACCCTTTTTGTGTTTCAACCCCTCAAATTGCGCGAAGAGCAGCCCCTAACAAAATTGAAGTGTCAATGATTCTGGAAAATGAATGCTCAGTTTCTGTTTCATGCATTTTCACCACAGACTGTTGTACTAGCTATCTAGTCTGTGTTTTATAAATGTGCAATGACCATAAAAACAATTATATAAGGAATTGGCAACTCGTTCTTATCTGAGAAATAAGGTAGGCCACTTGATTTCAACATCTGAACAAAGTGGACAGGCAAGCATGCTGTTCAAACAGTTGGAGACGGACATAACAATTCAACTGTTCTACCTTGTTAGCTAGCAAATAGGTCCAAGTTGGCTAGACTTTAAATATAAAGATTAGCTGGCTACTCACTAGCACGTAGGCTTGTGCGTGAGAGATTGTTTATGAGACCTGTGTTAATTTTCTATAATGCCTGCTAAAAGAAGTTAGTCATTTTTAGTGAATGTGCATTATGCATGGTTGTTTAGATTTGTAACAAAAAGGGCATTTTGTTAGACTTCAAAACCAGATCAGTGATTACTGCAAAAAAAGCATGTTTTACTGTTTTGATAGAATAATACAATTATTAGTGGGTCTTATGGTTGTGGAAGGCTTATATTTAGCCTATGTATAATTTCACAAGCCCTGAATTCATTAGATTATTGCTGACTGTTTTTGAAATGTAGTGTAATTTACCTTTTAATTGTACAACAAAGCTTATTTAGAAAACATGTAAAAAATCAAGACATATCGTGAATTGCCCATAAGTTTGAAAATATTGAGATATGCTTTTTAGGCCATAACGCCCAGCCCTAAACCCCCGGTCAAAAGTTTGGAATATTACTCATTCAGGGGTTTTTCTTTATTTGCACTATTTTTTACATTGTAGAATAAAAGTGAAGACATCAAAACTATGACATAACACACATGGAATCTCAAATATAAAATATATTTTGATTTGTTTAACACTTTTTTTGCTTACTACATGATCCCATATGTGTTATGTCATAGTTTTGATGTCTTCAATTTTATTCTACAATGTAAAAAATAGTGCAAATAAAGAAAAACCCTTGAATAAGAAATATTCCAAACTTTTGACCGGGGGTGTACCTCCATTTGCCTCGGTCACAGACATGATTAAAAGCATTAGCTTATTGAAATGGGGAATAGTTTTACCTGCAGTGAAGTTTAGTAATGTTTCTGAAGAATAATGGTTCTTAGACTAATTATTATTATGAGGACACCCTTGCCTGATTAGTCATGGACTTCAGTGAATCAAGATACTTTAACAATACAAGAGGGACGGGAGACAGACGGACACGGCCACAAAAACACACTTGGCTTTTTCTACTGCTGCAGTGCAGGGAACTGTTTTGATGTCCTTGTCTAATACAGCCTTTACTCTTAGGAGAGCTATATCCATCTTCGTTCCTTTAACTTCACTCGCACCCTTGTGAGATCAGATCATCCTGACTTGTCTGTTCCTTCTCCTCTCTGTGCCATTAGACTGGAGTTCGCACTGTGTGTCCGTGCATCTGTGTGTCGATGTTCATCTGTACAGTGTGTGTGTGTGTGTGTGTGTGCTCTCCAGTTCTCTGCCGAGTGGGGCCTGGGTAGCGCTGCTGTGTGGCCTCTTGGCAGGCTTCTCTCTGTCTCTCTGCTCCGAGGGGAGATCTCCAGCTCAAGCTGCAGCTATATGGGTCAGGTTGGCCTACTTACGGCTGGGGTTCTGCAGCAGCAGTGGCTGGATGGCCCCATATCAGATGTGCTTAATGGGGAGGCAGAGCATAGGAGAGCGGAGCGGGGAGGACAGGACCGTCCCTCCAGAGAACCACAGGAGCCTGCCTCCCGAGTCCTCAGAGCCCTGGTCCTGCCAGCTGTGTCACCCACAACCCTGAGAAAAGAGAGAGGGAGAGCGAGACTGCTGCTGCCATGGAGCGAGACAGGGAAAGAGAGAGGGAGGCAGAGCGAGCAAGAGAGAGAGAGGGATTGAGAGATAGAGAGGGAGGGAGATCGAGCGAGAGTGGCAGAGAGGGACCGAAAGACAGAGCGTGAGAGACTGAGACGGCGAGAGACCGAGAGCGAGACTGAGGGAGAGAGAAAAGAGACCGACAGAGAGAGCGAGAGACTGAGAGAGACCGAAAGACCGAGCGAGGGAGATTGACAGAGAGAGACCGAGGGGGACGGGGACCGAGGGGGACGGGGACCGAGAAAGAGAGGCAGCGAAAGAGAGAGAGAGACCGACAGAGAGAGAGAGACCGACAGAGAGAGAGAGACCGACAGAGAGAGAGAGACCGACAGAGAGAGAGAGACCGACAGAGAGAGAGAGACCGACAGAGAGAGAGACCGACAGAGAGAGAGACCGACAGAGAGAGAGATAAATACCTGTTCAGGTGGCCTCAAGTGGCAATGCAATGGAGATATGGGTGGGAGGAAGAGGAATGAGCTCACTTCATCACATGCATCTATATTGTGTACTACAGTACACAATATAGGAGGACTGAAGATAGAAACTCATAACCTACAATCAAACAAAAACATCTTGGAGTACTCAAAACACTATTACTGAGTGGGAATTCATGCAAGCCAAAATGTTAACACACAGGCTTTCAGCAAAAACCGCTACAATGCATGTGAATGCACGCCAAAGCCTGATGCTCTTTTCATCCTAATAACGTATAAACAAGAAATGTGGCTAAACCCCCTAAATATTCATGATCTGCCATTTTAATCCCGTAGCTCGGGAAAGCACACAGTGTATCCTCATTCCTCATTGATGTCCTCTCTAGTGGAAGCTGTCTCTTTCATCTTCTGCAGTTTCCACATGTAATGTTCTGATCCCCCATCCCAATGACTTTAAACCCAAATTGGAGCTTTTCAAAGGCTTTCATGGTATACTGTGGGACAGGGAGATAGAACGTGTTGTCTCACTGTGTGACTGTGAGCTGTAATAGAGGTGAGATGAACACTAAACGGCACACTATTTTATGAACTTCTGTCTTAGACAGGGCTGTGTAGTGTTAAGGCTATGAAAAGGAGGTGTGGTGGAATGACACTGACGTTTTTTTTTGTCAGCCTCTATCTTGAGGGCATTGGGTCCGACTTTGGGTGCTTGAAAAGCGCTATGTAAATATAATGTATTATTATTATTATTATTATAGAACAGGAGGGGCCACTCAAGTGCAGAGCTGTGTGTGAACGTATGTTGTTTTTCTGTAACCTTAATATGGATGTGTGTATGTATACACGTCTGTACCCTGTGTGTCTTACACTTGTTGTGTAATATGGATGTGTGTACCCTGTGTGTATGTGTAGTTGTGTCATTAGCCCATCGACTCCCTTTGCTTTGACTAACCTGGGCTGACAGGGGTCTGGGCTGCAGACCTGCAGCCTCTGCTCGCTGTGGGAGAGGTGCAAGAGGAATGGGCACCTGCAGCTGTGTCACATCCTGTGTGGCTCAGCCTTTCTCTCTAGGACCAGTCAATGAACATGCTCCTCACCCACTGCCCCCTATTGCCTGCATTAGCCCTTTGATTTAAGATATAAAATAAGATAAGATTTGGGTTAAATACTCCTTTATCCAGGTATACAGGTAACTGAGTGAATGAGGGATACAAAGTATATTGAAAGCAGGTGTGGTTCCTGAGTAAATTTAAGCAATTAACATCTCATCATGCTTAGGGTCATGTATAGAAATGCCCAGTTACCCATTATTTTGGCTACCATGGCTAGAAGAAGAGCTCTTAGTGACTTTGAAAGAGGGGTCTCAAAGGAGCATAGGGGGTTTAAAGTGTGTGTCTCAGTCACCAGATCTCAACCTAATTGAACATGGGAGATTCTGGAGCGGGGCCTCAGACAGTGTTTTCCACCACCATCAACAAAACACCAAATGATGGAATTTCTTGTGGAAGAATGGTGTCGCACCTGTCACATCTCTCCAATAGAGTTCCAGACACTTGTAGAATCTATGCCAAGGCGCATTGAAGCTGTTCTGGTGGGTCGTGGTATCCCAATGCGTATTGAGACACGTTGTGTTGGTGTTTCCTTTATTTTGGCATTTACCTGTACGCCCATATTGATTTAGAGTTGAACTGACTGACTTTCAAATCAAATGTTTTTTTTACCATATTCTCTGTAAAGGTTTATATCTGAGCATCAGTCACCTGTTATCACTTCTTTGCCCACTTCTGACCACTTTCCTTTATCTATGATTTACAGTACCACCCCTCTCCATACTATCTACTAACTCACCCAGGATGACCCTCCACTCTGCACAGATGTGTGACTTTACAGATGAGGGTGGAATGGGTTCTATCACTTCTGACCTAAATGGACTTAATTTCCCAGGGATTTTATTCCCTCAGATTTATTTGTAGGATGATTCAAAGCCTTCCAAATGATATAACCCCTCAGTCTTAATCCTTAGGCTAACCACTGGGAAGATCAATGGAGCTGCTGCTAACAGGGTTCTGCATGGGCAGCCAGGCACTGGCCGCTTTACAGACTGGGGCAAACAAACACACACACACGGCTCAGCATTCAGCTTAGTTCTGACTGTGTGTGTTTGGTCGGTGTACACTACCGTTCAAAAGTTTAGGGTCACTTAGAAATGTCCTTGTTTTTGAAAGAAAAGCACATTTTTTGTACATTAAAATTACATCAAATTGATCAGAAATACAGTGTAGACATTGTTAATGTTGTAAACGACTATTGTAGCTGGAAACGGCAGATTTGTTATGGAGTAACTACATAGGTGTACAGAGGCCCGTTATCAGCAACCATCACTCCTGTGTTCCAATGGCACGTTGTGTTAGCTAATCCAAGTTTATCATTTTAAAAGGCTAATTGATCATTAGAAAAACATTTTGCAATTAGGTTAGCACAAATGAAAACTGTTGATTAAAGAAACAATAAAACTGGCCTTTTTTAGACTAGTTGAGTATCTGAAGCATCAGCATTTGTGCGTTCGATTACAGGCTCAAAATGGCTAGAAACAGACGCCTCACAAGTCCTCAACTGGCAGCTTCATTAAATAGTACCCGCAAAACACCAGTCTCAACGTCAACAGTGAAGAGGCGACTCCGGGATGCTGGCCTTCTAGGCAAAGTTGCAAAGAAAAAGCCATATCTCAGACTGGCCAATAAAAAGAAAAGATTAAGATGGGCAAAAGAACACAGACACTGGACAGAGGAAGATATGTATTTTTCTTTGCAACACTGCCTAGAAGGCCAGCATCCCGGAGTCGCCTCTTCACTGTTGACGTTGAGACTGGTGTTTTGCGGGTACTATTTAATGAAGCTGCCAGTTGAGTAGACACTAATGTACTTGTCCTCTTGCTCAGTTATGCACCGAGACCTCCCACTCCTCTTTCTATTCTGGTTAGAGCCAGTTTGCAATGTTCTGGAAGGGAGTAGTACACAGCGTTGTACAAGATCTTCAGTTTCTTGGCAATTTCTCACATGGAATAGCCTTCATTTCTCAGAACAAGAAAGTTATTTGTTTCTGGCCATTTTGAGCCTGTAATCGAACCCACAAATGCTGATGCTGCAGATACTCAACTAGTCTAAAGAAGGCCAGTTTTATTGCTGCTTTAATCAGATCAGCACAACAGTTTTCAGCGATGTTAACATAATTGCAAAAGGGTTTTCTAATGATCAATTAGCCTTTTAAAATGATAAACTTGGATTAGCAAACACCTCTGTACGCCTATGTACAGTCGTATGAAAATGTTTGGGCACCCCTCTGAGGCTGCGTAATAATTTACTCTGTCGTCACAGAAAATGATCACAGTGGCATGCCGTTCATTTTCTAATAAAAGCTGAGTACTGGGGTATTGTCCAGACAAAGATTTTTAGTGTAGCAATATTAAGTTGTATGAAATTAAATGTGAAAAATAGGCTATGCAAAAATTTGGGCACCCTTGTCATTCTGTTGATTTGAATACCTGTAACTACTTAATTAATTGATTAATTGGAACACACAATTGGTTTGGTGAGCTCATTAAGCCTTGAACTTCATAGACAAGTGTATCCAATCATGAGAAAAGGTATTTAAGGTAGCCAATTGCAAGTTGTTGTTCTCTTTGACTCTCCTCTGAAGAGTGGCAACATGGGGGCCTCAGAACAACTCTCAAATGACCTGAAAACAAAGATTGTTCAACATTATGGTTTAGGGGAAGGCTACAAAAAGCTATCGCAGAGATGTAAGCTGTCAGTGTCCACTGTGAGGAACATAGTGAGGAAATGGAAGACCACAGGCACAATTCTTGTTAAGGCCAGTAGTGGCAGGCCAAGTAAAATATCGGAGAGGCAAAGGCGAAGGATGGTGAGAACGGTCAAAAACAGCCCACAGACCACCTCCAAAGACCTACAACATCATCTTGCTGCAGATGGTGTCACTGTGCATCGTTCAACAATTCAGCGCACTTTGCACAAGGAGAAGCTGTACGGGAGAGTGATGTGGAAGAAGCCTTTTCTGCACACACGCCAAACAGAGTCGCTTGAGGTATGCAATCGTACATTTGGACAAGCCAGCTTCATTTTGGAATAAGGTGCTGTGGACTGATGAAACAAAGATTGAGTTATTTGGTCATAACAAGGGGCGTTATGCATGGCGGCAAAAGAACACAGCATTCCAAGAAAAACACTTGCTACCCACAGTAAAATTTGGTGGGGGTTCCATCATGCTTTGGGGCTGTGTGGCCAGTGCCGGTACTGGGAATCTTGTTAAAGTTGAGGGTCACACTCAATATCAGCAGATTCTTGGGAATAATGTTGAAGAATCAGTCACAAAGTTGAAGTTACGCCGGGGCTGGATATTTCAGCAAGACAACGACCCAAAACACTGCTCAAAATCTACTCGGGCATTTATGCAGAGGAACAAGTACAATGTTCTGGAATGGCCATCCCAGTCCCCAGACCTGAATATCATTGAGAATCTGTGGGATGATTTGAAGCGGGCTGTCCATGCTCGGCAAGCATCAAACCTAACTGAACTGGAGATGTTTTGTAAAGAGGAATGGTCCAAAATACCTTCATCCAGAATCCAGACACTCATTAGAGGCTATAGGAAGCATCTAAAGGTTATTTTAGCAAAAGGAGGCTCTACTAAATATTGATGTGATTTTTCTGTTGGGGTGCCCAAATGTATGCACCTGTCTAATTTCGTTTTGATGCATATTGCACATTTTCTGTTAATCCAATAAACCTAATTTCACTACTGAAATATTACTGTGTCCATCAGTTATTTGATAGATCAAAATGAAATTGCTGATCCAAACACCCAATTATTTATAAATGGAAATCATGGAAATTGTCACGGGTGCCCAAACATTTTCATACGACTGTAGATATTCCATAAAAAATCTACCGTTTCCAGCTACAATAGTCGTCTACACTGTATTTCTGATCAATTTGATATAATTTTAATGAACAAAAAGAGGTGCTTTTCTTAAAATAAAAAAAAAAAAGGACATTTCTAAGTGACCCCGAACTTTTGTGTGTGTGTGTGTGTGTGTGTGTGCTATTGCAGAGGGATTGACTTCAAAAGCTGCAGGGGGCAAGCTGTAGCAATTAAAAAACCCAGAGCTGTAATCTAATGACTGGTCAAGACCCTGCAGCCGTGGACCGCATGTGTCATCCTGTCTGACCGCAAAAGAGCAATCTTCCTCTATGTCCATGCATTTAGGTGGCTTTTGTGCCTTTTCTTTTGTTTGAAATGTGAATGTACTATACATTTTATTTTAAATTTGCGTTGTTATAAGGATATTTCAACACAATATCAACGTTTATCAGACATTTGCACGTCTGTTGGAGGTGGAACCGTCTGCCCCCGAATAAATATTTTTCGGAGGTTCCCCTGTGGTGCTCCCCTCGTCCCTCGCCCTGTCTTGCCGGCGTGTGTACCCAGCATGCAGAAAATCCGACTGGGGATAAGGAGGGGGGAAAGCTGGGGTCAGCTGGAGGACAACTCTGTGGAGTTATCCGAGTTAGCATAGCCTAGCATAGTCTTCTGCCCAGCGGTGTGGCACGGGGCTAATCCTGACACTTCCACTGCTCTGTCATTTTGCTATGCTCTGCCTTCCTTACCACCCAGTAGTATTGATTACATAACACATTACATCCACATATTAATTGTACAGAGGTTTTGAAATGTTCTGTCCCCACACTAAGTTGGGCTCAAAATAGGTAGATGCATTTCAGTGTTTCCCCTATATTCATTTAGCAGTGGCGGGTACGTAAAACATGGTAAAACATTGACATTGTAAACTACTTAAACCAGATATAAAGTATGTAGAAAAGATCAAACTTTATATTTTTAAATAAGATAATCTCTGAGAACTAACAATCATTGATTTTGTTATAATGTTTGAGTCACTCAGATAGCATAAGAACAAGGCATAAACCATGGCGAAATGTGTAGAATTGTAGGAAATTAGCTCTTGGCCGCAGAAAAAACCACTGCTACATTTTGTCTCTGTGGCCAAGAGGAGAGAGGGCCTTTCTAAAACGTTGGTTTGAAACCACACAATTGTCCACGCCCACTACCACGCTAACTTTGCCACCTTTGCAAATGGAAGCACTGCATTTACCCTGTCCAGGTGTCTAATCCACATAAGTGACATGGGTCTGGACAGGGACACTAGTTGGCAAGTTCCTTTATGGCTGCAGTTAAAAGCAGAGCCTAGCACTCTTCAGATGTTATGTCACAGAACATCCATTTGAAATGTAACACTTTAAAAGGCTCTCTAATGTACATACAGAGCCTACTGCACATGGGCGGACCAGAATGTCACAGGTTGTGTTTGAGATAGTGGGGATTGTGTCACACCCATCCGTACACACATCTAGACTTTAACTCTCCAACTCCGACAACTCTCCAACTCCAAGTGCGACTGACCCTGTAAGATGCTGCCTGCTCAGCTGAACCGTGATAAGGGATATACTGTATATATAGAATCCATACACACACACACACACACACCACACACACACACACACACACGCTGAGAACCTCTGCCCAGAGAAACAGCAGCAGTAATCTAGGTCAGACAGAGCCATAGAACATGCTAGGAGCCAGAGAGAGGGATGAGAGAGAGAGGGATGGAAAGAGGGGCAGAGAGATGAAGGGAAGGAGGGATGAAACTCCGGGCAAAGGCATCCAAAGGTTAACTGCTCTTCTTCTTACTGGGCCAGAAAGCCTTTAGTTATGGTGTACTAATCGTACATTCCTCCCTCTCCCGCTCTGTTTTGTTTTCCCCAATGCCCTTAAACAACCCCATTGTGTTCAGTTGGGCTGGCATTTTGACTGAACAATGGGAGGGCATGCAGCCTTGCTCCCCACACTGGGTTCCGGGGGCAAGCTGATTCGAGTGCTACATGACTTGGCATGTTTGGGTCTAGACGCCCACGCACCCCCAGTCTGAAGTTGATTTACTTCGTGATGTGTGTGAGTTCTGGAGTGTTGGGCTGCCTGGAGCTGTCAGTGTTCCGCTGTTTCGGATGCTTTCATGACCCTTGATCAACCCACCCGGATCTTTCTCTCCTCTGGGTTGTCCTCAAAGATCCCTTGCCTTGCATCTTCACAAAGATCCAAGCACTGTCCTCTTATCCAAGCACTGTCCTCGTATCCAAGCACTGTCCTCGTATCCAAGCACCACTTTTCTTAACATTAATTTATTAGTTCTGCCGACCATTCTAGATCTCCAAAGCCCCCTGAGTGTCCCAGTTCCCTGGGGAGAGGCTCATAAGACATACCTAATCACGAACTACAGTTGTGGCCAAAAGTTTTGAGAATGACACAAGTATTGGTCTCCACAAAGTTAGCTGCTTCAGTGTTCTTAGATCTTTATGTCAGTAGGTACTATGGTACACTGAAGTATAATTACAAGTATTCCATAAGTGTCAAAGGCTTTCATTGACAATGACATTCAGTTTATGCAAAGAGTCAATATTTGCAGTGTTGACCCTTCTTTTTCAAGACCTCTGCAATCCGCCCTGGCATGCTGTCAATTAACTTCTGGGCCACATCCTGACTGATGGCAGGCCATTCTTGCATAATCAATGCTTGATTAATCTGAGTTTGTCAGAAGTTTTTGTTTGTCCACCCGCCTCTTGAGGATCGACCACAAGTTCTCAATGGGATTAAGGTCTGGGGAGTTTCCTGGCCATGGACCCAAAATGTCTATGTTTTGTTCCCCGAGCCACTTAGTTATCACTTTTGCCTTATGGCAAGGTGCTCCATCATGCTGGAAAAGGCATTGGTCATCACCAAACTGTTCTTGGAAGGTTGAGAGAAGTTGCTCTCGGAGGATGTGTTGGTACCATTCTTTATTCATGGCTGTGTTCTTAGGCAAAATTGTGAGTGAGCCCACTCCCTTGGCTGAGAAGCAACCCCACACATGAATGGTCTCAGGATGCTTTACTGTTGGCATGACTCAGGACTGATGGTAGCGCTCACCGGATGGCCCAAACAATTGGAAAGGGGATTCATCAGAGAAAATGACTCTACCCCAGTCCTCAGCAGTCCAATCCCTGTACCTTTTGCAGAATATCAGTCTGTCCCTGATGTTTTTCCTGGAGAGGTGGCTTCTTTGCTGCCCTTCTTGACACCAGGCCATCCTCCAAAAGTCTTTGCCTCACTGTGCGTGCAGATGCACTCACACCTGCCTGCTGCCATTCCTGAGCAAGCTCTGCACTGGTGGTGCCCCGATCCCGCAGCTGAATCAACTTTAGGAGACGGTCCTGGCGCTTGCTGGACTTTCTTGGGCGCCCTGACGCCTTCTTCACAACAATTGAGCCTCTATCCTTGAAGTTCTTGATGATCCGATAAATGGTTGATTTAGGTGCAATCTTACCAGCAGCAATATCCTTGCCTGTGAAGCCCTTTTTGTGCAAAGCAATGATGACGGCACGTGTTTCCTTGCAGGTAACCATGGTTGACAGAGGAAAAACAATGATTTCAAGCACCACCCTCCTTTTAAAGCTTCCAGTCTGTTATTCTGACTCAATCAGCATGACAGATTGATCTCCAGCCTTGTCCTCGTCAACATTCTCACCTGTGTTAACGAGACAATCACTGACATGATGGCAGCTGGTCCTTTTGTGGCAGGGCTGAAATGCAGTGGAAATGTTTTTGGGGGATTAAATTCATTTTCATGGCAAAGAGGGACTTTGCAATTAATTGCAATTCATCTGATCACTCTTCATGACATTCTGGAGTATATGCAAATTGCCATCATCAACACTGAGGAAGCAAACTTTGTGGAGACCAATACTTGTCATTCTCAAAACTTTTGGCCACGACTGTAGAGGCATTCAGACACGGCCTTGTTCGGTTCCTCTCATCTGAGCTTTCGGAGCATCTCGTTGAGTTGCTCAGTTATCTTGACTATGGCTTTACATTAGTGTGAGAATGAAAGCTGCAATTTCAAAGCCATCTTCTGTGTTTTTAATTTTTAAACATATTCACTTTTTTTCCCAGAAGCCAGGAATGCCCTTTTCTAAACTGCTCTGCAAGATTTCCGCACCTTGGACAGTAACACAGAACACTAAGGAAATAAGCTTCCCTCTAAACAATATATCCTCTAGACCTTTTGGCACGAAGTCCAGGGAGCAAACATAAAAAGCACCAGCCTATTCTTCTTTCCTCTCACCTCTACAATGTTAACAGCGTCTCTGATTTGACTCTTTGCGTCAACTCTTTGTGTATTATCGAGCGCTGAGAGACACACACACACACACACACACACACACACACACACACACACACACACACACACACACACACACACGCACAGCAACATTCGAGGACACATGCAAGTTCAAATCCCCCCCGCCTGCCCCCCTCCGTCTCCTACTGTCTAGCTTTTGGAAGCGTCAGTGCTGTGTTTGTGACTTTGGGTGTCGTCCTGTCCACCCGCGTCACTGTCACCCTCAATGGAGCTGCATGGGTGCAGAGGGAGGCGGGTGGAGGGACGTTTGGGGGGGGGGGGGCTTTGTTGTTTTTGGAGAGTGGCCACAGCGGCCAAATAACAGCCACATCGGATCAGACGACCAGGCGGAGTGCCTAGATAGTATAGTCAGGACCCAGAGGCGGGAGGGCAGGGTGGGGGTGGGGGGGGGGGGGCAGAACCAGTCACAGACTTGGAAAAGTGACCATGGGCCAGGCTGCTGCATCCACTGATCAGAACAGAGCTACTGCTTACACAGAGATACAACTGAGACTGCACTGGAAAGAAAGGGGGAAAGAATTACCAATATCAAATGCTGTTTTACATTTAACAGGCTTGATATATCTTTATTTAGAGGAGGAATTACAGCTGAGTGAGTAAGTGGGTTTTGCTGTACAGGTAGTGGGTGCGGTGTGTTGCCAGAGGATGGAACTAATGTGATGTGTTCTGTGTTTCCGGTTACTGCAGGTTCTAAAGTGACACCTGGGGGACAGATGGCAGCGTCGGGCCCAGAACCACAGGGGGAAGTGCGTCCCAATTCGACAGAGCAGCAGGCCTTTGCAGCCCTCTCAGGTAAGAGACCTGCTGCTGCACTATTTCATAATGTTTACCCTGAAGTATATCTCATACATTGATTTGGAAAGCTAGTAGAGATCTGAACTCAACTCCTACAGGTGTGACTGAAGTGATGTGTTGTTCACCCTTAAAGAGAGTACTGTACTGTCTCAACTCCTACAGGTGTGACTGAAGTGATGTGTTGTTCACCCATAAAGAGAGTACTGTACTGTCTCAACTCCTACAGGTGTGACTGAAGTGATGTGTTGTTCAAGAGAGTACTGTACTGTCTCAACTCCTACAGGTGTTACTGAAGTGATGTGTTGGAGGGTCTCATGCTTAGTCTACTCACACCTACCTCTCACTCTCTCTGTCCGTTTCTTTGCCTTTCCCTGTGGATTTGTCTGCTTCATTTTCTTCTCTCTGAACATTCATTACCCATGCACTTTTCTCTGCCCCCACTCTTGTGATATCCCCTTCCTTCCCTCTATCTCTCTTCCTCTATCTCTCCAGGCTCCAAGACTGGCTTCCATGATCAGTGGAGCTCCCAGCCCAACAACCCGCCCCAGATGATGGATAGTGGACTGATGGGAGATTCTTTAGGTGGAGTCTGATTTAATTGTCAATATTTGAGCAACACACATCCTACATCCTCTTGTCAGAGTAATACCATCCATTACAAACAACTTAAAAATATGTTAATATATGAGCGCTGTCATATGTTAATACAGTATATGAGCGCTGTAACGTGTTAGTACATGAGCGCTGTCACGTGTTAGTACATGAGCGCTGTCACGTGTTAATACATGAGCGCTGTCACGTGTTAATACATGAGAGCTGTCACGTGTTAGTACATGAGCGCTGGATGTAATATTGAAGGGGTTAGTGGTTGTTGTCATTGGATGTAATATTGAAGGGGTTAGTGGGTGTTGTCATTTTGAAGGGGTTAGTGGGTGTTGTCATTTTGAAGGGGTTAGTGGGTCTCGTCATTTTGAAGGGGTTAGTGGGTTTCGTCATTTTGAAGGGGTTAGTGGGTTTCGTCATTTTGAAGGGGTTAGTGGGTGTTGTCATTGGATGTAATATTGAAGGGGTTAGTGGGTGTTGTCATTGGATGTAATATTGAAGGGGTTAGTGGGTGTTGTCATTTTGAAGGGGTTAGTGGGTGTTGTCATTTTGAAGGAGTTAGTGGGTGTTGTCATTTTGAAGGGGTTAGTGGGTGTTGTCATTGGATGTCATTTTGAAGGGGTTAGTGGGTGTTGTCATTGGATGTAATATTGAAGGGGTTAGTGGGTGTTGTCATTGGATGTAATATTGAAGGGGTTAGTGGGTGTTGTCATTGGATGTCATTTTGAAGGGGTTAGTGGGTGTTGTCATTGGATGTAATATTGAAGGAGTTAGTGGGTGTTGTCATTGCTTTACGGCTTCAATCGATGTGTCAGTGGCTCATTCTCCCCCCATTTTTTTTATTAGAGGTTCTCTAGCCAACTGCCACTGACATGGAATTCTCATTACCGTGTCACTTCCACTCTGTCTGTGACATTTCCACTGCACTTGCCTCAGAAAGTGTTGCTAGGCAGGAGAATGGGCCTCGTTGATGAATAGAAGTCCATTTAGCGGGGGCCCGTTTTCAAATGTCTCCGTCCCTCATTTCTGCGTCTGAAAGGCTTCATTCCATCATTAATCATCTTTTGAACTTTCCTCAACGGCTCTATCCGTCTGCCTGTGTTATGACTTATGTTCAACCCATTCATTGGCCCGTCTGAGGTTTATCTGAGCTCTGATTGCTACTGCTCTGTGTGACATTTGTCTGACTCAGGATCAATTTGAAGCAGTTCTGGGCCCGTATTCACAAAGCACCTCAGACTAGAAGTGCTGATCAAGAATCAGTTTTGCCTTTTAGATTATAATGAATATGATTAAATGGATGGAGTTGGGGCTGATCCTAGATCAGCACACTTACTCTGAGATGCTTTGTGCATACAGGTGCTGATTGCTTCTTTGTGCCTGTGTGACAGGTTTCTCCCAGCCTGCCATGGGGATGAATATGGAGATGGGGATAGCTCCACTATCGGCAGAGAGGCCTCCCAGCATTGCAGAGCCCCAGAAGCCCCCACCTCAAGCAGCCAACACACTCAAGGACATGTCTGCAGGTAGATGTAAACACACATTAAGACACATATTACTATCAGTAACAGTGCCTACCTCAGTACCTAGTTCAGTAACTCTCAGTACCTATAAACATCTTTAGCCAGCTCTTAAGGCCTATGTGTATGTCTTTGTGTCTGTCTGGCTGCCTGCCTGTCTTCCTGTTGGCATGCATGTGTGGAAGTCATTGTGCACACTAGAGGGTGTTAGGGTTAGGCAGTATCTGGTATTTCCATAAGTGCACACAAGGGCGATATTTCTTTCCAAACAAAATAAATAAATGCTAACAAAGTACTAGTGAATTCCCTTAACGGAGTGCAAGTGAACATAAACAAATTGCAAGGATTGACACCCCAGCTCAAACTATCTACAAAATGTTTGCTGCACGCACAAAACAAATATTAGACTGCAGGAATCTTGATCCAGAAGAGGATTGATTGTCTCTGCTGTAACCAAGAAACTTGATCTTGCAAGCTAGCCACATAGCTAACAAGTTAGCAAACCAAATGCATAGGAGACCTGAGCTGGAGATAATGAATTAGTCACATCTTAGATAATTAAACTTTAGTTAAAAGATATTTCGCTGGCAAACATTAGTAGTAAGAATAACTTGATCACCTCTCTTGCGCTGTACAACAGTGGATCGTCACATCATGAAAGCTTCCGTTTGCTCCTTGCACTCTTTGAGCCAGTCACGTGGTATGTGTTTTTACAATCAGCTGCTTTGGGGAACTGCTTCATAATGAGAGAAAAACTACAGGTGAAAAAAGAATGCAATCTACTTTAAAGGTTAAATAAAATTAAATAGATATATTAAACTAGTCCACATTTTTTTCTTCTATACAGTGCGTTTGGAAAATATTCAGACTCTACAGCCTTATTCAAAAATTGATACAAAAAAAATCCCCTCATCAATCTACACACAATACCCCAAAATGACAAAGAAAGTACAGTTTTTTTTAGAAATGCTTGCAAATGTATTACAAATAAAAAACGGAAATATCACATTTACATAAATATTCTGACCCTTTACTCAGTACTTTGTTGAAGCACCTTTAGCAGCCTCAAGTCTTCTTGAGTCTTCTTGGATATGACACTACAAGCTTGCCACACCTGTATTTGGGGAGTTTGTCCCATTCTTCTCTCTAGATCCTCTCAAGCTCTGTCAGGTTGGATGGGGAGTGTTGCTGCACAGCCATTTTCAGGTCTTTTCAGAGATGTTAGATCGGGTTCAAGTCCGGGCTCTGGCTGGGCCATTCAATGAAATTCAGAGACTTGTCCCGAAGCCGCTCCTTCGTTGTCTTGGCTGTGTGCTTAGGGTCGTAGTCCTATTGGAAGGGGGGGGGGGGGTATTGACGGTATTGAAAGTCATACCGTGGGTATTTCAAAATACCTTGGTATACGGTATACCACCAAAGCCTTGAGTATTGCCACAAAATCCTTACATGCCGATGCCATCTGTCAACCTCCGCCCATTTCCTCACCCCACTTGTATCCTCTACATAGTCTCATCCCAGTGCCACCTCCCCTTGCCAGTATACCTAGTGCCAGCCAGCCCCTACCCCTCCTCCATACCTCATGTCCAGTTCAGATGATGAGGTCTGGGTTTTGGCTGAGGGCTTAAGGGCTTAGAGGAGTGGGGGGACCCCCTGTTGGGCTCATCACCCAATTCGACCCCCAACTCCGCTCCTGTGTAGAGAATCCTCACACGGGGCACCAATGGAACTTTTGTACTAATGCCCTCTTGTCCACTGAGGGGCGCTAGAGCTGTGGCTTTCTCCCTCCACAGAGCCCCTGCTGGGAATACCCTACACTCCAATAGACCTCAGATGGTATAGAATAATATGTCATTATGTTGTGGCTATTGTCACTAAGCATTCCCATAACATCCCAGGGGCCACATGGCTATAGCACAGCCAAAACTGTCCCGCAAGTGTCTTTTTTGCCCACCCCCCAAAGTTTTTTGTAAAAAAAAAAAAAAAAGTATTCCCACAAATAAAAGAAAAAGGGATGTTATCGTGTCTCAATGTAATCAAGGTATGAAATTATTGTTATTTTCAAATACAATATATTTTTAGGCTTAGTTGTGTTTAATTTGCAAATTATTATAATTATGTTCTGGTCCCCCGACCATTCGCTCCGACAAAAATCATCCCAGAGCTGAATCTAGTTGCCTACACTAAATCTAGTTGGTCTGCACCATGTCCCACTAGCATGATTGTGTAGTAATATAATTTAGTGTGTGTGTGTGACTAAAGGCACGCAACACAGTCTGGTACTGAATAAGTTATAGGCTGCAGACCGATTGGAAGCCTAAGGCTGAAAGATAAACTTCACAGGCGTCTGTTCACAATCCTGCCTGTGGAATATGGACTCCAAACTCCAGAGTTTGCCTGTGTAGAGAATGAATCATTTAGAATTCGATATGGGGAGACTCATTTGATCAGTTAAATATTTGAATGCATCTTGCGTTCATGTTTACCCCTGGAACTCTCCTGCTAGTGAGGGGGAAAAAAGTATTCCGTTATGACTCCTCTCTTGTCGGAGATACTCTAGCTCATGGGAAGAATAACAACTACCACAATAATTAACAAACAAAACATTCTCTGCTACAAAAGTCATTATGCATTTATGTATTACAACTAAGTCAGGGTTATGTTGAGTGTCTCATGTTTCCCATGTGTTAACATTAGCCTAGCATACTAGCTAAGCGTGTCTGCGCTAAACAAAGTTGTGAGGGTAAGGGCTGGGAACCCATTGGAGCAGAAGTGCTGCAGTGACCTTATACAGCACCATTGTGCTGCATTAGTCATGGAGCCAGTCACACCTATGTAGACGTGCAACCTGTGGGCTCTGGGGATACTGTACCACACCCTGGTTTGGTACTTGGAGTGAAACATGACAGTTACCAAGACATCCTGTTACTGTTCATCACAGGAACGGCTTCAACAGCTCCCCAGAGCATTGAGGAAGCAGCTCTAAGTGCTCCTTCATTGTCACTCGTCTCTACTCTAACATACTAAGTCAGAATAAATATGACACTCGAGAGCTGCTCCATTTGGAGTTTCACTATTCAAAAGGCTAAAGAGACAACTGGGGCCCAGCCTTCCTGGGTAATCACTTCCTCTAAAACCCTTCCTCTTCCATTGATTCATCCCTCAATTCCTCTTCAGAGAAAAGCACAGTTTAACCGTGCAGTTTGGCAGCATGGGAATCTAGAATTTAACTAGCTACAAATAACAGTCCAGGAAAGGAAACAATCCCATATCAATCGCAACAGGATTGACCTTAAATGTAATGTCAAAATGTAGATTTCCACCTAAATAGCATACCCAAAAGTAATTATTAGGGCTTATTCGATCTACGTCATCAATGCCGCGGCGGCCATATTGTTGACATAGCCTTTTTTGCCAGCTGAGCAGACACCGTTGGTATTATCGCTGTATTAAAAAATAATAATAATCAACGCGATGGTGTGTTGTCTAAAACAGAGCTGTTCTAACAACAGCAATAAGAACCCTGGAGTTAGTTTTTATGCCATACCAACTGTCAGAAAACGGGAAGGGAAGGAGACTGAAGAGTTGAGCCAGCGCAGGAGAGACTGGCTAGCTAGGATAAACAGGCTAAACCTTCAGCCAACTCCTCACAGCAAAGTTTGTTCATCATTTTAGGTAGGGTTAGATACTTAGATACTTCACAGAATAACGTTAGTCTGTTTGCATAATTTACCATAGCTGCTTCCAAAACTTGCTACCTCACAGCAAAGTCTGTGCCCATCATTTTATCACCTATGATCAATGTCAGCTTCTATTCTTATTATATGGCAAATTGCAGTTCCCATGCATAGGTTTTAAGCAGTTTCAAAAGATTTTCATATATTGTGGTATGGTCTCTGAAGCAGAAACAAAGAAACTAACGTTATAGTGACAACAAACGCGATAGCTTCAGTTGTTGTTGATCTTATATTCTAACGTTAACTAGCAAACATAATCAGGCTAAGTTAAGCAAGTAACGTTAAGTAGGC
The DNA here is from genome assembly GCA_023634145.1 of Thymallus thymallus. Taxonomy (NCBI): domain Eukaryota; kingdom Metazoa; phylum Chordata; class Actinopteri; order Salmoniformes; family Salmonidae; genus Thymallus; species Thymallus thymallus. Next base: position 12,793,136 of record CM042417.1, on the reverse strand, counting down.
TATCAGATCATAAAAACATTAAAAAAACATTTATATACCTCTGCGATCACGACAATGTTTGACGATGTCGTTGGTGGGACAAATGTAGAAAGTTAGCCGACCTTGCCAGAGATAAAATAGTTGTACGAGTCAAGCGACTTGAACGACTTCAGCTCCTGCGACGTGTATGCGGATACTGTATTAACAAGATAGTTTTAAATATCCGGATACGTTACGACTGGCAGCAATGACGGATCTTTACTAAATGTTTTTGGGTCTATTCGATATGGGTCCACACCAATCAAGCTTATCTTCTCTTGATAACGACGAGATGACGCCATTACGCTACTGTGATCAGCTGCTCAACTCAAATCCGCCACTAGCAACGGAGATGTCAACAATATGGCCGCGGTTAGCTACTTCTGGTGTTTGCGAATAAGCCCTATACCTACTGAATTAACGCTTATATTGACAAAAATATACAAATTTCACCTTTCTGGTAAAAATAGTCATACATTGCTGAGGTGTAGTCACTTTTGAGGACACCAGCTCAAGTGCACAGTACAGATACTGTATTATAAAAATATAAAAACTCATATATGATTTATTTCCTATTTAACAAAAGCTGGGGAAGAGGGCTTGAAATGATTGAAATGCTTTCTAAATATAGTGACAATCAAATGCTAAACAACGTACTATAATATTTAACCTTGTTTATCACTGTAAAATAAATACCATCATACTTTGTGACAGGACAAAATTGGCACCATTTCATATAACTGACGACAGAGCATTTTCGGCCCAGCATCCTCTGAGTGGCACAGATACGTCATTCAAATGCTTGCCGACTCTTTACAACTTCAGCTTTAAGCACAGTGATTTTGTCCCTCTGTGACCAAGAGAGTGGTCTAGTTTTAAATTCTGCAAAACAATTTTGTATTGTTTCATGTTGAGAGCTCTAAACTCATATAAGAACGTCACAGCAAGATGATACCGCTTTTGCTGCAATGCTAGTCACCCGTTTCATATGCTGTATTGTAGGCGGTGCTGCAAGGTTCACAGGCAGAGATAATGTATCCTTTGTCTGGATAGGCCAGAAAATGTAGCATGTCACGCCCTATTCAAATGAGGTCTCCGATTTAACATACTGCATCTAAGATTAAAGCGGAGAGCCGCATGTGAAGTGGGACAACCAGAGCCTTCACGGAGTGCACAGCAATTGACGTTGCACCATTCACAGATCGCCATGTACACAAACATTTCAATGCCTATACTGTACTATAAAACTCTGTGTGGTGTTTGTAGCTGTTTCTGTGTACTTGACCAAATTGCTGTGTTTCTGTATGTATTTACTGCGTTCAATCACCTACTCACTATGAAGTAAACACATCTTTCTCCTCCTCCTAAAATCTCATTCAGTACACAAGCATGTCACTAGGGTAGCACAGAGTCAGCAGCCAAAAAGCCACAGTATTACCAATCCCTCAGCATGACTATAACACAGGGGTTACTGAGGCAATGGGCCAATGAGGATGAATGAGTGATTTGACACTCATGTTGCATTTTGAGTGTTAAGTTGCAAAATTTGAAATTGCAGCTTCTACACTCCCAAAGTTCAGTTATATTGAATGGAACATCAATGAGTGTCTACAGCTGTAAAGTTGCACACAATGTCTGTTACTACTCTCATTTCTTAGACTGCACTGTTTTCAAAGTAAGTGAGCCCTCTGAAGTTCACGCTTTTGAGAGAGAGAGAGAGAGAGAGAGAGAGAGAGAGAGAGAGATGCATGCTTTAAACTCTCTTCCCCTCTTCACACACGAGGTGCCAAGGGCGATGGCTGGCCAGACGAGGCTTTCATTCCCACCGACCTGCCATTCACCCCCAGCGTCTCCACGGTGATCAATCGCCATGCCAGCCACCTGGCGGCCAGCCCCGAGGACCACCCTGACTCTGGCTGTCCCCATCAAGAAGCCTCGGCCATGGGGGAGGAGAGGGAAAGCAACGAAGGAAACGACCGCAAACAACAGCAGAAGAAGAAGAAGAAAAGGAGGCCCCGGGACGATGTGTACGACCTGGTGGAGAACAGGGGCCACCCGGAGGCTCAGGCTGAGAACACACCCCTCTCAGAGGGCCACCACAGGGTCTCCCCCCGCAAGGACAGGGACAGGATGGATGGAGGCTGGGAGCGCGAAGAGCCAGGGAGAAGTGGAGGCAGGGGAAAGAGGGGCAAGAGCAGGAAGAAGCTTCCAGAAGAATGGGGAGTCACAGCCGAGCCTTTCGTGCCCTCCTCTGCCAATGAGCTCCCTGAAGGGCTCCCTGAAGGGGTGTTAGACCAACTAGTGCCCCCCATCACCCATTCCCAGCCCCTGGAGAACCCCTACTCCAGCATGGGGCTGAGTCCTGCCAGTGAGTTCTACCCAGATGAAGGCTTCATTCCTCCATCTCTCACCCAGGACCTGCTCTCTCTCACAGCTCCCACCTCCCTTCCACCGGCTCTGGGCTGTGAGCTCCTGCCTACCGCCCCCGTCTCCATGCCCACCTGCCAGGGAGACTTCTCGCCCAAGGTCACCACTAGCTACCAAGAACTGCTCATGGATACGGAGAACGCTAGCCTGGGCAATGCCAAAGAGGATTTCTCCACAACATTTCCCCTAGATTCCCCAGTTCATGAGTCGGGGGTCAAGGTGGTGTTTAATCATGACACCCCCATGCAGGATGTCCATATGAAATATGCCTTAAATTTAAGCCCCACCCGCCAACCAGATCGTGGCATATCCCCATTGGAGAAGTTCAGTGAGCTCACAGCGACCGCTCCCCCTTTCTCCCCCTCCGACAGCTCCTGGTTCGTCAACGACTCCCACTTCAACAACAACAACGACTCCTTTGAGTTCAGTGACATCACTCCTGGCCGCCCCCTACCTCTGGGCCTGGCCTTCGACACACCCAGCCCAACCCCCCTCCGCTCCCCCAAAACCATACCCGAATTCCACCCCAGGGAGGGCAAATCCCCAGCACAGAAGATACCCAAGACATCCCCCTCCTCTTCCTCCTCTTCCACCAAAAGCCCCACCTCCCCGGGGTCTGGTCTAAACCCCGCTGCCAAGCCCTTCTTCCCCAGTTTTGCTGACCTCACGGAGCCCCTGGTGGTGGTGGCCCCCATGTCTGAAGGTTTGTTGCAGTGGCGTGTGCTCTCCACTAGGGGGATTGGAGGATTAGAGGAGTAGCCCTATACCTTGCATGGGCATGTGGCACTAAGGCTGGGCTGGGACTGACCCAATAGCCCAGTCTAGACAGCCTGATTGACTAACATACAGGCCCCCCCGAAATTATACACTCTGTCTGAGGGGCTTGGCTTTTTTGGGGTTTCCTCTCACCCACAAGGCACTGCTGCGTCTGGGCAGTGCTGGCGTGTTCTCATTAACCCTGTGTGGTCAAGGGTGTGCTACTAACCACCACACACAGCGTCACCAGTTTCCCCTGCACTTTCTTTCATAACCAAACCTTTCTCTCCTTCCTGCTGTATCCAGGTGTCTCTGATAACAGTCTAGTGTGCATCTACTGGACCTCCATGACTCGTCTTGGTCTCCTCGGTGTTGAATTAACATTGGTTTCCTTGTCTTCTTCTCTTTAGCTAACATTTCTTCCAGAGAGGAGCCTCTAAACAGTTCTCTGTGTATGTTTTGTCCAAACCTCTGCAGTGCATGACCACTCGCTAATCAAAGCATGCCTGAATTAATGTACACTCCAATCAGATTCTCATTATCTCCTTCTCTCTTTGCATGTCCTGACGATTTATATGTCCCTTTTGCCTCCACGACGGCCGCACCAATAGGTGAGTCAGAAATCTCCTTGAACTTTTTGGGGAGTAGATTGTGGGAAATAGATTGTGGGAAATAGATTGTGGGAAATAGGGATCAATATTTTCCCGAAAATCTACCACTTTTCAATATCGGGAATAATTCATATTTATCCAGAGAGTCCCGGGAAATACAGCATTTAAAGCGTTTAAAACCAAGATATGGTCATTATGCCAGGGTTCTCCCCAAATAATAGGGGCGCTGCGCCACCATGTAAAGATTTAAGAGCAAGTGAAACTGATATTTAGTTATGATAAAGTAACTATCTTTGATCGCCAATGACATTGTTGTGAATTGCGCAACGGGCTGTTCATAAATAAAAAAAATAGCAGATCAGCTCATGCATAACCAGGAGTGGAAATAGTTTAAATATCAAGGTATCTTAACGGGGACCAATTCTGTAAAAAAAAAATATCCATATCTACTTTCATTGTTGATCACACATTCTCTACCGAAGCACTCATATGGACAGCAAGTACGAGACAGCGCAGAGAAGCGGGTGAAATGTCATAGCGGTATTTTAACAAGCATAGGCGAGAGACATGCTTTGATAAAGCTACCTATGGATTACAGAATAAAGTTAGGAATTTTCATGCGAGACAGGAGTCAGTTTTTTGGGTTTCAGTGGGACGGATAGAAAAATAGCCTAGGCTCTAGGACAGGAGAAGGTAGAATTTTCCCTCATGCATTTTTTACAGAATTGTGCATAGGCCTATAAAATGTTTGACTGTCCGAAGAGTCACAATGACAGCTCAAAGAGGCACACGTTATAGGCTAAACTGTAGAGGTTTCCTGTAGGGTTTATTAACTGCATTCAGGTCGTGTGTGGCGACTTTGTGTGAAGTAAATATTCTAGGCTAAAGGCTTCCATGCAACAACCTGTTTGGATAATGTGCAATTAAATGTTTTGCTAATCTGCTGCTGCACATGTTATGTATTTTGTGAAATTGCATTAGTGCCACATTGGGGAAACATTTTGTAATTTCCCAGGTCTTGTCATAATTTTGGGGGGGAAATGTGAACAGTGTTCCTGGATCCCGGTTACCCATCTTAATCCTTCTCTTAATCGCTAGTGGTAAATAAATTGTGTAAATAGATTGTGAGAAAGTCTTGTGTTGTAATGCACCACAGTGAAGAAAACTCTTTGAGACAGGGCGAGACAGGCTGAAAAAGGTGGCTTGGGGCTGAATCCAAGGATAAATCAATGTGATAAGGCAGCCGGACGGTGCAGGTGCTGTCACTGACTATATCCGCGCCGGGCTAGGTATACAGTTGAAGTCGGAAGTTTACATACACCTTAGCCAAATACATTTAAACTTTTTCACAATTCCTGACATTTAATCGTAGTAACAATTCCCTGTCTTAGTTCAGTTAGGATCACCACTTTATTTTAAGAATGTGAAACGTCAGAATAATAGCAGAGAGAATGATTTATTTCAGCTTTTCTTTCTTTCATCACATTCCCAGTGGGTCAGAAGTTTACATAAACTCAGTTAGTATTTGGTAATATTGAGTTTAATTTTTTTTACTTGGGTCAAACATTTTGGGTAGCCTTCCACAAGCTTCCCACAATAAGTTGGGTGAATGTTGGCCCATTCCTCCTGACAGAACTGGTGTAACTGAGTCAGGTTTGTAGGCCTCCTTGCTCGCACACGCTTTTTCAGTTCTTCCCACAAATCTTCTATAGGATTGAGGTCAGGGCTTTGTGATGGCCACTCCAATACCTTGACTTTGTTGTCCTTAAGCCATTTTGCCACAACTTTGGAAGTGTGCTTGGGGTCATTGTCCATTTGGAAGACCCATTTGCGACCAAGCTTTAACTTCCTGACTGATGTCTTGAGATGTTGCTTCAATATATCCACATAATTCTCCTTCCTCATGATGCCATCTATTTTGAGAAGTGCACCAGTCCCTCCTGCAGCAAAGCAACCCCACAACATGATGCTGCCACCCCCGTGCATCACGGTTGGGATGGTGTTCTTCGGCTTGCAAGCCTCCCCCTTTTTCCTCCAAACATAAAGATGGTCATTATGGCTAAACAGTTATATTTTTGTTTTATCACACCAGAGGACATTTCTCCAAAAAGTACGATCTTTGTCCCCATGTGCAGTTACAGTTACACACTTCTTCCGTTCTAGTGTAGTCATCCAGTGGCAATGACTGACACTTTAATTCCACAGTAGTTGCTCACAGGAGCAAGTGGTAAACAAGCGTTACAGTCAGTTTTTTATCAGTTTTATTCTAAGCCATGTGTACTGAATGTGCCCCTCAAGATACAGCTGCCACAGCCAATTAGATGCCGCCTTCACCAACAGGCAGCTTTAAGTGAGTGCATAATGCCCAAACTACACACATTTTGTTTATATTTATTTATTTTGGCATCAGGGTTCCTCCGTAATGAAGAGTTGTGACAATCGCGACACTTTTTCCCTCCCTCGGATTCACTTTGGAGAAATTGTCCGCTGTGAAATATTTGTTTATATATGAGCACCCCGGCGAGCTGCCAGTATATAAATAGATCATGTTGACATGTGGCGTTAAAACGCAGCTCAGCAGGCACCACTCTGATTAATGAAGACGCGGACGGGTAGATTCAGTTCACCGTTTCATCCCGCATCACTTCCTGTCTGTGGCTTCACCATCAGCTCGTTGCAGACAAAGATTCATTCTAATGAGACGTGAGCCCGTTATTCACCTGTTGAGATAGATAGGGTAACAGTGAACTGTTGTTTTTGATCAATGCCCCTCCCCCAAAACAACGAGTGCTTTATTTGGTCTGGCACCTTGAGTCAGCCATCGCAGCAGGGCCTATTGTTCAAAAGTGTACCACAAAATGGGGGCAAAATGGCAAACTTTTAACAGTTGCACTCTGTTCCTTGAGATGAATAGCTTGATGTCCGTGTGCGTGTGTGTGGGTGGGTGGGTGTGTGGGTGGGTGTTTGAGAAAGACACAGCTGTCTCTGTTGCCCCTCTGTAATTTGCCCTCTTTGTCAGTGTTCCGGGGTGGAGCTGTGTCACTGGGGGTGCTGTTTAGGCCCTGTAGGAGACAGGAGATGGGGCTGCTGTGTCCCAGCCCATCCCTCACCCAGCATGCTCTTTCTCTGGGGATGAAGGATGAGATTAGCCCAACAGCAGTGTGTGTGTGTTCTGTGTCTGATGTTTTGTTCAGTGTTTGAAGTTCAGTAGACAATTTTTGTTGTTACTCATACACGTGGAAAAGTGCTCCGTTAGCTCAGGGCAAAGTCCTTTGACAGCTCAGCCCCTGCCACTCAGTATCCGAGTGTGTGTTTGTTTGACAAGGGGTCATTGATGTGCTTTTCATTCAGCACAGGCCAGAGATTAAGCACCTCTCAGCTTCAGTGAAGATTATTATATTTTAACAGCGTTTTAGTATAGCTCCAACCTGATAAACAGGTTTCAACACAATGTAGTATTGGGTTGCCTCTATCGGAGTAAATATCTCAAAGATGGACTTTCACAAATATGATAGCACTTCAGAGTGCAGAGTCCCGTATTGTCTTGGGGGGGTGGGGGGGGGGGGGGGGTTGTGTGTGTGTGCTGTTATGGGTGTTAGATAAAGTTAGTCTGGCCTTGCTCCTCCTCATTACCAGTCTAACGGTGTATTTATAGACCAACCAATACGGAGCATATCCTTGCCCTCACTAAGCCTCTCTCCCATGCACAACCCCCCACTCCACCTAGCGCCTATGACCCAATGTAATATTGATGTGATTTGTGTTGTTTAGATAAGTCGAGCAGTCCTGTTTTTTTTTTTTTCATCAAGCATTGGGGGTTTGAGGTGAGGCAGTCAGGCTGTTAACTTGCCTCTGCGAATGACAACATTCCTTGGCCTGTTGGGGGGCAGCGGGAGGAGAACAGCGCCTAAACAGAGGTGCCATCCTGGATAACGTTTCCACCGATGTGCACCCACAGTGTCCCCATGTCACACAGCAACAAAACGAGTCATTGGGGTTATTTTAGGGCCGCAACCCAGAATAACAACGCTTCCTAAGAATTCCAGCCACCTATTTTTATCTATCGTGCTTTTCAGTGTTCCTGGGGGTGTGGATTTCTTCAATAGGCTGTTGACGGATGGGATCCCAGAAGGGACAAGTGTACAGTATTAGCAGCGTTGTCCATGTACTGAGTTGATGGGTTGTGACATGAAGGGGTAACCAATGTGATTTCAGGTCACAGGCACCACTGTAAAGGACTTAGAAAGGGGTTATTATCAGGTAGTTGGGTCTATTTCTGTAAAGGAGTGTTATTGTTTGAGCTAGTTGGGTTTGGATGGAGTTTTGTTCTATCTGTGTTGTATTTCTATGAGGATATGCTGGAAGCCTAGATGACAGCATTACACTTGTCACGCTCCGGTGTATAGATGGACCAAGGCGCAGCGCAGTGGATGTTCGACATCAATATTTATTAAACAAACTAGACTTGATGTGAACATATACAAAATAACACAATATAACAAAAGTAAATACACTTACATGAACGGACGATCAGACAATGAACCACACCATGGGTGTGGAACATACGAACTTAAGTAGGATCCCTAATTAGAGACAATGCATAGCAGCTGCCTCTAATTAGGGATCCAACACAAAACAGAGCACAGAAATAGAACACATTGAACTGCCAGACTCTGACCATAGATATATAGAGAAGCAATAGGCTTCTCTATGGCCAGAGCCTGACAGTACCCCACCTCAAAGGCGCAGACTCCCGGCCGCAAGACACCAAACACAATTACATGAGGGGAGGGTTAGGGAGGGAAAAAAACAACAAAACAATAACAATCGCAGGTGGCGGTAATAGGCTCAGGCCATGGAGCGGGGCAATTAACCGGGCCTGGACTGGGCACCAGTGTGGCAGGCGACTCCGGCCATGGAGCATGGTAGACGACCGGTCCTGGAGTAGGCACCGGTGGGGTAATAGGCTCAGGCCATGGAGCGGGGCAATGGAGGTCTACAATTTTTTTTCTGAGGTCTTGGCTGATTTCTTTTGATTTTCCCATGATGTCGCGCAAAGAGGCACTGAGTTTGAAGGTAGGCCTTGAAATACATCCACAGGTACACCTCCAATAGACTCAAATGATGTCAATTAACCAATCAGAAGCTTCTAAAGCCATGACATAATTTTCTGGAATTTCCCAAGCTGTTTAAAGGCACAGTCAACTTAGTGCATGTAAATACCCACTGGAATTGTGATTGTTGTAAGAATTGTAAGAATTACTTGTGTCATGCACAAAGTAGATGTCCTAACCGACTTGCCAAAACTATAGTTTGTTAACATGTAATCTGTGGAGTGGTTGAAAAATTAGTTTGAATGACTTCAACCTAAGTGTATGTACACTTCTGACTTCAACTGTATTTTTGTTTCATTATTATTGCATCTCTTAAGTGAACTTTTTCTTAATTTCCTTGGTTGTAAGTGCAGCAACAGTGCAGGTTTTTCTTTTAAACCACCCATTATAACAGTGCTACGGTTGAATTGATGCCATCCACTGCTCTCTGTACGTCAGCCACTCTAGAACAGCTGTAATTACATTGTAAGTGCTATTTTATTTCCAGTTATGCTTGCGTCATATCACTGTCAGTCACTTGCATATAACCATCAATCAAGAAGTCAGTCATCCAACCTATAAGGTGTGTGTGGTTTCTGTGTCGCTTCCGTTCCATTCTTCTCCACCAATAAAAGGGAGAGGATGGCTATTCTTGTAAATACCATGTTTTCATTGGAGTAGATTTTCTCTCGATAGGGAGTCATGTTGAGACCACGGTCTCTTTCACAGATGAGCCCTGATGAGCATTTTAATGTGGAGTCATCCGTGACTGTGTTGATTGGCGGAGTTTTGCCACTAGCCTTGTCCCCTTGATGTGGTGAGACGGAAGCACTCCGGTGTGGGGTCAGAGCCTGAGCTACAAAAGTACTGGGACAGTGACAAATGTTTTGTTCTGTTGGCTCTGTACTCCAGCACTTTGGATTTGAAATGATACAATGACGAGGTTAAAGTGCCGACTGTCAGTTTCAATTTGAGGGTATTTTCATCCATATCGGGGGAACCGTTTAGAAATTAAAGCACTTGTACATAGTACCCCCATTTTAGGGGAACTAAAGTATTGGGGCAAAGTCACTTATGTGTATTAAAGTAGTAAAAAGTGTAGTATTTGGTCCCATATTCCTAGTGTGCAATGATTACATCAAGCTTGTGACTCTACAAACTTGTTGGATGCTTATGTTGTTTGTTTGGGTTGTGTTTCATATTATTATGTGCCCAATATAAATGAATGGTAAATAATGTATTGTTCCATTTTGGAGTCACTTTTATTGTAAATAAGAATATAATAAGTTTCTAAAGATATCTACATTAACAAAACTCCATCCATTACCATGATTACGGATAATCCTGAATGAAACGTGAATAACGATGAGTGAGAAAAGTTAGAGGCATAAATATCAAACCCCCCCAAAAATGCTAACCTCCCTTGTCATTGTAATGGCGAGAGGTTAGCATGTCTTGGGGGTACAGAGCTAAAACAACAAAAAATGTGTCACTGTCCCAATACCTTTGAAGCTCACTGTAAATAGGTGTTCTGACACAACCCCCATGGAGACAGACAAACCTATCCACAGCCAGGCTGCTCTGCTGTCCACTGGCCCTCAGCAACAAAAGTAACAAAAGTACAGAGCGGCAAGAGTTAAAGGCTTTGATTCCTCCGCTCTTCCTCTGGGAGAGAGAGTGTGTGTGTGTGTGTCTGTCTGTCTGTCTGTCTGATGTTTTTTTTATCTTGAGGGAACAGCGTGACAGACAGATGTTTGTTCACGTGAACTAAACAATGATGTGTGAATAGTGGAAATCCTTGTGGGCTTACATCGGCTTACTAATGCTTCAAAAAGCTACATGAAAAAGTGTTTATGAGTTGAAGACGAATACAGACATGGCAGACTTGAATAAAATGGATTGTAAAATGTTGTATACATTGAATGTTGTGAAAATGATAGGAAAGGTCAGATTGTTGATTTGACTTTTACAGTGGTAGACAGTTATAGACGTGCCTTTGGGGAGGGTGGGGTCTGTCTAGTTGCCATGGTAACTGGGGAGCAGTTAATGTTGCCATGGGGATGGCAACTGATGCTGAGAGCATAGGCTGAGGCTAAAATATTTTTAACAGTGACGCACACACACACACACACACACACACACACACACACACACACACAAACTACACAGGAACATATCACTCACAAACAGATCGCAGTAGAATACATGCATGTTTAAATTCCATTTCCTTTTTTCACATGGAACCTCATTAGAGTGAAACTGATCACATACACAGGAACAACAAATGTAATAGCTCACCTTATTTCAGTTTATGTGACAAAACAAGCAATGTATAGTGTAGATTATCATTGTACCATCTAAACCGCCGTGAAATATATTTTCAGTAAACAAAAATTCTGTATTTTCAGCTGTTTGAAGCTGGTGTACAAAACCGAAAGTAAAAAACTAAATTTAAGCACAGGAAGCATAGAAATAGTGCATATAGAACAGATCTACCGCTTCTTATACTTGTGAATTTGGTCGGGTCGCTCAAAAAGGTACACATTGCAGCTTTAATTATACAAAACATGTAAATGAAACAGCCCTGGGCTTGTTTCTGTTTCTATAACGAGCTCTGGAATCGGGTGATTTCATAAACCGGTGGGCGTCTGCTTGCATGGGGATGGAGGAAGGGAGCAGTCTGCTGTTAAATAATAATAATATAATATCCCTGGCAGAGCAGAGCAGCATAGCAGAGAGACTGTTCCACCTCCACCCTTCCACTCACTCCCCTGACACAGCTGGTGTAATCCATAATCCAGACCTGACATGATGGAATTAAAATGAAATGTCTACATTGGAGCATCCAAACCTGGGGCTGACACTGTTTGATTTACAGGAGACCATGCTAGGATTATTTTTAGATTCCATATACTGGAACAATCCAACAGTGTTTTACTTTGAGCTGTCCTGGTACCAATTTATTTTCATTTGTTAGAAATTGCTGGTTCTCGCTGTCTCACAACAAAAGTTTAGTTGATGTCGTGCTGGTTGAAGGAGAAATGAGTGGACTTGCTACCCTGGATATATTCTTATTGCAATGTTTCACACTTTATATATCCATCTTCTTTCTCGTACACTGTATTTGAATGGCAGTGGTCTTACGGTGCTAGATAAGGGAGAGATTATTGAGAAATGTCTTATCACTTTAGGGTGAAAGGTTTTGACAACCACATGCTGGCACACCAAATTGAATTCCGAATCAATCTGCTCAAAAATCTAAGCCCAAAATGCAGCCATCTACTAAGATTTCATGAATACAAAGTCATGAACATATATATCCACTCTTAAGTTGTACCCACAAAAAAATCATCCCATTTGATTAAGAGTCCATCTTTATCCAATTTAGGGAATTTGGGGAGCTGAGCTGGTCTGAGCTCCCGGATCTTGTTGGGCAAGGATCAGGGATCAGGTGTGTCCAGAATGGAAATGACTGTGAAGCTGGCAGAGCGGATTGGCCACAGGCGCCACATCCATAATCAATAGCAATGGATGAGGGATCTGAGCACATCTGCTACAATAGAACTAAATGGTGGGGCGGTTTATGGACGTATTGATTTTACCACACAAGATTAAACCGCTATTTCACGTTGATAGACGGTAACGCGGATCTCAGCCCATTGTACAACACTTTAATAGGGCCCATTTGTTGTTGCAGGACAATTACAATGGAAATGTGCCCAATACACCAGGCAATAGTCAGCTTCTCATCAGAGGATAGCTACTGAAAGTAATATGGCAGAGGCTAGGTGCAGCTTATGTCAATGTTCAGAAATAGACCCAGTTTCAACCTATAGAATAGATTCCATTGAGTACAAGGCAGTAACTATTGAAGCATCAACTCAATAAACCCTTTCAGTCATAGTGAGCAATCAAAGCACATTGTCATGTTATTTTTAACACCATACTATTTTCAGAAATATGACCTAGAATTAATTACAAAATGAGTGAAATTGTTTTCCTTCCAAATGTTTTTGTATTATGTTAAAAAGCAGCTTTTCTGTGTTGGAATGGTGGGGGTGTATATCGGTCATAAAACATTAATGTGAGTAGACCGCTGATTGGCCAGATCATCCTCCTCAGAAGGATGACATTATCCTATATCATCCTATAACATTTTTAAAGTGTTTTTACCCCAATTTATGCTTTGGCCACAAATACGAGTATAGGATGAGTCTTTTAAAAGTTAGATTTCCACTGGACAGATATCTTAAGCAGTCTGCCTGGTTATGTGTGCAGCCATGTCTGGAAAAGGAGGGTTCTCAAACACAAAGCAAGGCTCCCTTCCTCTGATTTTGAGGCTGATGTGATGTAGTGCACTGATCCGAGTGAGGCAATGAGTTCATCGTGGAAGTAGAGCATCTGTGGCTTGAACGATATGGCCTCAGCATGTGATTTTCACAGGCCGTGACACCATATTTTGATCAAACCCAATCTTCCCCTCCCTCCCAAGCTATTTACAGCTGAAATGTTCTGTCTGGAGGCAAGTCTATCAGCATGTCACAGACATTGCTGGATTAACAGACTTGCATAGGCATTAGCAGCTGAAAGACTGTAGCAGACTGATGACTGTGATTAATTGAAAGATACCATTAACTCAAGAGCACTGTGAGACCAGCTCCTTGGCTCAGCAGATAATAATATATAGGAAAATGCCCCCAGTTGATTTTGGCCTCTCTCTCCCCCTCCTCTCACCTCTCCTTCTCCTCCTCTCACCTCTCTCCCCCTTCTCTCACCTCTCTCTCCCCCTCCTCTCACCTCTCCCTCTCCTCCTCTCAACCTCTATATCCCCCTCCTCTCACCTCTCTCCCCCTCCTCGCTTCATATCTCCCTCTGGCTCCACTTGGTTGCCACCGCCCTTGCAAGGATCCTGTTGCCATGGAAATGGGAGGCAGTTGCTTTTGGAGACATTGGGTAGAGGGGGCTACCAAGGAAACAATGGTGTGTGACAGCAGGGGGAGGTGCGAGGGGGGAGTCATTGAGCTGAAAATAGAACCACTAAAGACTCTGTCTCGCTTTCTCTCTCTCGCTCTCTCCGCCTCACTCCTTCTCTTTCTCTGTCTTCTGATCTCTCCATCCACACCGTTCATCCCTTTCTCTCTCAGAGAAGTGAATGCACTAATAACCCCCCCCCCAACATTTGAAGTATTGCACCTTGTTTGCAAATTTGCATTACTTCATCTTTTTCTGCTTCCTTTCTCCGTCCTTAGTTTTGTTTGTCTATTAGACAAGGTGCCTTTAGTAGCACAGTGGGATTATGTAAAAACGCCTCTGTGTGTGTGTGTGTGTGTGTGTGTGTGTGTGTGTGTGTGTGTGTGTGTGCGTCTGTCTACGTCCAGCCACCCAGCCAGCTGGGCCAGGCAGAGTGAGGACATCACTGGAGAGGGGGCGCTCTGTGTCCCTGTCCTTGAGGGGCTCGGGTGTCACTCCTTTGGGATTGAGAGAGGGCTGCAATGTGACAGTGACAGTGCAGTGGCCTCCAGCCTGCCTGTGAATCGGCAGGGTCAGCATGGCCCAAATATCCACATTACTATTCCACTGTGTCTGCTGAGCACTACACTACACTACACTACACTACACTACACTACCAGGCTGGACTCTTTATGTACACAGGTGCAGGACACCACTACAACGTACAGTAAGCAATTCTGAAGTGATCATGAATGATTGACAATGTAGTCTAAACACATTGAAGAATCATGCAGAGTACTACATCTAAAAACAGTCCTGTTTTTCCACATTGCAAATCTATAGTTTGCTTCATTCACCATTCCACACAGCCGTGTTTTTATGGTAGCTACTCGGCTTGTGATTAGCATCTGAAGTGTTTGTCTGATCTGATCTGTCTCGTTGTTTGTCCTGGCCTTGTCTCTATTGTCAGAGCTTCATACTCTGCGCTGTGGAAGCAGACTCAACTGGAGCTTATTTAACGTGACCACATTAGTGCTGGGAGACTGGATGACTGGTAAAGGTGTGTGTTTTCCTGTGTTGGTGTCTGTTTCGATGTGTTGGTGTGTGTTTCTGTGGACAGTACATTTATTTTTGTGCCGAAGCCACAGAATCTTCACAAAGACCAAAGATTTCAATTTGTCAGAGCTTGTTGCATATCGAATTTTTCCCGCATTACTAAACGCTGGGCTGAACTGTATGAAAATAAAGAAAGTTTCACACTTATTATAGGCTTAATGAGTAAATGTAACTAATGTTTCGGCACGCGGTGACTTAAGGGTTACGCTGGGCTTAACATCAAAGAATGTTCTCTGTCCTGTCATGGTTCACATTGACAGTTAGTCAGTCATGAGATGAGTTTGTCTTCATGTTCATTGTAGCCCAGAGTAAACCTTCACTCTGGCTGAGATGGGTGGTAATTCATTTTGACTGGCCTCCTCAGGTGCCACTTAAAGCTTAGAGGGAGTGTTGTTTTGGGCAGGAACGGCCGTGTCCTGGGGCCTGGTGTTTGACTGTGGTTCAGCACAGGCCCGTCTCTATACCCCACTCACAGCCATACAGCCCCCCTTCAAAGCTCCAAGACAGTCACTTTGGCTGTCACTGTCCATCTGTGGCGCGACTGACAGATGGATTACTGTCAAACCTAACCGACTGGTATGTATCAAATGTGCATATTAAACTAGGATGTGGACTGAGAATGTTTCTACTGTACTCCAGTTTCAAATGTTGCCTTTAGTAATGCAGCAGAATCTGGGTGAGACTGAACCAGAATGGACCTAAAGGCGATTCAGGGTTGAGAGAGTGTATGTGCTCTCTCGTTGCTGTTAAGGTCTTGAGGGCTCGCCTGTGGAGAGTTAAGGCCAGGCAAAAGCTTCACACAGACTGTGTGTGTGTGTGTGTGTGTGTGTGTGTCAAGAGTTCATCCCTTCTTGAGTGTGGTTTTTCTCTCCACTGCTCAGCTCTTTTTTCTCTGCATGACGAGATCAGGGATGACGGGCAATTACGGTGCTTTTGGAAGCAGTGGTTTTCATCCATCTGACATCCGTCTATCACTACTGCTCTCCTTCCTACCCTTCTCTTCTCTCCTACTGTGCTCTGTGATTGGGCTGACTGTGAGTCTCTGTGTTCTCTCTCTCTCTGTCGCGCACACACACCCTGCATAGTAAGGGTAAGCACAGTGCCCACAACAAAGTCATTAACAAAGAGACTAGGCTCTAGACCTTGGCACCGCTCGACAGAAGCCTCTGCCAGGGTACACTACTGGCTGTCTGGCTCAGTGACACACAGTGTGTGAGAGCTTCAGAGAAAGGTAAACAGAGTCAATGTGTGAAGTGAGGTAAAATATATATGAGAGAGAGAGAGAGACTCCACCGGAGGAGGGGGCTGTGAATTGGCAGCAGCGAATGAGCAGCCACAAACTCGAGTCACATGACCAAGTCAGAGCGCGATAGAGAAAGAGGAGCGCTTCTTGGTCAATTGAGAGTGAAGAGGCACACACAGAGAGAGAGAGGGGCTACACCACACACACGCTCGCCTTCATCACTGGCCCTACCGCAGCCAAGACAGACCCCACCTGTGCATCCTAACCAGAAGAAACAACATATCACACACAGGGGAACGAGAATCGTAGCCTGAGGAAAAAAGCAAGAGTGAGAAAGGAGGGAAAGCATGTCTTCTCTCTCCAACCAGCAGCCTGGCTCTCCATTTTCAGAGTACAGTGAGCTGTGTAAGGTCCCCTCCATGGCCCCCGCCACAGCCACCCAGGCTTGGGACTGGCAGCATGGAGACATGGGGCCTCCCAGGAGCCTCGGTGGGGCCCCAGGACTCACTGACGAGGACAAGCTGTGCTTCTTCGACCCGCCCGCAGGTAGTGACTTGGATACGGATCTCAAGGTACCTGGCAGGGGGGGCTTTCAGGGGTTAGGCAGTGCTGGGGAGAGTCCCGAAAGCCAAGTGTCTTCCTCCCCCTCCCCCCTGAGCTGTGGGAACAATGGGATCCTACCTCCCCCCATACCTGGTTCCCTAGCCAGATGCATGGAGCTACCTTCACCCTCTAGCCAGCCCAAACCAGCCCCAGCCAGCACCGGAGCGTGGAACCCAGAATTCTCAGAGTCCAGCCCCAAGACCCTTTCACCCCAGAATACTGCCTCCCCTAATTACTGCGTCATCGGTGTTGTCAATGACAACTACCTGGAGAGGGGGGACAAGGACAGCGCATCAGCACTAGGCGGCCTCCAAATGGCAGAGGGGTCCTCGGTGGAGAGCGAGGACGACGAGGAGGAAGAGGTGGAGCTTGAGCCGTGTTTCATGGGGCGTGCTGATCAGCAGCGGAAGGCCCTGCGGCGGGCCATGTCTGAGTGCTCCCACCTCTCAGTACCCTCTAGCCTGGAGCTTTCCGACCATTACCCTGGAGCTGGGCTGGATGAGCTAACATCGCCCATGGGTGGCCTGCGCCGCTCCTGCCACTCCACCATGAAGCGCTCACTGACTGTTTCGGACGACCAGTTGCCACCCACTTTGTTCGCTGCAGGCGCCACCCGCTCCGACCTGAGGCAGGACCAGGAGCCCACCCTACAATTCTCACCCTTCCCCCCAATGAGAGACTGTGGGGGCAGCTCTCCTCTCTCGCCTCTAGAGGGCATCATGGAGGGGTCCGGGGCAGACAAGAACCAGGACGTGTTGCTGCCTGTGCATGGCACCGGCCTGGGCATGGACACAAACCCAGGCACCGGCTTTGGCACGGGTATTGGTACCAACCTCTGCACTGGTATGGATACCAACCTTGGCACTGACTTTGGAGCAGACATGGATACCAACCCAGACACCAGCTTTGGAGCAGTCATGGACACTGGCTTTGGAGCAAGTATGAGTACCAACTCGAGCACTGGCTTTGGAGCGTGTATGGACACCGGCATTGGCGTGGGTATGGGCACCAACCTTGGCACCGGCTTTGGTGAAGACATGGTTACCACCAACCCGTTCACCATAATGGAGGGTAGGTAATGGTGATGCTATCTGGCCTCTACTAGTCCTGCCGTCTGGCAATGGCCTCCTCAAATGGCCTGCAGACAGCCCAGATTGTGTGTAGGTGGGGGGGAGATGTTGCATCATACTGTCTGATTTACAACTGAGCTGCTACCACCAGTCTGAGGTGCCAGTCAGGTAGTGTGAAGAGAGAGGGGGAGTTTCTGAAGGATACTATAGTGATGGCATAGTACAGTATATGCCCAGTGCAGCCTTGTGTGTGTTTTGCTTGCAGGTGTATGTGCAGTAGGAGTGTAGGATTTGCTAAGCGTGTAGCATGTGGACGTACGAGATCTAGACGACCATCAGCAGACTGTGGGACTGGGTGATGCTGCCGACACAGCTCATTACCACAGTCCAGAGCTAGACTTGGCCTCTCGCTCGCTCTCTCTCTCTCTCTCTCTCTCTCTCTCTCTCTCGCCACGAACACACTCATTAGTCCCCTGGATGGAGTGGGGGAGAGGCAGAGCCAAGATGGCCTCGGTCACATCCGATAACTCCTGCCCCTTAGCCGAACAGGGTCACTGGAGATGTAAACCCAGCACCAAAATCTGTCCGTTTCTTCACTCATCGCTTTTAATAACCGACGTTCCCTCTTTTTCTCTGTCACTAAAGTGTGCCAGCAATCTGCCTCGTGGACGCTGGAGTATTAAAGGGCCAGCTTCCTTTATTTTTCGGGAATCGTACGATGTCGGAGAGCTCAGAATGAGAGAGTGTGAACTGGCCAGAAGGAGTGTGTGTGAGTGAGTGTGCGACTGTGCGTGAGCATGCAATGGCCTGACAAGGTCATTCAAAGGCAGTTTGCCCGGGTAAAGAGTATTTATGTGGAGCGTGCACATGAATGAATCGAGACAAACGTCAGCCGGCTAGCTCTGTTCAAGCATTCGCCTTGGCTCCCCAACGGCAGTGTAGGAAATATCGATAAGCAGATTTGTCCTTTCTGGCTCCAGAGGGGGGAGAGGGAGAAAAAAAGAGTATGTCCCAGTATAAGAATCTGCCTGAATGTATTTGTACTAGCTCCCTCGGTTCCATCCATCCATCCATCCCCCTCTTTCTCTCTCTCCCGTTTGGAGAGAGGGATTAGTAGACAATGCTAGAGGAGGGATGCAGCGTGGAGAGACAAAGGAACTCGTACACAAACAAGCGTTTGAATTATTTGTCTTTCTTCATGGTTTGGAGTCATAGTGGGACGTTTCTCCCCCCAGAACCAACCAGATATTTGTCAAACAATGTTGCTCTCGTTATCTCCTACTAAGCAGAAGAATGAATGTGTCCTGTAATGAGTGCTCTGTAGTAATGACTCTGGGCTTTGTTGGGCTGTTTCTGTACACACTCCTGTTTCAGGTTAATTTAGCCTTACTTCAATACAATAAAAAAATTATAAATAATTTTTATTTGACAGCAACATCTATAAAAAAATACCAGAAAAAAAGTTTATTTTAATTATTAACACACTTGCAATTTGGGCTTTGCTTTTTCAATAGGCCTAGAGTTAAAGCAACAAATGTGTAAAGGTGAATGCATGAATGATTTTATAATGATGCTATTATGCTTAGAATATTTTTCGGACATTGTGACACACACCCATACAAACGTTTGTCTCAGTGTTCCTATGTGGCATAGAGCTGTAGAACATAGAGCTGTAGGACCTGTATATGATCATGCAATTACCAAGGACACAATGCACTACTGTCTGAAAGGGTAGAGGATGAAGGTTCTGGTCTGGATGTGATAGATACTTTAGGCTCATATATCAGCAACACTATCCTGACCTCCGTCACATACATAGTAGATTAGAAAATCCCTCTGCAATGACCTGCGGTGCAGTAATAGCGCTGTGTGTGTGTGTGTGTCAGAGAGAGAAATAAATCCAATCCAGAGAGGACCCAGTAAGTGTTGCAATGGTGAATGTGGATCATCCTTGTGTGTGTATGTCAGGTGCCATGCCAGTATACAGTAGGTAATGCCTAAGTCCTTCCAAAAGCTGCCTGTCCAACCTGCCACCATATGGAATAACTTTGATTAATAGCCTGGTTTTGTCGTTTATTTCTGTCTTTGAAGTTGCATTGTTGGCTACAAGCCTTTGTGGTGACTAGATCCGCACCTGAGCCACACACCAAATGAGCAGCTTAACATGAACAAAAAAAGGCTTCGTTTTCTGACTGCTAAATACAGTGAAACACCATGGCTTCCACTCTCACTAAATCACTAAATCACTCCAAACATTCTATAGACGGCCAGCAGCTTATTTGATTTGTGGAGAATAGTCACCAAGGAGGATGGTTCCTATGGAAGGCACAAATAGTTGGTCAAGGTTGCTGCCGCCTAGCGGCTTCCAGGTGAGGCTGTCTTTACTTTCTACGTACGCCTCAAGGATTGATCTAGTCATCTGAGGAACCAGAAAGAAATACCCAAGAAAGTAGTCAGGATATGCCTGTTTAAAGTAACTTTCCAGATTTCTATGAAATATGGCTTATAATAAATTACAATATGAGTGAAATCATTTTCCTTCCAAAAAATTGTAATTAAGTATGTTTAAAAGCATGAACTGACTGAGCATAGAAAAGACTCCCACTGTGTTAGTTGGCTAACTGAAACAAGAGATGAGGGTGCCAGACGGCTGTCTGTGAGATGTATTAGGGTAGATATAATGGATTCACGGGTGACCGCCACAATGTCATCATATCTCCAGATAATATCTTCCCTCACAATGATATCAGCGTCATAGGCCCTAAGAGAGATGAATGCTACTAATCAGATGCTCTATTCATGATTTATTCATTCCCTTCTACTGGAGGGTTCAAAATGGCTGCTTGTTTACATTTAGCCCTGCTGCTCAGTGATGGGGAGACAGAGAGACAAAACTGGCTGTTGAGGTTGTTTGAGTATGTTGGCTTCAGCGGCTTTATAGGTCCCAGCGCTCTCAGAGTACTCTGCATATCACCTTTGTTGGTATTCACCAGCTAATCCATAATTACCTTGTGAATGTAAAGTGAAAATCCACCGTGCTAAAGCTTCTCACAGGCTTTCTCAGACTGGGAAGGAGAGAGGAGTGGGAGCACAGTTGATGAGGTTGTTTTGAGGGTGCCTCTTCATAACGCTTTATAAATAGACCAAATACTGGTTTTGGGTTCAGTAGAAGTCTATTGGATCTCAAATGTCTTAGCTAATTAAGATATCCAGTTTATATATGATTTATTAAGAGAAGTCTGTTAAAGCTGTGGACTACATGTTGTTGTGCCTTGTCTCCTTCCATTCCCTTTGTCTTGTTGTGTAGTCTGACCGGATTTGGGTCAGCGCTTTGTTTTGTGCCTTCATTATATTAGTCCACCTATCGGGTTCTCTGGTTTTCCTCTGTTCTCCTCCTTTCTGAAGTTTGTGGAGCACTGTACACAGTTATGTATTGCATCTACGTTAACAATGTGCTTTTCAAGGCTGTACTCCTCCCCCCTCCACGATCCCCCACTTCAGAAAGCCCTTTGCCCTCTCTAAACTCTCATTTGGGTGTTTAGACAAAACAATTGAAAATGTATTATGCAAAGGTATGGGATTTAGTTCTGCAGTAATTGAAGCAGGGTCAGTGGTAAATGGGTATCCTGCCTCCTCTCACACAAAGCAGTTGGGGTTTTCTCTGGCTGATTATGCTAATGTGAGGGAGGTGTTGTTAGCGGAATCGCCTTTTCACCATTTCTCATTACAGTGTAGCTAATAGACATTTAAGCTAATGGGAGGATATGGGATTCCTCAGTTTCTAGATATTGAGGGTTGAATTTGGCCATAGTGATAGCTCTATGGTATTTGTCCTTTGTTTTGAACATACTCCCACAGGCTGTACAGTCACTACTTTCTTTGGACTTCTCTCAGCAATATTATCCAAAGGTCAAATAATGCAGATGTTAATAGGGGAGAAATATGACAGTCAACAATATCTAATACTCATTTTGGGTTGTTTATAATAGTGGGTTAACAGTTTAACTAGGTTGTTGCTGACACACTGCACAGTTAAGCTATTATGCATTGGTGTATTACTCCACAAACATCTGGAAGAATATTGATTTAATTGGTCATTTAGACAGGAAGATACCGGTCTATTTAAAAAGGACTTAACCTAGGAGCATTTTATTTTTTGTGATTTTGTGGTGGAGTGGTTTCATTAGGCCATCCTCTTGTCCAGCTGTTTAGTGTGATAATTCTGGACAAGAGGATGGAAACGTCTAGGAGCAACAACAGCTTAACCGCGAAGTGGTAGGCCACAACAGCTCACAGAGCGGGACCGCTGAGTGCTGAAGCGCATAGTGCATAAAAATCGTCTGGCCTCGGTTGCAACACAAGTTCCAAACTGCCTCTGGAAGCAACGTCAGCACAATAACTGTTCGTCAGGAGCTTCATAAAATGGGTTTCCATGGCTGAGCAGCCACACACAAGCCTAAGATCACCATGCGCAAGGCCAAGCGTCGGCTGGAGTGGTGTAAAGCTCGCCGCCATTGAATCACGCTTCACCATCTGGCAGTCCGATGGACAAATCTGGGTTTGGTGGATGCCAGGAGAACGCTACCTGCCTGAATGCCAACTGTAAAGTTTGGTGGAGGAGTAATAATAGTCTGGTGCTGTTTTTCATGGTTAGGGCCAGGCCCCTTAGTTCCAGTGAAGGGGAATCTTAACGATACAGCATACAACGACATTCTAGTCGATTCTGTGCTTCCATATTTGTGGCAACAGTTTGGGGAAGGCCCTTTCCTGTTTCAGCATGACAATTCCCCCATGCACAAAGCGAGGTCCGTACAGAAGTGTTTTGTCGAGATCGATGTGGAAGAACTTGATTGGCCTGCACAGAGCCCTGACCTCAATCCCATCAAACACCTTTGGGATGATTAAGAACGCCGACTGCGAGCCAGGCCTAATCGCCAAATGTCAGTGTCCTCACTAATACTCCGGTGGCTGAATGGAAGCAAGTCCCTGCAGCAATGTTCCAACACCTAGTGGAAAGCCTTCCCAGAAGAGTGGAGGCTGTTATAGCAGCAAATGAGGGACCAACTCCATATTAATGCCCACGATTTTGGATTGAGATGTTCGACGAGCAGGTGTCCACTTACTTTTGGTCATGTAGTCTATAATGGTCTCATGTAAACAACCACATGGTAGTGCAACTAACTTGAAAACGCAAATGGTTGTAGTCCATTTGCTTTCTCTGACGTGAGATAGGTTTACATTTGTTGAAAATGTATCACTGCCTTTCTATGTCACCTAATGGCAGTTACTACAACTTGAGCCTGAGGCATTGTGGGAACATTAGGGAACATTAGGGTTAAGGGCCTGAGGCCACTAATTGCTCGTCTGGTGTGGAGCGGGCCAGTACCCCAGATGGCCTGCCATCTAATGAGGCACCTAGGGGTCAGAGAGGAGGTGAAGGATGAGCTGCTTCTGGAGAGGGTGGCGCTGCCAGCCAGAAGGGATGGGAGGGGGCAGAGCTTCAAGGATATGCCCAGGAGAAAAGGCTGAATTAGGTAGGGTTTTGTGTTCCACATACTGCACATTGCTGGAACGTTGTGTCACTATTATCCTCTAGATGATCATTGTTCTACCCAAGGCTCAGTCGGGTGTTCCTTGTGCCTTCACTGAAAGTATCAAGGCCGCAGAGTTTGTATCAGCAGATGTGACTAGGCTAATAGGCTCTCTTTCATCTCTAGCTCTGGGTGTCTGTGCTATGGTGAATTAGCTGTGTCCACCCCTGAGGCTGCCATGTCTGTGTGTCCAGCCCAGAGCTGCTCAGTGTCTAATGCAGCAGGACAGGCAGGCTGGCCTCCACACTCTCACAGCCATATTTTACTAGACAGCCATACTTTACTAGGCAAGCAAAGCACCATAACAAATTTGCAAGTGACCAAAGGGTCTTTATAAACTACTGCCACTTTTTCTCTGTGGAGTCTGTTCTGGCCTTACTCAGAACACTTCAAGATACAGAATGGTTGGTAGGATGAGTTCAAAGCAACACTGTGTTGTAATGCAATATGTAGCCCAATTTAAATGGAAGTAGTTTGTGTGTTTATGTTGTATATATCTGGTGTATGTGTATCTGTTGTATGTGTATCTGTTGTATGTGTATCTGGTGTATATCTGGTGTATGTGTATCTGGTGTATATCTGGGGCGGCAGGTAGCCTAGCGGTTAGAGCGTTGGGCCAGTAACCGAAAGGTCGCTTGTTCGAATACCAGAGCCGTCCTTGAGCAAGGCACTTAACCCTGTAGATAGGCCGTCATTGTAAATAAGAATTTGTTCGTAACTGACTTGCCTAGTTAAATATAAATATATATATATATATATTTTTTTTTTTTAAGTATGCGTATCTGGTGTATGCGTATCTGGTGTATGCGTATCTGGTGTATGCGTAGGTGTGTTGGTGTATGCATACATGTCTCTGGAATGCAAAAGAGATTGTGTGTGCGCATTTGTCTGCCTGACTGTCAGTCTGTCTGCCTGAATGTCTTTTGTCTGCCTGACTGTCAGTCTGTCTGCCTGAATGTCTTTTGTCTGCCTGACTGTTGGTCTGCGTAGACGGTATTGAGAGATGGTCATGGTCATTGCTCTGCTGGTTGGTTGATTGCCAGGGTCAATGGCCATCTCTAAATCAGGCTTCGCCCACAGGATAATTCCACTCCAGCCTTCCTCTGTGTCCCCAAATGTAATTAGCCCGAGCTACTGTTGATTCATTCCATTATCAAAGGTGATTCGCTTGTTCAAACTTCAGCAGAGATTGATCTTTGCATGCCTTTGAGCATGACCTATATGATATTGTGTGTGTGTGTGTGTGTGTGTGTGTGTGTGTGTGTGTGTGTGTGTGTGTGTGTGTGTGTGTGTGTGTGTGTGTGTGTATAGGGGTTAATCACTTCAAATGGCATTAATGTCATCCGGTTTGGTCACTGCCCTGTCTGTGGTGGTACTTGAGGTCAGCAAGGCATTTGGTTCTTTGTATTGATGATGATTTCGTTTACATGATTGGTATGGTTCTAAAATATGTTGTTTGCGCTCTCTCTCTCACACAGTCAAATCAGAGAAAATGGACAAACCAGAGAAAGAGGAGACGATGGACAACTTCGAGAAGTTGGACCAATTTGACATGTTGAATAAGCTAGACAAAGTGGAGAAGGATACGACTGCGAAGACTGAGGCGTCAGTGAAGGTGGAGTTCGCAGACCCACTGGACAAAGGAGAGAAGATGGATAAAATGAACAAGGCAGAGAAAACAGAAAAGCTGGAGGCAACAGAAAAGGCCGAAAAAACAGAGAAGATGGATGAAATGGATAAGTGCGACAACACTGACAAGGTAGAGAAAACTGACAAAATAGAGAAGATGGACAAGTTGGAAAAGCCTGGGAAGACAGAACAGACAGAACAGAATATTGAAGAAGTGGAGAAGATTCCAGAGAAACCGGAGACAGCGGTGAAGTTGGACACATTTGACAAGATGGAAACACAGCCTGACAAGGAGAAGACCGACCATGTTGGAAAGGTAACAGTAACCGCTGAGAAAGAAACAGAAAACGTTGAGAAGCCCACAGACAAAGTGGAAAAGGAGGATAAGAAGCCAGAGAAAACAGAGCTGGCTGAGAAATTAGACAAGCAGGTTAAGGTGGAGAAATCAGAGAAAAAAGAGCAGAAAAGTCCTGAGAAAAAGACGGACATGAAAGCAGAGACCGCTGATAAGGCCAAAAAACCTGCAAGTAAACCCTCGACCAATGGGAGCAGTGCCGCAACAAGCAAGGACCTGCCCAGTCCAGACAAGAAGACCAAGGTAGGCCACAGCCGAGATTTAAAGAGGAACATTATCAAATCATACATCTCTCATGCCGCTAACACTTTTGCTAATGCTACTTTTATATCCAAGTATAGTAGTGAGCTAGGACTATAAGTGGTCCTTTGACGTCAATTGAATTAAGTAATATCTGTCATAATCAGCAATATGAAGAACAATTAAAGGTTGTTGGTGCTGATTTTAACCTGATGTAACTTAATTGAGTTTTAGTCAAGCTGGCAGTTCCATTTGTTGGTTTTCTGTTGATTATGATTAAGGCTGCTTCTGCTGCTTTCTCCGGCTGCTGCTATCATGTGTTTTGTTCTTTTCTTTCACACCTTTTGTTCTTTGTTTTGCTCTCCATTGTCTGGTGTGCCGTCCATCTCGCAGCCTGTCGCCGGGGCAACCAAACCGAGCGCCGCTAAGCCGCGGCCGAGCTCGGCAGCATCCGCTGGTGCTGCCGCCCCCAAACGCCCCACCCCTTCCTCCACCTCCATCTCCACCTCAGCCACCCTCAACAAAAAAACTCCCGTGCCCAAGGCCCCTACCCCCACCGCTGGCCCCAAGCGGCCTTCGTCCACAGTCAGCCGACCCACATCCGCAGCCACCACATCCACCACTGCCCCACGTGAGGTCAAACCCAAGGTGAGTGCACCTGCCCTACTGCAGGGACAGCCACAGTCCCCTCCAGCTCCATAGCCACCCCTGTGCAGTGTCTCTGTGTTGGAGAAACTACCTACCACCTACTTCTTATCTCATAGCATTTCTTTCAACCTCCTACTCATCATCGTGCTGATCAGAAGAAGTTCAGTTCTGTTTAAGCATAAGTGTTAGTTTAGCTACTATGTTCATTTCCACAGGAGCTATAGACAAAGGTTCTGTCTGACTGCAGTGGTGCTGCTCAGAGCCTAATCTGCCTGTAATGTATCCACCTTCTAAACTTGGCTCCCAGTAAGCCCTTGTGTCCCTGGTGCTGAGTGGCCGTCCACAGGATTACTCAGAGCAGGGTTCATAGAGGGAAGGTTGGGCTGGAGTGTAGGGGGCCAGAGGAAAGGCAGCCCACTCCTTCCCTGGCATTTACTAGAGAGACCCAGGGCCAACCATCAGTCGCTCAAGGCTTCCCTCACCACACCTAAAGTCTCTCACCTTCAGCCGTCAGCGTAGCAGATACACACTACAATGTACTGTACGTGATGCACAGCCACTTATCTAACCTGCTGGTGTATTTGCCTTTAATTACATAGCCTTGCACGGGTCTTGGAGCCTATTTCCTGTTTCTGTAGCGTAAGGCAGCTTGATGTACAAGTACACCCTCTGGACAGGACACTAGTCTATCGCAGAGCCTTACCCCAAATCTATCTTAGTGCCAAGCAGTGATGCATCAGGTCCCATTTTTACAGTCTTTGGTATGTCTCGGCCGAGGATCGCACTCTCAACCTTTCAATATCAGGGCGGAAATTCTAACCACAAGCCACTAAGTTAGTTAACTACATATTACACTGCTGTTTAATATTAGAATACAGTAATAAAGTCTAGGTCAAAAGATCGTAAGACACATTTGAATGAATGAGGAGGCGGTGTGGAAATCAAAGCCTCCCTCGGGCAGTGTATATATGCATGGGGAAATCAGACACACAGCATACTGGCATTATTTGTATATCCCTGGTTCCTATTGCAATCCTTACATCAGTTCCAAGGCAACACACACCATAATGTGAAACCAGAGACCTATCAACAGTGGACCTCCTGTGTATTGAGGATTCTGTCGCATGCTCGTTGCTGCCTTCCAGTTCCGATGCAACACATTCCAGATGCTTCCTTGACAAGATTGATTGGAGCCTTCATTCCTAATCCTTTGATAATACTAATATGAACTGTGCTCTCTGAGGTTATATATGGTGTTGATTCAGAACCATATCTGGCCATATACAGTATGTAAGGGGTGTTGAAACTCCACAATGGGCCGGTGCAGTAACACACCTGCTTTAGTTTGACTTTGATTAGTTAAGTTAATCAGGTGTGTTACTGATTGGTTTGAACAAAGGTCTGGACTAACACCAGCCCATACGTATGATAATGGCCACCCCTGATGTACACTGAGTATACAAAACATTAAGAACTCTTTCCATGATGTAGACTGACCAGGTGAAAGCTATGATCCCTTATTGATGTCACTTGTTAAATCCACTTCAATAAGTGTAATTGTAGGGAAGGAGACGGGTTAAATAAGTATTTTTAAGCCTTGAGCAAATTGAGACATTGGTGATTCAGAGACTGCCTTTGACCAGGGTATGGTAGTAGGTTCCAGGCGCACCAGTTTGTGTCAAGAACTGCAACGCTGATGGCTTTTTCACACTCAACAGTTTCCTGTGTGTATCAAGAATGGTCCACCACCCAAAGGACATTCAACCAATTTGACACAACTGTGGGAAGCATTGGAGTCAACATGGGCCATCATCCCTGTGGAACGCTTTCGACACCTTTCGAGAGTCCATGGCCCGACAAATTGAAACTGTTCTGAGGGCAAATAAGGTGGTGCAACTCAATATTAGGAAGGTGTTCCTAATGTTTGGTATACTCAGTGTATGTGATGGCCCATAGTTGTTAACAGTGAACTTGGAGTTCCATACACGTTCCAGGCAGGAATTATCTGCTATTGCCCTCTAGTGGTTGCCTGTTTTACTACAGGCTAAACAACACACCAGGGGTGAGGCAATCTAGTGTGTCCACTCTGTTGTGAAAATACCCTATAGAGCAGTGCATTGAGAGAATTCTCTTAAACACCATGAAACCTGGCCCTTGGAATATCCTGCTTGGATATGATTGCAGAGGATTCTGTACAGGCTAGACAGATGGCAATGGCAATGAGATAGATATCATGATAGCAATTACTTTGAGGATTTTTTGATGCTTTTGTTATACATTGAATACTAGATAGGTATGTGGTTTTATAAATATAACATTATCCAATGTTAATTTCTTTAAGGAATGTAGCATTATGCAACAAAGAGGTTATTTGCCACAGCTTCAATTTATGAGAGTGCTATGGTACACATGCATCCTTTTATTTGTTATTCAACTCTGTTACTCCATTATTTGTTACTGAAGATTGTAGCTTCACCCATCCTTCCCTTATGTATCCATTTACCACACGTCTCCCATTCCTTGTCTCTCTCTCTCTCCCTCTCTCCCTCCAGACAACCACAGAGAGGCGTCCTCTAGTGCCAAAGGCCACCGCCGCCTCCACGGCTCGAACTGCTGCCACCAAAAATGGCGCCGCTACCACGGCAACTAGTAAACCAGCCACGGCAACCCGCACGCCCCTCGCATCCCGCACAGTCCCCAGCGCACCCGCAACCAGACGCCCTCTGGGTGAGTCGCTATGCTACACACTTACACATTTTTGAACACACGTACACACACACACACACCGTGACCAATTGTTTTGGTGATTCAAAGTGTCTGATGTCTAGTCAGCAGGGTACCAAACTGTTTCTACATTCCACAACCTGACTTCACTGCTTTGCCAAACAAACCTTGACAAGACAATAACAGGGAGCAACAAGCTGAGCTCTGTTCTCTTCTGTTTTGCCTCTCAGCATCAAAGACTGACAGCAAGCCAGGAGAGGAAAAGAAGCCCAGCACTCTGAAGTCAACAACAGGTACAGAAACACTCTCTTCCTCTCTCTCTCTCTCCTCTCTTCTCTCTCTCTCTCTCTCTCTCTCTCTCTCTCTCTCTGCTCTCCTCCTTTGAAAGGCAGCCATAGCCCCAGTACTGTAACTCCAGCTGAGGGATTAGGGGCAGCTGTTGCACAGAGCGGGACAGAACATGGAGAGTTACAGTGTCATGCAGGAACACACAGATGAAGCATGCAGGCCGTGACAGAGGTGGTGAAGTCGACTAGAAAAAAATCTAAGTATTTCTAAAAGCCGCAGAGAGTAAAAACCTCAACACAGCACTCTGAGGATTACACTCCCCTACTGTTGACATGAGCTGCTGACACTGGCACTACATCTCAACGTTGCATAACCAGCAATGCAGGCAGAAGCCGTTCCCATACGCATAAAGAGGGGATGATTTTCTGATCCGAGCATGTCTTTCTGCTTGGAAATAAGGCTCTTTCAGGACGGATTGGGCGGATCTAAGATTAAAGTCTTGGCAGGCAAGGCACATTTAGTCCATCATGCGACTAAAGCTAGGCATTTGGGAAGTGGGATAATAAATGTAGCGGTGCATATTGGGTTTTATGTTGCTCCAGGTCAGAAAGAATACCTGCCTGATGTATGTGCCCAAAACGTTTGCTGACAGCATATGAACCATTACCTGATCTTAATCACATAGAATAGTAAGAGTAGCGAAGAGAGCAGATCTATATAATTTCTCTGAACTGAGTTGAGGTGTTTTTGCATCTAAACGGCTTCAATACCTGGTTGTTTATTGTGCTATTCTCTCCTCCCCTTCCCTCCGTTCTAGCAGACTCCACCCGGCCCCGGACCAACACCACCCGCAGCTCCATAGCTAGCACAACCAGCACCACCCCCCGTGCCCGTCCCTCCACCACCAAACCAGCCCCCTCTTCCTCCTCCACAGTACCAGAGAAGAAGCCCCCTATGCCCCGCGTCCCCCGTCCCACGTCCACCACCACCTCGGGCAGTGCCACCGCCACGCGTACCACCTCCCGCCCAGGCACAGCCCCCGCACCAGACATCCGCAATGTGCGCTCCAAGATCGGCTCCACGGACAACATGAAGTACCAGCCCGGAGGGGGGAAGGTAAGGGGTTGTGCATCAGTGATGGATTGAGTGTTTTTAGGGGTTTGGGGGGTGGGGATAGTGGGTTGGACTGATATTTTAAATTTTTATGTGGATACCCACTTTAATATTTCCAAGGCTTATTGGCCAGGTTGTGTTGTATACATTAGTTCTTACATTAATAAAATAGATATTCTGTTTCATAGATGGGCTTTGTTTACAGACAGTGTCATTATGATATTGTGTAGGGCTCTGTAGTCTTAGTGTTCACAGTTTAATGCAGGGGTGTCAAACATACGGCCCGGGGGTAAAAAATAAATAAAACAATTATTTTGGGGGTGGGGGGGGGGGGGACTAACTCAATATACTTTAAAATGACAAAAAATTAGAATGGACCTACATTCATGCAGTTTCTTGACTGTAACCAGCTTGCTAATAATCACCCAAATGAAAGCTAGACTGTCAGGGAGCATCGGAAATGCAAAAACGATGGATAGAAGACTATTTTTTGAATACCGAATGCTGCCCCCGGGGCAAAATTAGTTTGACACCCCTGATCTAATAATGTATTTTCCTCCCTCAGACAGGTTATGTAGTAGATGAAGCCCCAGCTAACACGCTATTTTCCCATAGTGCACTTCTCCTAATGCCACATCCCGCATCAGAGCGTTCCCTGTTAACAACCTCTCCTAGTTTCTTCTCCCACCTAGTAAGTGGTCCCAGCTTGTCTCATAGTTTACCCTTAGAGATCCAAAATGGTTCCTAGTTAACTTCCGTTAACTCAGTGACTTCCTCCATAAATCTCCATTTGATTCAATTCACCATCTTGCATCCATGCTGACATCTCACCCCATTCTCTACATCCACCTCTGCACTACTATACCTCTCACTTCCTTTTCCTGGCTGAGACCCCTTATACAGTACAGATCCTCCTAACACGCTTTTTAGCCAGATATACTATGCTTTCACTTCTACTGTCACGTGTAAACATGGTGGAATAACCAAGTCCAACGTTGGAATTACCAGTAACAACGTTGAAAGAAATATGGTGCCACATGTTGAGCGATGGACCCCAAACTGCATGTCAAAGAAAATGCGGATTTTCTTTGTTCTCTGAAATAAACCGAGCCCTACTGCTTTGGATACAGCATCAGAATAGAGGAGGTAGTTCTGCTGTCCTTTGTGTTGTATTGACCCAGGGTGGGGCTTGTCTCCCCAGGTCTCTGGCAGGAGCGACGCCCTGGCAAAAGGCTCCTCCTCCAAAGAGACCAGCGAGGCCAAAGTGAGTTCACCCCCATATCTCATCCAGTTTCTCTCTCTTCAAATATCTGTCTGTCTCTTCCTTACCCTCTGTTTTCTACTCTCACTTTCTGTCTCTCTCTTTGTATATTTCTCATTGTGTTGTCTTTCTCTGTCAGCCTCTCTCTTTCTTCTCTTCCTCTTTCTCTTTCTCTCTCATTCTTTGTCTCTCTATCCTCTTGTCATTTTCTTCCAACGTGAGATACATTTCTTCCAAGCTGTTCACATTTCCGACCTCTCTTTGTAGGTTCAAACATTGTAAGTTTCCAGTTTTTTATTTTTATTTCCACATTTCATTGTTCACAAACACATACACTCACTCATCTCTGGTTATCCCTCATTCACTGCATGGACTGACTGGCGGACAGCTGTCGTAAGTAGATGTTCAGGTGACTGACTGACCGACACCATACTGTTCCTGGGTTTTTCCATTGTGAGAATGCAGCCTGAAAAGAGAGGAATGATGACTCAATCTGGATGAATGTTTACAGCCAGACACTTCTGGAGTTTCCAACATAAATGTGCGGTTTTGTGGAAGCAGACCACACCCGAAGAAGAAACGTGCGTTTGAAATACAGTCGTTCTGATTCATGTCGTGTTTTAGGTTTCAGCTCAAAAACGTTTAGTTACGTTATTGTTTACAGTAGATGGAAGAACGGTCAATGAGATACCAGATCGGGTTGCATACCCTTGGAGGGGAGGCACGCATCTGTGGTAGAGCGCTAAGCATACTAACACACTGCCTTGCTACAATCTCTCTCCTCATAGGACTTCATACATTAGCACAAGGCTAAAGCCAGACCCAGAGAGCTAGGAGTCCATACTGACAATGTTGTTTGACAGCAATACGAATACTGTATATCCCTGGTTTTAAAATTGGCCTGCCCTAAAGCAAAGTATTACATTTGGCCTACCCTGTGGCAAAGTAGTGGCTGGAGGGCTGTGATAAGTCATTGTACAGTAGCATATGTCTGCACTGTAGACGGAGGATACAGAGGGAGAGGCTTTCTGAGTTCTGCTCCATCACACCCTCCACTAAAGCTCTCCATCCCCCTAAATGCGACAACATAATGATACCCAGAGGACTCCTATGGCTGTCAAGGGTCTGCGCTTAAGCCTGCTACTGCCTAGTGTCTGTCTGTGTGTGCGAAAGTGTGTGTGTTTCCTTAACTATCAGCACAACTGTGAGGTGCAGTGATTTCTAGCTAAAATGTCTAATGGATTGTATGAAGTTTTGTCATTTTCTTGTCTAAATCTAACTACTGGGTTTGTGGGGTTCATGGTACTAATGTCATATTGTCACTGTGTGATTGTCCGTCTATGTGCCAACAAGTATGACTGTCTCAATATGGCAGGATATCACCAAAGTGAATATTACAGAGACATTCACTTAAGCCCATTAACAGGGCATATGCATAGCAATATCATCATTGACCCAGTCAGACACAGTTATAGTACTTATCACTGTAACAACACAAGTTAGCACCAACATACAATATATTACAGGTGAAACCATCACCATGAAAATACATTCACATGCCTGTTTCAATCATCTATTTTAATACCACATCAATTGAGCACCCTCAAAGGGCAGGTGTGGATGTGGGACCCGCATGTATGTGTCAATAGACCTCTGTGTGTGGCCTCTAGAGTCTTCTGCCCTCTTCTCTTCCTTCCTCGTCACACCCCCGCCCTCACCCCGACCCTTCCTCTAACCCTAACCCCCACGGTGAACCTACTCTTCCTCTCTGCATGCTTTGCTGTGTTTGTAGGTTCAGATAGTCTCCAAAAAGCTGGACTTCAGCCATATCACCTCACGTTTGGGTTCCAAGGACAATATCAAGCATGTTCCTGGTGGAGGGAAGGTTAGTACCGGATTGCGGCTTAGCTTGAATGGCCCCCAACCCCACACGGCAGACCGCACGTCATGACCACTAAAGAGCTCGTGTGGTGGGGGGGGGTCTGGGGGGGTTGTTATTAGATATCTTCTGAAGACTCCACTGGATCAGGTCTGAGACAGGCTGAACCTCACTCCTACAAAAAATTATAACTTACGCATGTTTATTGTAGACTTTTTCGAGACCTTTTTCGAGAACCCGAGTGACTCGTGACCTCAAATGGTCTGAGTCACGGTTCTATTATTGACAATTATGACCAGGATGTGGTTCTAGTCTAGGAAATGTTACAGTGCTGCCCTCATTTGGCACTGGCACGATCATTGCCTGAAAGCATCGCTCCTGCCGAATGACACCACGAATGCTTTTAAAACATCACTGTTAATCACCATATTTTTTGGGGGTGGGGGGACCTTGGCAACAACAGGCTGTTGTGGGATGTGGTTTTCGGACAGCATGGTATCTCTAGCTAACCCTCCTCCGTAGTGCCTGCTACTGCCCATGGCTTATACCAGTGTTTTCCAACTCCGGTACCCCGAACAGCACACATTTTTGTTGTAGCCCCAGATAAACTCACCTGATTTAACTCATTGAGAGCTTGATGATTAGTTGACAAGTTAAATCAGGTGTGCTTTTCCTGGGCTACAACAAAAGTGTTGTTGGGGGTACTGGAGAACTGGAGTTGGGAAACACTGGCTTAGACTCTCCCTGTCTCTGTCTCTTAACTCACTCAACACCAGTCAAACACCAACCTTACCTGTCTGACCTCTGACATGCCCAGACACTCAACTTTGATTGGCTCTACATGCAGACTTCCTCCTTTGATTGGTTGTGCTCTTGCTGCTACTATATTTGTTGGACACATTAGTATAAGGGGAAGTACATGAGTTTGCCCAAGAACAGATGGCTAATGATAAAGCTGAATAGGTTCAACTGCATGGCGAAGAAGATGGCTGTCATTGCTCTTTGACCGGTTGTCATTCATTTCCTCTTCAGTTTATGTAACTGGGTCTAATGTATATTTGCAGGTTCAGATACCCAACAAAAAGGTGGATCTAAGCAAAGTGACATCGAAGTGTGGCTCCAAGGCCAACATCAAACACAAGCCTGGTAAGGCCCTCTTGGGTAGACCTGTTGAGTTGTCATACTGAATCTACACAGTAATGCATGTGTTGTGCACGTTTCTATGTGTTTTATTGACCATAGCACCTTACTGTCATTATATACTCAAGATGTTATTGACGACCATTCAAATCTAACTACCAAAGATGATTATAAAGATTAAGCAAAACATGGGTCCATAGCTCAGTTTATTGTCTGTGTTTGTCCTTTAGGGGGCGGCGATGTAAAGACAGAGTCCCAGAAAGTGAACTGCAAGGATCAGGCTAAGTCCAAAGTGGGCTCAATGGACCACCTCTGTCACGAGCCCGGCGGTGGCAACGTCAAGGTGAGGTCACTGGACAAAGGACACTCATACTGAGTGACTACCAGTATAGTCTCATACATCTAGTGCATATCTGTATTTTGTATTCTGAAAAAGCATTTTAGTGAAGATCACCATTGTGGTATTTGTATTTCGTCCCGGGTTACTGATCAATGGTCAAGCCACGTTATTACAACACATTGTGGACAATACTGTCTGTGGAAAGTCTTGCGCCCCACCATTTTGTGTGTGTGTCTTTTAGTGAGACTCTCCCTGGGGTTGTGTGTGTGTTGCCGAGGGTGGGAATGGGGTAGAAAGAGAAAGCGTGGAGAGAATGAAGAAGAAAAAACATAGAGGAGGGGGATGTACACTCCACCACAGGGGGAGGGGGCTGTGAATTGGCAGCAGCGAATGAGCAGCCACACACTCGAATCACATGACCAAGAGCCATGCAAAAGGCTGCCAGCGAGCGAGGGAGAGCGAGCAATAGAGGAAGAGTATGCAGGGGAAAGCATTGCATTTAGTTTATCCATGTTTGTGCTTTTTCCTCACTGTGTTCATAGCAACACTCAAAGGGAGTTGTTTTACTCATGGCTGTTGAAAACATTGCTCTCTCTCTTCCTGCACCTCCACAATCTGAACTATCCCTCCTCCTTCCCCATTTCTCCCCCTTGGACTGGACCTGTAGGCATGGCTGGGCCCTAGCAGTTCTAGTCTACAGCAATAGAGGAGAGAGGAAGTGATGTGAGGAGGAGGATTATGGGGGAATGGGGGTCAAACAGGCTGAGATGTAAGAGGACATGCGTGAAGGGAGCGAGGATGACCAAGGGGAGAAGCTGGCGGTATTGAAAGGCACTACTATGGCTCCTCCCCTCCTAGGAACCCTCCATCTTTGCGCCGACCATGTGGGTGGGTGGTGGGGATGCCTGTGCATCAGCCAGGCCGATCAAGTGTGATGTCACCTGTACCCTCAGCCTATGGCAGTCCATCTTATCAGTCACATGACCACCATCTCCATGGCTGCACCGTTCATCTCCCCTGACACTGTGATATTTCTGCATGCAATGCAGTATGCATACACATATTGACATGTTCTCAGTTGGTCCTCAATCACATACTATAGGACTATTCAGAGATGTTAGAATATGACTGCACATGCAGCACAAGCAGCACAAACAACACATCACAATCAATGTCAACATCATATCTCTATGGTTTAGGTATGTACATTTCTTTTGAATGAAAATGGTGATAAAACCCAGGGTTTAATTGTGTGGGTGATGTGTAGTGTTGTGTTGAAATACACACACATTTACCAAAGTATCTAGCTTCCCCTGAATTGTGTCATGTATCCCTTCCATTGGGGTATTTTTGTGCAATATAGACACCTGTTTAATGTACCCAGAGCTACCGTACACCTAAGCCCCTGTCTAAAGATTATTATTATTATTATTGTTCAGATTATTAAATATAGCTGAAGAATATATTCCACATCTAAAGCTAGCTCTCATCTAATATGTTTCAGTAAATATAGCTCTTTAATTGATTTGATACCGTCTGAACACTGATCCTGTTTTAGCTTTTATGATTTTATTTCCAGCATCGAAGACATCCTCAGTGTTTTGTTTGAGTGTGCTTCTTGTTATTATGCCATCTGTCCTACTTTACACACACGGCAACCACTTTTTCCATTGCAATCTCCTCCCCCCTCCCACCCAATTGACACCCTGCTACTGTATGTGTTTTTAGGCTGAGGGGACCCAGGAAATAGCAGAGGGAAATGGGGCTCCCCCCTGTGATACCCCTAACCCAGCCACGGTGCCAGGGCAGGCAAGCAGCCCCGCACAGGAGAATGGGGTGAAGGAGGGTGCCCCCTGCGGAAGCCAGGGCCTCCATGACCCCCAGGGCTTTGACTCATGCATCCCTGAGACAAGTAAGTGTTCCCTCCAACCCGACCAGTCCCCCACTTATCCTCTCTCCCCCAGGGCTGAGTAGCACTCCTCCTTCTCAGACTCCTATTCCTTGATGTGAGCTGATATGAGGCCTCCTAAATACTGTCTGTCCCCATGACCACCCAGCTTTCAACCCAAATATGCTTTATGAATGTCTGGTCTGGACAGGGACCTTGTGAAGGGGCAAGTTTGGATACAAAAGAAGCAGAGAGGGTCTCTTATCTAAATGACTTTGAGACTTTTGTGAATTATTTTACGTGAAGTCCCTGACCACCCCATTACCTTTGACTTCTTATTTTACAGGCTTCTAATGCTTCTTTGTGCTATCCCTCTACTCTCTTCATCTTAACCCCCTCAACATATCCTATGTCCCCCGCACCCTCTCTCTCTCTCTCTCTCTCTCCCCTTCCTTCTCTCCTCTTTCCCTTTCTTTCTGTCCCATTTCCACCTTCCTGCTGCAGATTGAGTCTTTCAAGCTCAACTTCCGCGAGAACGCCCGCACCACGGTGCCGACATCATAACCTGACCAGCCCCGGGCGACAGCTCCTCACACCCGCAACGCAGCGACTCTCTCAACGACTCCTGCCGGCTACCCCCGCTGCCCCCCGGCCCCCTCCCTCCTCCGGGAACGGGAGGCAACGGCATGCTAGCAGGACTCGGGTCATGACCCTCAATCCCACTCCCCACATCCAAATGCCTCCCTCATCCTATGACCTCACTCATGTATCATTCTCTTACTACGCCTATACCTGCCACTGTCCTGTGTTCCCATTGGATGAGCTGACATTGTACATACATTAGACCAAGCTTCAGGCAGGTTGGGATAACATTGGGAGGGGAACGGAGGCTTGCCATGTTCAACGTGATTTCTCTGGTTGTGTTAACCTTGTATTAACGTACTTTAAGGGGT
The DNA here is from genome assembly GCA_023634145.1 of Thymallus thymallus. Classification (NCBI taxonomy): domain Eukaryota; kingdom Metazoa; phylum Chordata; class Actinopteri; order Salmoniformes; family Salmonidae; genus Thymallus; species Thymallus thymallus. The sequence goes on along the minus strand of CM042417.1, from coordinate 12,755,200 downwards.
CTCCGGAGATCATGATTTCCATTGGTCCCTCAGGTGATGGGAGGGGCGATGGGCTGTGTTGTATATGAACCTTTCCCTTCTGCACCTCTGACAACAGCACTAATTTTAGATCATGTTTCCTCACCTCTCCAAGAGCATAACATGGCAGTTGCAGTGTACAGTAGCAAAAGTCAGTCTTATCCAGTATTACAGTACGTCCTAGTGCCGTTTTAGTGAGAGTAATCTACCAGGCTACGCCAGCCCTAAACACACCTGTTTGCTTCACAGACACCCCCATAGATACTACCCAATGGGAAACCCCTGTATACTCACCTGTGGGTTATGTACGCAGACTAATATGTGTGTAGAACCCTTTTACCTGTGAGCATGTAGGGCTGTTGTGTGTTCCCAATAACTATTGATTAATTGACTCACTATTCACTCACCATCCTATCCATGTGCCCAGAGTCCAGACCCCTCTTTTTCACTGTCCAATAGTAAAATTCACTAAATAATAGGAAACTAGTAGACTGTACTTGAACAGTAGGCTATTTAACTCTCTTTAAAACTGTGTGTTTGTGATGGTGTGTTTGAGTGAATAATACTGTAACAATGAGCTGTGGTGTTCTGTTTACTTTTACATAAGTTTATTTTCCTCATCGGTTTCATTTTAAGTTGTGTTTCATTGTTTTCTTCTTTGGTTTTATTTCTCGTACAAACAATACGGTGGATGGTCTCTTTACCGATAGGGCTCAGAAATCCTCTTGAATACACGCACACGTATTTGTTTTTCTCGAAAAAAAAGGCACACAGTCATGAAGATGCAACTGTTTAGGGCTTTGAGACTGAGAAAGGATGTCATGGGTTTGACGAGGGAGATAAAGAGAGATAAACAGGGAGACAGCGAACACTGATGCGTAGTGACGTAAAGACGTGTCCCCTTCACTGTGTTAAGACAACAATGCGATGTGTCAGAATAGTACTGTCTGGGAAAGTTCGAGAGTAATAGTGTTAAGATTCATTATGTGAAGGAAAGTGTCTTTGAGGTTGGTGGAGCTGTGTGTCTTGTACTGTACGTGCCTCCTGTCCTGCTTACCTGAAACTGGGATGGGACTCGGGCTGGAAGCTCAAGCTGATGGACCCTTGTCCCTGGAGCGACATAGACAGACAGAATGTCATAGCACCCTCATATTATGTGGCCAGTCCTGCTTGTTGTCCCATTTCAGCTGTTTTTTGAGGGTTCTGGTAAAGTGTTATTGACAGTTAAGAGAACTTGCTGAAGGACTTTTTGGAACGTTATTAGAGGTTCTGCTGAAGGACTTGTTTTGTCAGGCTGTTGGCAGTGGAATATTCGATGTGGCTTATTTTACTCGTAGCAATGTATCCAACAATTGCCTCCAATTGCATTGCCTTTTTAGTGCATGGCCAGGTAATATCATGCCCAGAGCAGAAAGCCTATGTGCATTATGACTTGCAGTGTGGTGGTTCAATACATTTCACCTTGGGGGCAAATAGTCAGTGGTGTATCTTCCTTCTTTTTTTAAACAGCGGGCAGGAAGAACATTTGGGGCTTTCATTTTGATTCTAAACTCTATTGTAGTTTTTTTATGTGTTGTACTCAAAATGAGGACAGTACACCAGGTACTCTTTGTGAGGAATGATCCCTCCCTAATTCACGCCAAGATATAGTCCTACTTTAATATCCTCTTAAATCAGAGATATGGAAACTATTAAAATTACCTTAAATGCTTGAATATATTAAAGAGGGTTCACTGTGATGGAAAATTAAATTTGATAAAAGGTAGAGCTCTCTGCACACACTGATGGCCTCCCATTTTGTTCCTAGGATATCCGTGACATTGTTTGAGGTTGTAATAATGTTCTTTAAATTAAATTAATCACAATCTATTGAGATGTGTGGAATAGGCCTAATCCCCAGAGCCCAAAAAATTTGATTCAAATGTTTTAAGAAAATGGCTGATAAATTGTTATCAACAAGATGTTATTTTCAAATTGGAGAGATTTGTAGATATTGATATTTCAGCGGTTTTGTAGTGCAGCAGTGAATGTTGTGAGAGGAGCAGCTGCTGAGGTGGATCCTAGTATCGCTTCTGGTGCCACGGTCCTCATCTGATGGTGAAATTTCTCCTAGTGCCTGTCCACAGCCACTTTTACTATCAATATTACCCCTGATCTTGACTTACCGCATTCACTGGTATTTTCTCTCTGAGATTGCACACGGTTGTATATAAATAGATATGACTGTTTATACACTTTCGCCACAGAAAAAAAGATTTGAAAACAACGATGAGGGGAATAAGGACGTTAAGTACAGTTTTTATGTTAATCTACCTTCAACGATTTTAATGGTAAGTGGCATCATTATTGTTATTGTTATTGAGCAAGTCCGCCTTTTTTTCCAAGAAAAGGGCTGCTGAAGTGAAAGAATGTTATTGAGATATAATGTTCTATAGATGCAACACTTTTGTATTTTTGTGTTTATCTTGTGTTCCCGTAGCGACATGGTGGTTGTGTCAGTGGGGAGTGTTTGAGGGGTTATATGCATGGGAGGCATAATGAGGTCTGGTCCAGTTTGTGGATTGCTGTCTATTAAACAGTCTTTCTTTCACAAATTGTAAGAGTTTTGTTAACTTTCACATAACCTTTGTCCATCCCAACAACCCCAGTCTTAAGAAATGAAAATACTGTTATTTACAGGAAGACATTTAGATGTGATTTTGACATTGTAGGATACAGTGACCTTCTTGCGTTGATTTGAAAACAAGATACCTGTAACATGGAAGGGATTGAAACTAATGTGTAGAATTGCACTGTATAATATGCCATTGTGGTGTAGGGCATCCTGTTAAAGCAGGAAGTGGGATTAGAAGTCAGGTCATATGTCATTTATGAATATTGTTGCCCTCGCCCTCCACGCACACACACAGTCCTGGAGTGTCATGGAGACGTCCTCACCCTAACACACCCTTGTGTAAGACTAACAGTAGCTGTCAGGTTTGGCTTGTGTTACTTAGAGCTCTCCAGTAATGCTACAATGAGCTCCATAGATCTGCTTCTACCGCTAGCGCACACCCAACGTGCAAGTGTACTCCTAGAAAACACCTATATAAGAGCATGCAGAAACAAATGGAATGTGTTCGGTAGACTTATGCCATTTGCAGAATTTGTCATTTGCAGAATTTGTTTTTCATTAATTTTGAATTTACATTTTTGGTTTGAAAGAAGTGTTTATTGTGGTTAATTGTTAATTAGTGATGTGATTATTAAACATGAAATAAAAAAAAAAGTTTAAGGTATTGTGCTTGTCTTTTGATTAATTACGTTATCCTCTCTGTCCTCTTTTAGACATAATAGCCTATAAGCCAGGTAACTGCCAAAATAACTGAAACACTTGAGTAAATGAGGTATAAAGTATACTGAACAAATATGTATAAACACATGTAAAAGTGTTGGTTTCTTGAGCTGAAATAAAAGATACCAGAAAAGTTTCATAATCACAAAATGCTTTTTCTCATTTTGTGCACAAGTTTGTTTACATCTCTGTTAGTGAGTAGTTCTCCTTTGCAATGATAATTCATTCACCTGACAGGTGTGGCATATCAAGAAGCTGATTAAACAGCATGATCATTACACAGGTGCACCTTGTGCTGGGGACAATAAAATGGCACTCTAAAATGTACAGTTTTGTCACACAACACCACAGATGTCTCAAGTTGAGGGAGTGTGCAATTGGCATGCTAACTAGGAACGTTCACCAGTGATGTTGCCAGAAAATGTAATGTTCATTTCTACAATAAGCCACCTACAATGTTGTTTTAGAGAATTTGCAGTATGTCCAACCGGCCTCACAAATGCAGACCATATGTAACCACCCCAGCCCAGAACCTCCATGTCCGGCTGCTTCACCTGCGGGATCATCTGAGACCAAACGAACCGGACAACTGATGAAACTGAGAAGTATTTCTGTCTGTAATAAAGCCCTTTTGTGGGGAAGAACTCATTCTAATTGGCTGGGCCTGGCTCCCCAGTGGGTGGGCCTAGGCCCTCCCAGGCCAACCCATGGCTGTGCCCCAGCCCAGTGATTTGAAAACCATAGATTAGGGCCTAATTTATTTATTTAAATTTCCTTATATGAACTGTAACTCATGTTGCGTTTACTCAGTATTTTATTCAGTATATATTGAAAGCAGGTGCTTCCACACAGGTGTGGTTCCTGAGCAGTGGCAATTTTAGCATGTAAATCTTGGTGGGCCAAACTCAACCAATTGTTTTAGTTGCATGCCAGCAAACCCATTACACAACATTTTAATAGACCGACAGTGCATTCAGAAAGTATTCAGACCCCTTTTAAACATTTTGTTCAGACACTTTGCTAGAGTCGAAATTGAGCTCAGGTGCCTCCGGTTTCCATTGATCATCCTTGAAATGTTTCTACAACTTGGAGTCAACCCGTGGTAAATTCAATTGATTGGACATGATTTGGAAAGGCACACACGTCTATATAAAGTACCACAGTTGACAGCGCAGGTCAGAGCAAAAACCAAGCCATGAGGTCGAAGGAATTGTCCGTAGAGCTCCAAGACAGGATTGTGTCGAGGCACAGATCTGGGGAAGGGCACCAAAACCTTTCTGCAGCAAGGTCCCCAAGAACACAGTGGCCTCCATCATTCTTAAATGGAAGAAGTTTGGAACTACCAAAACTCTTACTAGAGGTGACCAAGAACCCTATGGTCACTGACAGAGCTCTAGAGTTCCTCTGTGGAGATGGGAGAACCTTCCAGAAGGACAACCATCTCTGCAGAACTACCAATCAGGCCTTTATGGTAGATTGGCCAGATGGAAGCCACTCCTCAGTAAAAGGCACATGACAGCCCATTTGGAGTTTGGCAAATTTGTTTTCTCAGACCATGAGAAACAAGATTCTCTGGTCTGATGAAACCAAGATTGAAGTCTTTGGCCTGAATGCCAAGAGTCACGTCTGGAGGAAACCTGGCACCACCCCTACAGTGAAGCATGGTGGTGGCAGCATCATGCTGTGGGGATGTTTTTCAGAGGCAGGGAGACTAGTCAGGATCAAGGGAAAGATGAACGGAGCAAAGTACAGAGATCCTTGATGAAAACCTGCTCCAGAGCACTTTAGGACCTTAACCCTAAGCACACAGCCAAGACAAGCACACAGGCGGAACAAGGCTATGAATGTCCTTGAGTGGCCCAGCCAGAGCCTGGACTTGAACCCAATCGAACATCTCTGGAGAGACCTGAAAATAACTGTGGAGCGACGCTCCCAAACCTGACAGAGCTTGAGAGGATCTAAATAGAAGAATGGGAGAAACTCCAAACATGAAGGTGTGCCAAACTTGTAGCGTCATACCCAAGAAGACTCGAGGCTGTAATCACTGCTAAAGATGCTTCAACAAGGTACTGAGTAAAGGGGCTGAATACTTATGTAAATGTGATTAAGTTTTCTATTATAAATTTGCAAAGATTTTAAAAAAAAAAGTTTTTTCTTATGTCATTATGGGGTATTGTGTGTAGATTGAGGGGAAAAACTTTTATAAATTTTAGAATATGGCTGTAACGTAACAAAATGTGGAAAAGGTGAAGGGGTCTGAACTTTCCGAATGCACTGTATATACAGTTTTGGCAGGCATATTGTTAAGCACAGTGTTCACATCACCATCAGTAACTAGAGTTCGAACTGCAAGAACGGAGGATTCTGCACTTGCTTCTTCCATTGACGATCATAACTTTGGGAATAGGTGCCGTCCTCATTGAACGTTAATTTGCCTGCCGGTTTGGATATCCATTCATCATTATCATTACACCTCATGGCACAACAACTTAATACTAATATAGAAATATACTTTTCTTTATTTGTGTGAAAGAATCCTAAAGTTAAAAAAATGGAATTACCCACAACCCTCTAAAAACACATGGCGAGATAGGAAATGCAAGGAGATTAAAAGCAAACGAATCCTCGTTAAAGATACTTACATTTTGAGCAACATTAAATTGGATTTACATTATTTTGGTAAAATGAAATGAACAAATCATTGAGACGTATTTGAATTTGGGGGTATTTTTACACTTTATTGACATAGTTATGAAATGACAGAGGTGTGCAGATACAGTGGGGAGAACAAGTATTTGATACACTGCCGATTTTGCAGGTTTTCCTACTTACAAAGCATGTAGAGGTCTGTAATTTTTATCATAGGTACACTTCAACTGTGAGAGACGGAATCTAAAACTAAAATCCAGAAAATCACATTGTATGATTTTTAAATAATTAATTTGCATTTTATTGCATGACATAAGTATTTGATCACCTACCAACCAGTAAGAATTCCGGCTCTCACAGACCTGTTAGTTTTTTCTTTAAGAAGCCCTCCTGTTCTCCACTCATTACCTGTATTAACTGCACCTGTTTGAACTTGTTACCTGTATAAAAGACACCTGTCCACACACTCAATCAAACAGACTCCAACCTCTCCACAATGGCCAAGACCAGAGAGCTGTGTAAGGACATCAGGGATAAAATTGTAGACCTGCACAAGGCTGGGATGGGCTACAGGACAATAGGCAAGCAGCTTGGTGAGAAGGCAACAACTGTTGGCGCAATTATTAGAAAATGGAAGAAGTTCAAGATGACGGTCAATCTCCCTCGGTCTGGGGCACCATGCAAGATCTCACCTCGTGGGGCATCAATGATCATGAGGAAGGTGAGGGATCAGCCCAGAACTACATGGCAGTTCTGGGCCATGTAGTTAGTAACACACTACGCCGTCATGGATTAAAATCCTGCAGCGCACGCAAGGTCCCCCTGCTCAAGCCAGCGCATGTCCAGGCCCGTCTGAAGTTTGCCAATGACCATCTGGATGATCCAGAGGAGGAATGGGAGAAGGTCATGTGGTCTGATGAGACAAAAATAGAGCTTTTTGGTCTAAACTCCACTCGCCGTGTTTGGAGGAAGAAGAAGGATGAGTACAACCCCAAGAACACCATCCCAACCGTGAAGCATGGAGGTGGAAACATCATTCTTTGGGGATGCTTTTCTGCAAAGGGGACAGGACGACTGCACCATATTGAGGGGAGGATGGATGGGGCCATGTATCGCGAGATCTTGGCCAACAACCTCCTTCCCTCAGTAAGAGCATTGAAGATGGGTCGTGGCTGGGTCTTCCAGCATGACAACGACCCGAAACACACAGCCAGGGCAACTAAGGAGTGGCTCCGTAAGAAGCATCTCAAGGTCCTGGAGTGGCCTAGCCAGTCTCCAGACCTGAACCCAATAGAAAATCTTTGGAGGGAGCTGAAAGTCCGTATTGCCCAGCGACAGCCCCGAAACCTGAAGGATCTGGAGAAGGTCTGTATGGAGGAGTGGGCCAAAATCCCTGCTGCAGTGTGTGCAAACCTGGTCAAGAACTACAGGAAACGTATGATCTCTGTAATTGCAAACAAAGGTTTCTGTACCAAATATTAAGTTCTGCTTTTCTGATGTATCAAATACTTATGTCATGCAATAAAATGCTAATTAATTACTTAAAAATCATGTGATTTTCTGGATTTTTGTTTTAGATTCCGTCACTCCCAGTTGAAGAGTACCTATGATAAAAATTACAGACTTCTACATGCTTTGTAAGTGGGAAAACCTGCAAAATCGGCAGTGTATCAAATACTTGTTCTCCCCACTGTAGGTGGGAGAAACAGATTAAAGGGTTGTAGTGGGAAATGTAACCCTGGGCTTTGGTGGAGATAGGGGTGACCCGTCTAAGCTGGGTGTGTTACCGCTAGACCACAGGCTCTGCACAACTTGCATTCATTTTTATAAAGTATATGCAGTTTCTTTGTTTAGTTTTTGTCCATTTCAATTCACCCCAGAGTAGTTTCTTACAGTGTGGCTGTGTGGTTGAGTGGGTCAAATTTTGATGAAATTTACCATTTTTCTGCCCTCCTGTTTCTAAATAAAGCAACAAACAAAAAGTAGATTTCCAAAAATATTCTCCATAGGCCCTAATCATCAATCAATATTTAGGCTATGAAGCATTAGCATTTGCAAACCATTGATTGTATGAGAAACACAGCTTGTGTTTTGATGCTGCCTTTTACATACACTGAAACCACAAAAAGTGTTTTCACAACAATCTCTTAAAACCCTCATATTCAGGGTGAAGAACCAGGTGTTTCAGAGTAATACAGTTCTGTCTTAAAATGCATTCTGTGTATTAAAACACTTTTACATTGGGCTCAGTGGTGTAAAGTACTTAAGTAAAAATGCTTCAAAGTACTACTTAAGTAGTTTTTGGGGGGTATCTGTACTTTACTATTTATATTTGACAACTTTTACTTTACTACATTCCTAAAGAAAATATTGTACTTTTTACTCCATACATTTTCCCTGACAACCCAAAGTACTTGTTACATTGAGTGCTTAGCAGGACATGAACATTTTGAAATTCACACCCTTATCAAGACATGGTCATCCCTACTGCCTATGGTCTGGCGGACACATTAAACACAAAGGCATCTTTTGTAAATAATGTCAGTGTTGGAGTGTGCCCCTGGCTATCTGTACAGTTTAAAAACAAGAAAATAGTCTGCTTTGCGTAATATAAGAAATTTGAAATGATTTATACTTTTACTTTTAATACTTAAGTATATATAAAAACAAATACTTTTAGACAAGTAGTATTTTACTGGGTGACTTTCACTTTTACTTGAGTAACTTTCTATTGAGGTATCTTTACTTTTACATAAGAGAAATTCATGCAAGTCACAAGCTGACAGTGAACAAATGCATCCTCCAATTGCAACATCTGCCTATAACCACACATATTGTCTCAAGAAATGTTTATATTTTTAATATCCTCAATCACCAAGTTAGGCATACCTAATTTCAAAATAAGCCATCATCACTCAATCATGAATGATAATTATTCACGTTTTACTGAAACATCAACTGCGTCTGCGTGCCAATCATTTGATTGATCTGAATCAGTTTCATGGGAATATCAATATGCATTTAGATCTTCTTGAATTAGAAAAGATGGTGTTAAACTATTTTAAGCGATTGGAGCCCCTTCGTGGTGCTGAAAGGAGCGCCAGGATCGAGAAATGATGTTAAAAAACTTGAAATACAAATGTAATATAAATCTTCCATACAAAAGAAAACAATGCCCATTCAAAAATACAGTAACAGTATAAAGTGCCAACAAAAAAATTCAATAGATGAGCCTGTGTGGACAAAATATTTACTTGACAAAATTGTGCAAAACTTCAAATGTGCTACAGTGGAGTTGTTTAGAAGAACAGACACTGTATTAATCTTACCAACAGAGACCGGAACTCACACTAGCTTACTTTAAAACAACAAAACATACTCACACCTCTCCTAACAAAACAGCTAATCTTGTTTCAACACTAACATGACTTGTTAAATAAATAAGAATAACGTTACAGGCACTTTAGTTGTTTAAATCTTAACATTCTGGTTTGAGGCCAGTGATGTAAACTACATTTATCAGGAAAAAACGATTTCACCAGCTTAAACCCAATACTGTGTACAGTTAATGGAAAGACAACAACACCTAATCATTAGGTAGGTCACAGTGTGTTTAACACCATAATCAAAAAGTTTGAGCTACAAAAAGTTGTCTTTGCCTTTGTCACACTTTGGTAAAATGTTATATAAATGGTGTGGTTGGACCCAACACACTAATATGTGTGTTGCAATTTGCCATCTCATCATACTGTTTTGATAAAGCAAAGCTTCCAGCTCTATTAAACTTCTATCTTGATATGTACTTCGTTTGCTACAAAATACACTAGCTGTCTCTTGCAACACACTCCATGATACCGATGGCACAGTTTGTGTATCAAGTCTACTCACATCTTTCAGGAGCGATAAATAGAGACTAGAGAAAAGACCAGGCGTAACAAATGTAGTCCGGAGACTTCTTGACTTGTGGTTGACCGACCGCTTCTTCTTCTTCTTCTTTGGATTACTGGCGGATCGCAACCAACTGAAAGGTGCATACACCGCCACCTACTGTATCGGAGTGTGAGGCCGGTCACGGCCTCTTACCCCTAAATTCTATCACCCACACCCGTATCCTTGATAAATTGCAACAGCTCCCTCGACACTATCCCGTCACCACTCCCTCCTCCCAGCACCCCACCCATTCCCCAACTCCTCCCTTCCCTTCTGACCCTGTCATACAACCTTTCCCTTTCCTCATCATACCGCTCGCAATACAGCAATACATGTTCCACTGTTTCCTCCACCATACATCCCTCACACAATCCACTCTCATGTCTCCCTATCATCTTCAGCGTCGCATTCAGACCTGTATGACCAAACCTCAACCTACTCCATATTACTTCATCCCTCCTACATCCCCTATTCCCACCTTCCACCCTTAACGTTTTCTGTACACCATAATATCCCCTCCCTGTCCTGCACTCATCCCACTGTTTCTGCCATAATTCCATCCCCACCCTCTTTATCATCGCTTTCATCTCCCCTCGTCCATACGGTATCCTCACATCCACGCCCTCCTTCCGTGACGCACTCTTCGCCACCCTATCCACCTCTTCATTACCGTCAACTCCTACATGCGCTGGAACCCAACAGAACCAGACCCGCACCCCCATCTTCTCCAATCCCAACAACTGCACCATCAACTCCACTAACAAATCCCCTCTATCTGACCTACCCGATGTTATACTACTCAGCACAGCAGCCGAATCCGTACATACCACCACCCTGAGCGGCCTAACCTCCTCCACCCAACCCATCCCCAAAATCATTGCCATTATCTCAGCAGTATATACTGACACATGATCTGTCAGCCTCTTACCGATCCTTACTCCAAACTCTGGGACAAACACCCCTGCTCCTACCTTCCCACTAACTGGATCCTTCGACCCATCAGTATATATCCTTAGATATTCACTGTACCCTTCACTCACAAACCCCTCCACACAACTACTGATGCATTTTTCATTCCACTCTTTCTTCCTCTCCAACATCCTCATGTCAACATTCGGCACAGGAAACAACCAATGTGGTACCCTCCCTAATGCCACCACCGGTCCGACTTCCTTCCCCGTTAGTCCATATTCCTCCACCTTCTTCTCTATCACCCACCCAAACGCTCTCATCTTTCCCCCTTCTCTCTCCCAGCACCTTCCCATCACCTCAACTGCAGGATGCCTCTCCGAGCTCCCCTTCATCCTCACCCAATACGCTAAAGCCAACTTATCTCGCCTCAATGCCAATGGCATCTCACCCGTCTCCACCTGCATCGCTGCCGTTGGCGTCGACCTACATGCGCCTAGGCACAACCTCAGCGCACGCGCCTGAATCCTATCCAACGCCTCTAACACAGTCCTGGCTGCTGACCCATAGACAAAACACCCATAATCCAGCACAGACCTGATCAGCGCCTGATACAAACTCATCAGTGTCTGCCTGTCAGCCCCCCAATTAACTCCCACCACCGCTCTCATAAGGTTCAACGCCCTTCTGCACTTTACCTCCACAGCCGCCACATGCTTCCTCCACGTCAACCTCTCGTCAAACCACAGACCCAAGTACTTAAAGGCCGTCACCCTGCCTATATCCTGCCCATATATCTGCAATCTCACATCCTTAACTTTTCTATTCGAATATATCATGAAGCACGATTTAGCCACCGACATCCGAAAGCCCCATTTCATTGACCATTCTTCCACAGCCGTCACCGCACACTGCATTTTCTTCATCACATACTTCACATTCCTTCCTCTTTTCCATATAGCCCCATCATCTGCATACAATGCTACCCCTATTCCCTGCCCCACCTCTCTAAATACATCATCTATCATCATGGTAAACAAAACCGGGCTTACCACACTGCCCTGTGGCGTCCCATTTTCCACCTCAAACTCCCTCGACAAGTCTGCCCCAACCTTCACCCGAAACACTCTCCCAAATAGAAAATCCACACTCCAATTATACATCCTACCCCCAATACCTATCTCGCCTAACTTAATCAACAAGCCCTCCCTCCACATTGTATCATAAGCTTTCTCCACATCAAAATAAGTCACACACATAACTTCCTTCTTTGCCAACGCACTGGCTATCTCCGTGCTAACCTTAATCAGGGAATCTGTAGTTGACCGGCCTCTCCTGAACCCACTCTGATCTTCACTCACCAAACCCCTACTGTCCAAATAATACATCAGCCTATTCACAATCATCTTCTCCATTAACTTACATAAATTCGACGTGAGTGCTATGGGTCTATAACTAGCGGCCTTTGTAGGATCTTTCCCCGGTTTCACAAACGGCAGCACCACTGCCCTTTTCCACCCTCCTGGCAGGACCCCACTCCTCCACACCATATTAAACAGTTCCAGTACCGCCTTCTTCACACTTTCAGATGCATTCCTCACCATTACATAACACACCCTGTCTTCACCTGGGGCCGTCCTTCCACACCCCTCTAGAGCTTTAGCCATTTCATATATAGTAAACTCTGCATCCATGGCATCACCCCCCTCCTCTCTCCTGCTCAGTACATCTCTGTGCTCCTCTAACATTATCCCTTTTCTCCTCCGCGCCTCCTCACATAAATGATTGCACCTGTGCACAGCAGCAAACGCCCTTCCTATGACTTCAGCTTTATCTTTGTCCCTTACTGCATGTACATCCCCCTCCACCATCACAGGAATTCCCCCCGCTGTACCCTTACCCGCCATCTTCCTAAACATCCTCCACACCCTACTAAGAGTCGTACCCCTCCCTATGGTTGAGCAAAACTCCCGCCATGCTTCCCTTTTCGCCCTCTTAATAGTTCTTCTTGCTACTGCCCTCTTCCTTTGATAATCCTCCAAATTCCTCACCGTCAATCCCCTCTTTAACACCTTCAACGCCACATTCCTCTCCTTCACCCCTCTTGAACATTCATCCGTCCACCACGGCACCACTCGCTGTCGTCCCCCACCCTTACTTACTGGAATAGCCTCCTCTGCTGCCACTATCATACACTTCGTCACCACCTCTGCACACTCATCAACTGACCCTACCAACCTCAGCTTCTTTCCCAGACCCTCACATATAAACCGGTACTTCTTCCAATCGGCCTTATCAAAACACCACCTCCCCCCACATACTCTGTCCTGCCTAACCACACCACCCTCCACTTTGCACACTATCGGATAGTGATCACTCCCCATCGTAGACTCACCACTCACCGTCCACTCACACCTTCCTGCAAGCGAGGCAGATACCAGCGTCAAGTCCAAACATGATTCACTCCCCGTAACCACGTTAACTCGGGTCCCACTCCCATCATTCACACACACTAATCCATTATTCTCCATAAGCTCTTCTACAATTTTGCCATTACCGTTCGTCCTTACACTTCCCCACAACTCATTATGAGCGTTAAAATCACCACACCACATGACCTTTCCACCCTCACACCTTCTCTCTATACCTTCCAGCTTTTCTAACACCAGCGGTTTACAGGGATTATAATAATTAATCACACACACGTTACCCCCTCTTATATCTACATCTATACCCACACATTCCGATTCTTGGACACTAACTTGCCGATACGACACCCCTTTCTTTACAAACGTAACACATCCCCCTCCCACTCCTCCTACTCTATCACACCTCACTGCTATGAAACCATGGACCACGAAATCCAACTCAGGTTTAAGCCATGTTTCCTGAACACACACTACATCAGGCACCACATCCATTTCATATATACATTTTTTTAACTCTTGCCCATTTGCCACCAAACTCCTGGCATTCCATTGAAGGACCACCAACACCATCCTAAACATGATGTCTCTCCACCCCATCATTACTTGTTTTTGACATCATTTCGTGTACCATTACCCCTGTGACATCAGAGATGCCTAAATAATCTCTGGCGGCTCGCACCACCACGTCTATGCGAGACGACTTCCCACTAACCTGCGCACCTACATTTATTATACTGCATATGAATGCCAAGAAATCAATCCTGTTCACCACCAGGGAGTCCTCACCCACCCTACATTCACGTTCACATGTTCTCCTCACTACCCCCTCCTGTCTCTTCGCCCTACCTTCCTCCACGTCCCCCCATTTGCGAGCCTGCTCCTCGCCCCTGTCTACTCTTTGCTCTCCTACTCTTCTCGTCGCTTCAGCATAGCTAACTCTATTCTGAACCTTGTACTTCTGTGCGTCTGCCGCCTGTTTTTGTACTCGACAACCCCCATAAGCTGCACTGTGATCACCACCGCAATTACAGCATTTTACATTGTCCATTTCACCACACTTTCCATACTCATGTGGACCCCCGCATCTAGCACATCGCATTTTCGCCCTACAGACGCTTGCTACATGCCCTATACGCTGACAGTTGTAACATCTCAACGGAGGCGGTACAAATTCCCGCACATAAAAGCTAATATATCCTAGGTACACTCTCTCCGGCAAGGCCTGCTCAAACTCCAACAATACTGTACTGCTTTCCTCTCCCTCTTTCCTGTCTTTCCTATTCATTCTTGTGGCGCTCACCACCTTCCCTCCTGACACCTCCCTCTGAAATTCGTCCATGGTGACCTCCACCGGCACCCCGGTAATCACACCCTTCCATTTTGCATTACTTCCTGGCACAAAACACTTCACTCTTCCCCCTCCTAAAGCCTGCATCTTCAATACTTTCTCAGCTTGTTGCCTATCTCTAGCAAATATCAAAACCCTTCCTCCAGTCAAACACCTAGCATCCTTCACCTGTCCAATCTCTGCCTTGATATTCTTTGTTAACTCTATTGGATTCATCAATTTCCTCGTGGGTTCCGTATACACTATCATAACTTTATTCTCCTGTTCTTCGCCATGCTGTCCACTTCCTCTGACCTCCCCCCGTATCTCTCCTTCATTCGTCGTTTCCCTGTCCATCTCTTCCGCTACCATCCTACCTCTTTTCCTATTTTTCTTCCCTACCACCGTCTTAAACTTCTCTTGCTTCCTTACCTCCGCTCCCTCGTCCATCTCCCTCTCACTTCCATCCGAACTTCCCGCCATGCCAGCCCCAGTCTCGATACAGTCGTGCAACTCCGCCAGCAATCTCAACCCACCAATGAAGTGTGTTACAAAAGGGAGTCCTCTCGCGCAGATGCGATGATGTCTTGACCGACCGCTCTTCTTCTTCTGTTGATTTATTGGCAGCTGGTACTCAACTAAAAACGCCACGCTCAAAATCAAAACCTTTTTCTGGGTTTTTGGCAGGCTAGACACTACTTTGGCGCATTTTCTGCCGCTCAGGTTTAAGATTGAATTGTACCTACAGTATAAACGAAAGGTTGGTTAGTCGTCATCTCACTAGTTTACACTACGCTGTATCATAAATTGGCTACACTTTGATTAGCTTGAACACATGGTTAAAATATAGACTAACCTACAACAGAATAAAACGAAACAGAGAGGTGAAGTATCAATTCGTGGAATGTATTTGCATAGATGAAACATGCTATCAGAAACGTAAAGACACTCGTTACCCTTTCTTCCCCTTGCTAAGTATTTTGATTACTGTGAGCGTAGCTTTCGAAGTATTGTGTGTCTCTTTCTCCATTGTGCCATCTTCTGGTGAACAGGCAGTCGTAGTGTTAGTCCACTAGGGACAGTTTCATTGTATTAGAATCATATTCAACAACCCATACTGTGTGTATCCTGTATTATCATTTAGATAGTAAATACATAATTTAACCAAAGCCTATGCATCCAAATGGCGAATGGGAGGCGCGTTTTCCGAGTTGAGATTGAGAAATAAAAATAGCTCCTTTTTAATCGTGGCCACCAAACGCGATTGCATTTAGAATTGTTATTTGTTGTGCAATGACTGGGCTTACAAAAGCAGGCTTCACTCCAGTAGCCTACAGCCTTTTTAAGGAGCTACTCTAGTGCTGTCTGACAGGTGGTAGGCTATTCCGCTCTTCAAACTAGGCTCTGTATTAAAAATAAATACATGTGCATTTAACCTTTATTTAACTAGGCAAGTCAGTTAACAAATTCTTATTTACAATGACTGCTTACCCCGGCCAAACCCTCCCCTAACCCGGACGACGTTGGGCCAAGTGTGCGCCGCCCTATGGGACTCCCGATCACGGCCGGTTGTGATACAGCCCAGATCAAACCAGGGTCTGTAGTGACGCCTATAGCACTGCGATGCAGTGCCTCATACCGCTGAGGCCACTCGGGAGCCCACTCGCTTCTGATTAATAAAATGCATGACGACTAACGAAAATACAAACGCGTCAATTTTGCGAATCAACTTATAGACAGATAGGCATAACTGGTCAAATGTATTTTCGGTGGCCTAAACGATTACCGGTTAACCGTTAACATCCTTAGTAGGAACCAAAGTGTTGGTCAGTGTTTCCTTGAGCATCCTTTAATCTTTGGATACATTAAAAGGTTTATCCTAGCTACTTCATGTTGCAAACATATTCATGCTTCATCTATTCCTCTTTGATTTTGTTGCACAAATAACATGCTAATTTAGGTATCAGGCTGTATAGCTAGCTACATTTGCTCTGACTCAGTACATGTATTACCTAGCTAGCTAGCCAGCTAACTAGCGATTAGCATTAGCTGCTAACACGACATAGCCAAAACTTGTTAAGAAAATACAAACTGTTTGCAAATGTAAGAAACACAAACTAATAGTGTAATTATAGAACGCTTGTGGATTTATATTAAGAAGCAAAGCGGAAACAGCATCGGAGTCATCAACATTGTTGCATGTGCTCTATTGACCATGCAGACTGAAAGGCAAGTGTCTCGTGGCAAAGATAACCAGCAGAGTTAGGATACCAGAAAACAGATCTTGACTTAATTGTATAAGAAAAGCGAGGAGAGAGGTAGCCCCAACTTAATTAGGTCTATAATTAACAGCCTAACTGTTAAATGTGGCTTTATAAATCATCCATATATACACTATATATACAAAAGTATGTGACACCCTTTCAAATTAGTGGATTCGGCTATTTCAGCCACACCCGTTGCTGAAAAAATCGAGCACACAGCCATGCAATCTCCATAAACATTGGCAATAGAATGGCCTTACTGAAGAGCTCAGTGCATTTTCATGTGGCACCGCTAAAGGATGCCACCTTTACAAGAAATGGAATAAGGAATAATGGTCTGGTGCTGTTTTTCATGGTTTGGGACAAACCCTCCCTTTACCCAGACAACACTGGGCCAATTGTGCTCCATCCTATGGGACTCTTGACCACTGCACAGTCCAGGATATGAACCCAGGTCCGTAGTAATGCCTCTAGTACTGCATGAGTGATCCACTCAGGAGGCCCCCTTACATTGACATTCTAGACAATTCTGTGCTTCCAACTTTGTGGCAACAGTTTGGGGAAGGCCCTTTCCTGTTTTAGCATGACAATGGCCCTGTGCACAAAACGAGGTCTGTACAGAAAAGGTTTGTCATTGTTTTTACAACAATGACATCTATTTCTTAGTACTTTAACCATGGAGAGAGTTAAAAAATACTCCTAAAAGCAATTTAACTTGACGGTCTAGACTAGAGCTTCCATAGTGACTGTGCAGCAGGCTAAACATGTGATGTCTACCTAGATTCATATCTATCAGAAACACTAAACAATTATTTAGATTTATTAAGAACAAACTGATTAATAAAGTCATGAAACATTTGAAGAATTGAATAAACCGCCTTTGGGCTATGATCAAAAATATGCCTCTAGGGTCAATGACCCCCATTTGGTAGTTTGAGGGTTATAATTTCTCATGAAACCACACAAATCCTTAATTTTAGGCAAACAAAATATGCTGTTGCTCATGGGTGTGGGTAAGTGTTTTTGTTTCTGTCAGGTCTTTTCTGAACAATATTTCTGTCCATTTAAGGGAACCGATTTGGCTCAGGTTGCACCTCAGATGCAAAAATTAGGGTAATTTGTCTATTTTCATAATTTTCTGTGTTGAGTTAAGTTTCATATCCTTGTATGAAAACCAGTGTTTACATAATTTTTGTTAAATAATAGTGAATTTAATTCCTGCTCATAATAGAATCAAGCAATACACAGAGGGGCTATTTAAACTGTCTTTATTCTTTATTCTGCTCATGTTACATGGAGAACAGAGAAAAATCTAAAGCACTACATTAAGGAGATTTTTCAGAAAGGTCCATCCGAGAGCTTCACTCTTCATCATGTCCTTTCTGTGACAGAAGATGGATGAAGTTTAAAATGTAATAAATTACTGTAAACAAAATTCTTACAATATTCTGTGCGTCGTCAACTATATATAATAAACTAGTGGTCTCCTTGTTTGAGTGTATAGAATGCACTGTAAATAACATGAATTACACCATCTGTGTCTACTAGTAAATTATAGATTTCACTAAATATTTAAACAAGCAACAAGTCCAGTATTTATTACAATAAATCCAAATGTGTTGCATGCCATCACATTGTAAGTGACCCCTGAAACATATACAGTATATCATGCTTTTGAACAAAAATGTTTAAACCCATGACAGGGAACAATATTTCAATTTTTAGTTATATGAATGATAGTATTGGACATAATGGGTCAATTGCAACGAACATTGGTCAAGCGTACACGAGGTAATGTATTGTTAAACCATGTTTGTAACCCATACAAACAAATAGAAGTATGAAGGTAGTTTTGTGCCCCAAAAAATATGGGGTTAAACATGTTAAAAATGATTATGATTAATTTTTTTACTCTCCTTTTTGCCGTTCATTAATGTGTTATTCAATGTGTTTCTATGGGCTTTACCAGTAAAGGCCAAATTCTATATTTTATCAAATCATTAAAAAATATTTTTGGGGGATACCTAACATTCAAAATCAAATAGCTAAATAATCCATGGTACAATAATCTTAAAACAATTCCATATGTCATCTTAGAATGAGTGTTCTTGATGTTACTTATTTCGGCGGGAGTAGTGAACACAGACAATGTCCATTTCCAATGTATAGTATCAAGCCGGCTTAGTGCCCGTAACAACATCATATCAGCTGGTCTGCTAGTTTATTCCGGTGTTCTTTTCGTTGCAACCATTGTTATTTTAGCTCGGAGCTCCGTGTAATCTCCCGGTAGTATCGTTTTGAGGAAACCAGCTCACAGTGGTACCTGAGAAGTTCAGCTTGTTCGTTGCAGTTGGCCTTTTATACTTACAAAGCAATTGAGGTTAGGTCTGTCATCATACATCATACAAATTATAACCAATGTAATGGTAGGAATGTTGATTGAAAGAACTGACCTGGGAACTGGCATCTCAACTCTTGACCTCACTCCTCATCCTTTCCCTTCTGTGACAGAGAAGATGGATGGATTATGAGAACATTTACATTTTACTGTGTACTGTAAAACATTTTATACTTCCATATACTGTGTACTCTCGTTTATATTTTTGAATAGGGAAGTTCAACCGGTATGTATTGTTACTTGGTAACAATGCAATAAATTATGCATTTATTACTTATTTTCCTTAGGAATCAATGGGTGAATATCGAGAATTGAAATTACTATTAAACAGAGTCCCAGATACCAGGTTGATGTTTTCGTATAACAATTACAACTTTGCACATTGACAGCAAATTCACTGACCTTGGAACCGGCATCACGACTCTTGGCTCTCATCTTGTTGACCTGAGACTCAGCAATATCAGCCCTCTCTTCTGCCTCATCCAGTTCATGCTGAATCTTGCGGAATTTGCCCAAATTGGCATTGGCTTGTTCCTCCTGTGAAAAATGTTATATATGATATAAGTTTCTAGCAAACACAACAATTTGAGAATTACAGATGCATCAGTTGGATGATGGAAGGTTTTCTACTTACAGCCTCCTCTGAAGTTCTCTTGTAGGATTTGACCTTCAGCTGCAGTTTGTCCACCAGGTCCTGTAGACGGCTCAAATTCTTACGGTCTTCCTCAGTCTGCACACAAAAATAAGTGAAAATATCAAGTCATTCTGAATACAGTTTAATGTTTACATTTGATTCAGAACATGTTAATAGTGCACTTTCAACTTAAAGTTTATGATGTACCTGGTATGTGAGCTCCTTGATGCGTCTCTCATATTTACGGACTCCTTTCACAGAATCACTGCTCCTCCTTTGCTCCATTTCCACTTCAGTCTCTAGCTCCCTCACCTAGAAAGATATTGTCGATGTTAACACACTATTTCCAATAATGTTGTTACTATTCTTTTCAATATTGAAGCTAGAAATATGACTAGAAATGTGACATTTAATTAATAGAAGAGAATGTGGCTTTGACACTTACTCTGGCCTCCAGCTTCTGGATCTGCTTCTTGCCACCCTTCATGGCGATTTGTTCAGCTTCATCCAGGCGGTGCTGCAGGTCCTTTATGGTCTGCTCCATGTTCTTTTTCATGCGCTCCAGGTGAGCACTGGTGTCCTGCTCCTTCTTCAGCTCCTCTGCCATCATGGCAGCATCAGTAATGGCCTTCTTGGCCTTTTCTTCAGCATTTCTGCACTCCTGCACAGCCTCCTCCACTTCATTCTGAAGCTGGGATGTGTCCCCCTCCAGCTTCTTCTTCTGGCTCAGTAAGCTGGTGTTCTACACATATAAATGACAAATTATGTTTATATTACTTCTACGTACCTCAAGTAGCAAACATTCAAAGATGGAATCCGTAGTAGGAGAAACAGCTGAACTGCCATTGTTATTGTTTTTGTTTAGTTGACAAAGCAGAGGAGAGGAGTGTCGCGTAACATGGTACAGTACATTTTCTGCTGTTTTATCGTGCAATGATATCCAAAGGGGAAAAGCAGTGTTTGTCATAATTTCTTTGTTGTTGTAATATTGCAAACGGATGAAGCAGTTTCTCTATTAAGGATTCCAGCTTTAAGGAGAACACTCATTGTTCTATATTACTGTCTTACCTGCGAGTGGAGCAGCTGAACTCTCTCACTAACATCCAGCAGTTCCTGCTCAGCCAGTTTGCGGCCTCTCTCAGTTTGCTCCACCAGGGCTCTCAGCTCATCCAGTTCAGCCTGAATCAGGTTGTTGCGTCTCTCCACAATGGCAATGTTCTCCTTCAGGTCATCATTGCTACGAAGAGCATCGTCCAGCTGCATTTGAGAATCCTGTAGAGAATTTTTGATTTTACTATTTTTATTTTATTGTTTCATAGAGTGGTTTGGCTTTTTCTGACGGCACAAGCAATGTTTTTAATTCAATGGTGTGGAAGTAATACCTTCAGATGGGAATGGAGACCCTTAAGTTGCTTCTGGGCCTCAGATGCCTGTCTGTTGGCCTGGCTGAGCTGGATCTCCATCTCATTGAGATCTCCCTCCATCTTCTTCTTCAGCCTGAGAGCTTCATTCCTGCTTCGAGTCTCTGACTCCAGGGAGCTTTGCAGGGTATCCACCACTCTCTGCTGGTTCCTCTTATTCATCTCCATTTCCTCATCCTTCTCTACCAGCTTCCGTTCAATATCAGCTTTCACCTGGTTGAACTCCAACTGAGCTCTCAGGATCTTGCCCTCCTCATGCTCTAGGGAGGCCTATGAGAAGACAGCCACCCATAGTTTGTAAAATCGTAATTCAATTCTGGTACTTTCATTATCAGTAAATGTTTTCTATTCTCACCTCAGCTTCCTCTAGAGCAGACTGTATCTCAGCCTTCTCCTGCTCCAGTTGTTTACGGATCTTTTCCAGCTCATGGATGCTCTTTCCTCCCTCACCAAGCTGCTCAGTCAGGTCAGAAATTTCCTCTGTTGAAAGATATAATTTTACATCAAAATCTTTTTGGGATAACTGATCTCTATCACATATCGATCTTTAAGTGAGTAAGTTATATAGGCTATTAATTGTTATGCTTTGACCTTGGAGGTTCTTGTTCTCCCTCTTCATGGTCTCCAGATGATCCAGAGACTCCTCATAAGAGTTTTTGAGTTTGAAGAGCTCAGTGCTGAGTGATCTGGCCTCTTTCTGGGAGCTCTCCAGCTCAGTCTGAGACTCCTCAAACTTCTGCTTCCACTCAGCAAGGACCTGGAAATAATACAGGTATTTTAGGTAGTTGGAATATAGTGTATGATTTAAGATAAGATGTATTTTATTGTCCATTAACTTACAGATAACGGAAATGTGTCTTTATGCTCACAACCCAACCCCCTGAGACACACGGGGTGGAAGCAATGGGTCAGCTGCAGTGCAGCACCCCTGGGGCAATTATTGGGGGTTAACTACCTTGATCAAGGGCACAATGGCAGGCGGTGTAGGATGATGAGAGAAATTCTCTGGTTGCTTGCTAACTCCGCACCAGGTTTTCCCTTCTGAGGGTGTTGGCCCACTTCTCTAAGCACTATGCTACCTGTCATCCCTATCATGCACTATAATTAAGGCTAATATTACTTTCTTTCTTACCTTGTCGAAGTTCCTTTGCTTCTTGTCCAGAGAGGCAGCAGCTGCATTGGATCTCTCCACATCCACCATGAGATCTTCAATCTCATTCTGGAGTCTGTGTTTAGTCTTCTCCAGGGATGAGCATTTAGCATTGACAGCTTCCACAGCTTCCTCTGCATCCTGCAGACGCTGAGCCAGCTTCTTCCTAGATTGATATAAATGAGAAACACATTTCTGTCAGATATACATTATAATAGTTGATTAACAGGTAATCAATGTATTATTTATTCATCATGTACTTTTGTGTATCGCTCATTCAGCCAATGTTCAATAGCCTGAAAAGTAAGAGAAAATTCGAAAATATCCTTACTTTGCGTCCTCAAGCTCCTCAGTCTTCTGGATAGCATCAGTTTCATACTTGGTTCTCCACTGAGCCACCTCAGCATTAGCCTTGGACATGCCGCGCTGCAGCTCAGCCTTGGCCTCCTGCTCCTCCTCATACTGCTCCCTCAGCAGATCTGAGTCATGGCGAGCAGACTGCACTGCATGGGCAAGTGCATTCTTTGCCTGGTAAGGACATTTAAAAAATATATCTGTAATTATGCCAGATGATACATATGTTTCAGGAAACTAGGCTTACTTCGCGCGTCACTACTTCACAGGAGAGGCATTTGAACCTAAAAGTGTTATTATTAATATTATATTTTTTGTCGAAAAACTTTTTTTGACTAATTACTTCTGGAACATGTGAACTTTCATGTCTGTTTGTGAAGAACAACATTACCTGCAAGTCAAATTAGGAAATAACGTTAGGCCAACAAGATAGTGTCCAAATTCTCCGGTAGAATGCCCTGCTTTTAAAGTTTTATTTTGTTGTAAATAGTGATCTTGTGAGTTTATTTTCCTGTAATAATGAATACAAATTAGCTAAAGTTAAGACGTTGTTAGCTATATGATGTGGTCATTATTTGAACCTGCTAGCCAGCTAACTTAACGTGAGCAACCTAACTAACAAGCTAGAAACTAAGCAAAATATTGTTTAGAAAGTTGCTTTTAGTTCCCTAGTTTGCTCATTTTTAAACAGATGGGTTTATTGGTGTTTAAATACACCAGCTATGCTATTTTGGGCCACCATGCTAATGATGTCATGCATGTGATCCTTAAATGGGTGGGGCTAAAGCTTGAGAGGGTGTAAACGATGCTGAATGGGTGTGGACAAAGAAGATTTCTCCAGTTCGTGTACCAAAACATTCAAGGGCCATTTTCTCAAATGTGGGGTTACAAGTTTTTCAAATTTCAAAGCATTATTACTTTCCCATTGTTCCTCAACTATAGTGTATGATATACATTTTTCTAGCTCTGAGTCTCTACTTTTAAAAAACACAATTTGCTACATAAGACCGAGTCGAGCCGGTCTGCCACAAATGTAGTTAGATAAGGGACACTGCATTATTTGTCTAAATACCTTTACTTCCTCTTCCAGTTGTCTCTTGAGGTCTTCAATCTGCTGAACGTTGGACTGCTTACCTCTGGTCAGTTGGGAAACCAGAGAGTCCTTCTCTTCCAACTGTCGGGCAAGTTCACCTGTTTTCATGCAATTCAAATAATTTAAAATGATTTTACTTAATCTGGTTATTTATTGTGGCTGTTAATGTGAATGTCCAGGTTTTTAGTTAATATACCATTCTCAGTTTGAAGCTTTGCTTTCTGCATGGTGAAATCATTGATTGATCGCTGTCCTTCCTCAGCTTTCGTCCTGTATTCACTCATCTGGTCCTCTAGAGTACGGCACATTTTCTCCAAGTTTGTCTAAAAACAGATTGTTTTTTGAATGACAGAACATAATCACTAGATTGCATCTTTAAAAAGCATGTACAGACATTTTTTAAAATAATTTCCTTGTGATACCACATACTTTGGACTTGACAATCTGCTCCATGTTGGAGACCACATCATCCAGCTCCAGCCTGAGCTCACTCTTCTCCTTCTCCAGCTTCTGCTTCACTCTCTGAAGGTTGTCAATCTGTTCTCCCAGGTCAGCTACACTGTCAGCATTTTTCTTCCTCAGAGTGGCAGCTGTAGCCTCATGCTGCAGAGTGGCCTCTTCAAGGTCTCTGCGTACCTTCTGGAACTCAGCATCCCTCTTCTTGTTCATCTCAATCTGGGCAGCAGTGGCTCCACCAGCCTCCTCCAGCCTCTCACTGATCTCTTCTAGCTCTCTGGCCAAGTCTGCCCTCTGTTTCTCCACCTTGGCACGGGCAGCTCTCTCAGCCTCCAGCTCTTCCTCTAATTCCTCAATTCGGGCCTGAAATGGTAGGAATTAAATTGATGTAGTACAAATGTAACTTTAAAAAGTAAAAAAGCTGGGACAGAGGGACATGAACAGCTTCTATCTCAAGGCCATCAGACTGTTAAATAGCCTTCACTAGCCGGCTACCACAAGGTTACTTAACCCTGCACCTTACAGGACATGGAATCACTGGTCACTTTAATAATGTTTACATACGGCTTTATTCATTTCATATGTATATACTGTATTTTAGTCAAATGCCAGTCCAACATTGATCGTCCTGATATTTATATATTTCTTAATTCCTTTTACTTTTAGATTTGTGTGTATTGTTGTGTATTGTTAGATACTACTGCACTATTGGAAAGAGGAACACAAGCATTTCGCTACACCCGCCAAAACATCTGCTAAATATGTATATGTGACCAATAAAATGTGATTTGATGTCAAATGTTTCAACAATTTTCTTGAATTACCTGCAGCTCCTTCAGTTTTTTCTGAAGCTGGGCACCCAAGGCCTGCTCATCCTCAATCTTGCTGTTGAGTTGGCTCATCTCAAAGTCCTTCCTGTTGAGAAGATTATGCATTTTTAGTGTTTTCTGTTATTGTTTCTGTATATTGTTTTCAATATACTTTGTCAGGATTTTGTGATCTTACTTCTTCATTCTCTCCTCCAGCTGCTGCTTGTCATTCTCCAGGTCCATTAGGCTCTCCTGGGTCAACTTCAAGTCTCCCTCCAGCTTTCTCTTGGCTCTCTCAAGGTCCATTCTCACCTTCTTCTCTTGCTCCAGAGACCCTTCAAGCTGATTAAATATGTATTAAACAATTTTCAGAATAACCAATATACTGTATCCTGTTTTTAGAATATGACAAAACATTTTGTAATTTTTATGAATTCCTATTTGATACTCACATCATCAACTTGCTGTTCCAGTTTGGCTTTGGCCTTGGTCAGCGTGTTGACTTTGTCCTCCTCACTCTGCAGGTCATCCAGCGTTTGCTGATGAGCCTCCTGCAGAGCCTTCTTCTCCTTGGTCAGCTTGGCAATGATTTCGTCCAGAGCTGCCATCTCCTCAGTCAGGTTTTTAACCTAAGGAAACAGGACACTGTCATTACACTTTCTCCAAACCAATTAATTTGAGTTTCAACAACACAAGAATGAAGAAAAGCATTTACCTTGTTCTCTGTGGCATGCTTTTCCTTCTCCACTTTAGCCAGAGTGAGCTCCAGATCATCAATGTCCTTCTTGAGTTCTGAGCACTCATCCTCCAGCTTCCTCTTTTTAGCAGTTAGCTCTGAATTCATCTCCTCCTCATCCTCCAGTCTTTCTGTCAGCTCTTTGGCTTTGGCCTCAAGCTGGATTTTGTTCTTGATCAGACCTTCACATCTCTCTTCAGCATCAACAATAGTGTCTTCTTGCTGTCAATGTGTCAATATATTGTAAGTATATCAAATTCTCCAATGCTCAGAAGTTTGTTTGGTGTCTAAATATTTGGACACTACAAATGCTCCACTGATTGTACGTATCTTTTTATAAAATCACATCTCTTCTCTCTGTTTTTCCATGTCTCTACTTGGTTAATAGCTAAAACCTAACTAGAAATGCCATTTTGACAAAGGATATGACTGCAATAAAAAAACTCAGTTACTCACAGTTTGGACAGCGAGCTGCAGGTCATTCTTCTCTTGGAGAAGGGAGACCATTTTCTCTTCCAGCTCCTTTTTACGGGCTTCAGATTTAGCATAAGCCTCTTTAAGCTTCAGGAATTCTTCCTTCATGTTGGCCATCTCCTTCTCAGTCTCTGCTGACTTCAGCAGAGGTTTGATCTTGAAGTACATCTTCATCCAGGGCCAATTCTTGACACCCATGAAGGCACGAATGTTCCATTGGATCACAAGCAAGGCATCCCTGTGAAATTGATTATAATTTTCTTGTTATACAACATTTTCTTCCTCCGCCATATTGTCTGCAGAAATGGTATCTATTCTTATTCCTACCTGCGGTCAACAATTTTCTGGAACTCAATTCTTGCAAGTAGACCACGTGATCGGGCCTGGAGGCCAGTGATGATAAGAGCGAGACGATCGTCTCTCATCTCCTCAAGTAGACCCAGGAGACCGGCTTTGAAAAACACCTGAAGACACACAAAGGCCATAATGTGGTGCTTAGATCTTGTATTTGATTTTCCAAAACTTGGCAGTCATGTTTAGATTGCTGATTTCTTGCCTCTGAGGGAAAATGTCATAAATTGACCACAGGGTGGCCCTGTAATGAGCAATTGATTTGACAACTTCCAACCCATCATGTTGACCAAGAGTTACGAAATTTGGCAAGGTCTTTAAAAACATGTACAGGAAGTCTATCTCAAACAGTATGGCCACTATGCTTTTAATTGCTTAATCTACTACATTATAGCACTATACCAAGTATACATTTTTATCTTTTGACTTGAGCCATTTGCCCTAGAGACAGATGACATGATATATACATGATCAGTGGTATATCAGCAGATATTTCAAGACGCATTGCTAAGGTTAGCCGGATGGTGATGTTTTGTTAATATACTGATTTTATCCTGTAATTGCTGCTACTTTTCCATCTTGGAATTTATGCTACGTTGTAACCAAGCGGTAGGTCTGAATTTACCAGTTGTGGCATCGTAAATACCAGTTGGATGCATTCATGTGCTTTGAACTCGTGGAGAAACGTAAATAATAAACTAAAAGTTCAGCTGTCATGCTTCTAAACAATAGTGTTATAGTGTTCAAAAACCATATAAATAGATTTATTGTTTTTGAATAAAAAGCCGTCAGAAAATGCTGTTATTGAGGTAATTTTCTTAGTAAGTGACGTCAGGGGTCAGTTTGTGGGAGAAGTGGGAGCTCAGGATGATAGACGATTTTACCGCTAGTAATTAGCAGTTGGAGGGGCGTTCATGTGGATTTTCGAGTCGTGGTAAATTCCCACTTGCTTCTTGGTTACAAATTCACCGTTAGAGAGTTTACCTTAGTGTGTCCTAATCTGTACTGGGTGTGGTCAATGTCCAGAGAGCCCAGCAGTTTTTCTGATGCCTTCATATTGTCCATGAACTGACCCTCAGGGATAGCATTTGGATTCAGGATACGGTATCTGAATTTAAATCAGAAAGCAATTACCTTAAAAAATGTAAGAACTGAATAGGTAAACAGTTGAATTTACTTTGGAAATGAACTGCATGATTATTTTTACCTTTGTTTGAAGTCAGCATACAGGATCCTGTTGGGGAAGCCCTTTCTGCAGATCCTGATGCCTTCCAGCACGCCGTTACAGCGCAGCTGGTGCATGACCAGAGGATTCTCCATGGCCCCAGGAGTCTTGGTCTCGTTGGGGATAATGCAACGCACAAAGTGAGGGTGAGTAGACCTTAAGTTGGTCATGAGTTTACCCAAGTTCTCCTGTGAGTAAGACACATGTAGAATTTTCCATAAGTAAATGAGTCTCAGTACCTCAAGAGTCATAATGGCATTTAACGCATACAATCCACAACATACTGGCATCTCAAATTTAGTGCAAATATAAGGCATTTGTAAATAATCTTCCATGTGAAAACATCAGCAATATATAGATAGCTCAGATTTACCCTGTGCAATGCAGACACCGTCTGGAAGGAAGAACCTTTCTTCTTTTTACCTCCAGCCGCTTTTTCTTCAGCAGCTGTATGATAATGAAATAACAATTGAAATATACTATTATTACTACTATCATGTAGATCAGGGGTCTCCAAAAGGTTGATCGCGAGCATCCAACCTATGAGTAGCTTGCAAACTGTCATAAACAAATCTCACAAGTAGGCCTATCAGACACTGCAAGCTCCCAGCTACTACCTAATCAATGCAACATAATCCCACCCCTGGTTAGCCACTTTTGGCTTAAAAAGCCAAACCTGACACATTACCTGCCAATTAATTTCCAGATATTTTACCAACGTCTGTGTGACTCTGTTTGTAGCCAGTTGACAGAAATACTTTCCCCAAAACCTTCTCAATTAAACGTTAACTAAAGTAGGCTTACCTGGCAGAAGTATACAGTATCATGAGTAAGTATTTAATTTGTATCTATTATTTGCAAACTTTGCAATGAAATGAGCAGCAGCAGCATTGCTAGACCGGCACATTACACTGTACATTCCTCACTCGCTAGATGCAGAATTAAAGGGGCCAGGTGCACAATTAAAGGGGAATTATTCAAAAATCTAAATGTGTAATTTTTCCAGACCTACATTTTTTTTTCTTCTGATTTGATTTAAGTATTGACATCGACTAAGAACAACACATTTCGTTGTTTAGCTATGAACAATTTTAATTTTGAGCGTAAAAAAATGTAACAATCTAAAACCAGGAAAAATTTAACTTTTTGCGAAAATATAAAACATAATTTGGGATAAAAGCTGATTTTATATGACCCCCCCTTATAGTTGTTTTATGAACCATTATTTTACCAGGTATATTGACAGGAAACAGTGCACTACTTTCTCTTATACACTAAGGACTCGAGGAAGAGTTGCAGGGGAGAGGACGAATGCCTATTTGAAAGCTAGAAAAAAAACGATTAGCTCACAACGTGTTTAATTTTATAAAAGTAGCTCTCATAGTAGATCTCTCCAACCTCAAAGAAAGGTTGGAGAGATTATTTATTATTTAGATTATTTATTTCAGTGGTTTGTAGTGTTTGCAGACATAAACATATATTACCTCCTTCTGCACCAGCATAGTTCACAAAGAGGTTGGCCAGGAACTTAAGACTTGACTTCTGGAACAGTCCAACCACAGTCTCATTCAGCGGGTCCTTGTTCTTCACCAGCCAGTTACCAATGTTGTAGTCAACAATGCCAGCATAGTGAACCATGGAGAAATGGGCCTCTGGTTTACCCTTAACAATCCTAGGCTTCTGGAAGCATGCATTTTTGCCCAGATGGTTTTCATACAGCTTAGCTTTGAATGTAGCATCACTGGCTTTGGGGAACATGCACTCCTCTTCAAGGATGGACATGATACCCATGGGCTAGTGAAAGGAATTAATAAAAATTAATTAATACTGAGGGAAAAGCATAGTGAATTAATATCAGAATAATTTGTGGTTGAAGCACATTTATGAAGATTGCCGTTGTAATGTTTGAAATCTCAAATATTACTTAGGATACATCATATAAACTACAGCAGAACTGAAGACACCAACCCTTTCAATGAGGTCAATGCAGGCAGCCAAGTCCATGCCAAAGTCAATGAACTCCCAGACGATGCCCTCTTTCTTATACTCTTCCTGCTCCAGCACAAACATGTGGTGGTTGAAGAACTGCTGCAGCTTCTCATTAGTGAAGTTGATGCACAGCTGCTCAAAGGTGTTGAACTGAAATATAAGTTCACAGTTATTTTATTTTGTCAGCTGTAATGTTTTAGATTAATTGTTTAATGATGTGTCCTTTTTTCATCAAACACTCACATCAAAGATCTCAAATCCAGCAATGTCCAGCACACCAATGTAGTGCTGGCGAGCGTTCTTGGTGTCCAGAGAAAGGTTGATTCTTATCACCATCCAGAGGAACATGTTCTCGTAAATTTTCTTTGCCAGTGCACCAATAGCGTAGTATACCTACAAAATATTGAGAAAATAAATGACCAAAACATAGCCTCAACATAAACACATAGGGACAGTTTCCCAGACACAGATTAGGCCTATTCCTGGACTAAAAAGCATGCTCAATCAGAAATTACAGGAATGAACATAGACAAGTGTTATACTGAATAATATCAATTTTTTTGGGAGACTAACCTGGTTGACATTCTGACCTTTGGTGACCCACTCATTTCCAACTTTGACCCTTGGGTTACACAGCCCCTTGACTAGGTCAGCAGAGTTCAGGCACATCAGATATGCAGCTTTGTCAAGATCTAGAAAGGCAAAGTTTTATGATTGGAAGAAGCACTCTAACAGATTTTTGATTTTCTGATTTTTCAGATTCTACTGTATAATGACATGAGGTTTTAAATCCTCAGCACTCACCCTCAGTGCCGTCTGCCTCTGCTTGCTCCTCCCTCTGCTTGTTCTTGAACTTCATGTTGCCGTAGTGCATGATGGCACCAGTCAGCTTATAAATGCCATTCTTCTCCTCTTGGGAGAAGCCCAACACATCAAAGGCATCCTAGTTCCAAATGAAAAGGCATTGTTTTGTATTGGAGAAAGAGTTGGAGAAGTGCAATATTATCGTATGTACAGTATGTACATATATTACTCACATCAGTAGCCATTAGCTCATCTGAATCATTAATGGAAGTTACAGCAATCTCTCCTTGGGAGATGAAGGCATAGTCATAGGGATTGCTGGTGATGAGTAGCATCTCTGAAAAGAATTGAACAGCACAGTTTAATGTGTTCATGCTGTGGTTTAGGTCATAACATAATATACTCAGTATTAGGATTGGGGTCAATTAGAAAAATGGCTTTGTGTTAAATTATTAGCAGACAGGAAGGCACATCAGTCATTAGAGTTTCCAAAAACTGCAGCTGTAGGTTGTTTTGTGTGCATTGATTTATGGTGGGGGAATAGGGGTAGCACACTGCCTGGGCTGGCTGCGTTTCACCAGAAATGTTCAGTTTAATCCAGAATCGACCTCAACCCTATTCAGTTTGATGATTCAATTCTTACCCAGCAGTTCTGGTTTCTTTTGGGACAGGATCTGGTAGAAGATGTGATAGTCTCTCTCAGCCTTCAGCTGGAAAGTTACACGTGACTTCTCCAGAAGATCTGATCAGTATGGAAAGTATTTTTGATATGAATATGTTTCCTGTCAAAGAGCTCTGTTCAAGAATGTGCAAATGGAGTATTGTACTCACAAGTCTCAATGTCAGCAGATGAAAGCTTCCCAGTGACTCCAAAATGAATTCGGATGAATTTACCCTGTAAGTTATTGTCAAAGCAGAATAATAATAATAATTACATTAGATTTGGGTTCAAGTACTATTTGTTTTCTTTTTAAATACCTTAGTAGGTTCGCATGATTGAGCTTGCATGGTGTAATGGAACTGATGAAATAGTCCTAAAAGTTTAAAGTCCACCTATCTGGTTCTCAATCAAACACTGAAAAAATCTAAAAGATAACAAATACTATTTAAACCCACCTCTGTAGCACACATACAGTCCCAATAGGGAAGATTAGCTGATGGACCCGAGGAAGATTAGCTTACGTCATGACATCAACTAATTGTATCCTAATACATTTCAACCACAGAATATAACAGATAAGAGGAACATGTATGATAAGATTTAAAAAAAAAATTGATTGCAAACAAAGACCAAACGTACAAATCGGGAAGAGTTGTCATTCCTGATGGTCTTGGCATTACCAAAAGCCTCCAGGGCAGGATTGGCCTGGATGATTTGATCCTCCAGGGT
The DNA here is from genome assembly GCA_023634145.1 of Thymallus thymallus. Taxonomy (NCBI): domain Eukaryota; kingdom Metazoa; phylum Chordata; class Actinopteri; order Salmoniformes; family Salmonidae; genus Thymallus; species Thymallus thymallus. The sequence continues at coordinate 12,723,056 of CM042417.1, read as the reverse complement.
TCCCTACAAACCAACAACCATACAGTGTTAAAATGCTGCAATAAAGATCTGTAGCCAACACATGTTTATCCAGCCATGAATGTTTTAGGACTTTTAGGAATTTTCCCCCGCAGCGGATGCAAGGGGGCGGGGGGACTTTATATTCTCCCTGACGGTTTAGTTTTTATTTTGGTGATTGTTAGTTCTCAAAGATGATCTTATTAAGACATACATTTGGGAGAACAAGTATTTGATTCACTGCCGATTTTGCAGGTTTTCCTACTTACAAACAAAAATCCAGAAAATCACATTGTATGATTTTTAAATAATTAATTAGCATTTTATTGCATGACATAAGTATTTGATCACCTACCAACCAGTAAGAATTCCGGCTCTCACAGACCTGTTAGTTTTTCTTTAAGAAGCCCTCCTGTTCTCCACTCATTACCTGTATTAACTGCACCTGTTTGAACTCGTTACCTGTATAAAAGACACCTGTCCACACACTCAATCAAACAGACTCCAACCTCTCCACAATGGCCAAGACCAGAGAGCTGTGTAAGGACATCAGGGATAAAATTGTAGACCTGCACAAGTCTGGGATGGGCTACAGGACAATAGGCAAGCAGCTTGGTGAGAAGGCAACAACTGTTGGCGCAATTATTAGAAAATGGAAGAAGTTCAAGATGACGGTCAATCTCCCTCGGTCTGGGGCACCATGCAAGATCTCACCTCGTGGGGCATCAATGATCATGAGGAAGGTGAGGGATCAGCCCAGAACTACATGGCAGGACCTGTTCAATGACCTGAAGAGAGCTGGGACCACAGTCTCAAAGAAAACCATTAGTAACCATCAGCGCATGTCCAGGCCCGTCTGAAGTTTGCCAATGACCATCTGGATGATCCAGAGGAGGAATGGGAGAAGGTCATGTGGTCTGATGAGACAAAAATAGAGCTTTTTGGTCTAAACTCCACTCGCCGTGTTTGGAGGAAGAAGAAGAATGAGTACAACCCCAAGAACACCATCCCAACCGTGAAGCACGGAGGTGGAAACATCATTCTTTGGGGATGCTTTTCTGCAAAGGGGACAGGACGACTGCACCATATTGAGGGGAGGATTGATGAGGCCATGTATCGCGAAATCTTGGCCATCAACCTCCTTCCCTCAGTAAGAGCATTGAAGATGGGTCGTGGCTGGGTCTTCCAGCATGACATAGACCCGAAACACACAGCCAGGGCAACTAAGGAGTGGCTCCGTAAGAAGCATCTCAAGGTCCTGGAGTGGCCTAGCCAGTCTCCAGACCTGAACCCAATAGAAAATCTTTGGAGGGAGCTGAAAGTCCGTATTGCCCAGCGACAGCTCCGAAACCTGAAGGATCTGGAGAAGGTCTGTATGGAGGAGTGGGCCAAAATCCCTGCTGCAGTGTGTGCAAACCTGGTCAAGAACTACAGGAAACGTATGATCTCTGTAATTGCAAACAAAGGTTTCTGTACCAAATATTAAGTTCTGCTTTTCTGATGTATCAAATACTTATGTCATGCAATAAAATGCTAATTAATTACTTAAAAACATGTGATTTTCTGGATTTTTGTTTTAGATTCCGTCACTCACAGTTGAAGAGTACCTATGATAAAAATTACAGACTTCTACATGCTTTGTAAGTGGGAAAACCTGCAAAATCGGCAGTGTATCAAATACTTGTTCTCCCCACTGTATATTGCTCCATTAGAAGTTCACCGGTGCTAAATGAATATAGGGGAAAAGCTGAATAAGGAACATTTGCATTCTATTTTACCTTTTTCTCTTCTGATGCACTTTTCTTTCCGCTAACAGCAGCAATGCTGGCGAAGTACTGGATGACTCTCTTGGTGTTAACAGTCTTTCCAGCACCGGATTCTCCACTGGGATTGAAAAATGCAAATGTTGATGTCTCAGAATTTCTCTTAATTTGAAATAGTCTCAAATGGATATAACCTTTGGTTGATGTACTTACGTGATAAGGACAGACTGATTTTCCCTGTCTGTTGAACGAGAAGTATCAGTAAATGTGTCATTTAAAAACAATTATGTCACTAGACTAGTGCTGAGCGATTAATGCTTTTTGAGGTCAGTTCAGTTTCGGTTTTATTATTACATTTGTATTGTATTTTTAAACATTAAATGCATTATGAAAAATGACATTCAAATAATTTGAGGTTTTTGATAGAAATTTCAAAGCGAAATAGTGAAAATGATTTTGCCAAAACATATCCCATTTGTCTCTGTCAGGTCCACGTTGGGTAGACAACAATAGAAAAATAGGAAATTTCTATAAAAAATTATAAAATATTTTTGTTGTGTATATGACTTCGTTTTTATTTAATGACTGTATAATTTTTAATTTCTTAAAAGACATCATCACATCTCTGCTCAGCAGTAGCAGCCAACCAGCCAGACAAAGTGTCTGATGTAATAACTGTCTCTATCCCCTGCTCTTATCATTGTGTTGTTTACATTCCTCTCTCATGCGGTCTATACAGCCTGTGTCCATCTAACCTAACGTAACAGGCGCAATGGATTATGGTCATTGTAGTTACTTTCCACGTTTCTGCGCTGAACTTGGTTAAATATTTGCTTAATGAAAACTGTAACTCCCTTCTGCCCAGCGTCCCACTCTCTCGTTTTGAAATGTTGGTTAATCACTCAGCACTAATGTAGATGAAAAGTTATATTTTACCTGACAACATGTACTGGTAGGCATTGTCAGAGATAGAGAAGATGTGAGGAGGAGCTTCACTCCTCTTCTTGCCTCTGTATGCATTGACAACCAACTGATCGTACACTGGCAGCCACTTGTAAGGGTTGACAGTGACACAGAAAAGCCCTGAGTAGGTCTGTGAAAGACAAGGGTGATGCATATTTAGTTTAATTCATTTGAATGAATGATTAATTTAATGGAGATATTAGCAGGTCATTACTTACGTAGATCATCCAGGCTGCGTAACGCTCTTTGAGGTTAAACAGCACAGCAGGCTCGTGCAGGAAGGTGAACATCGCCATGTCCTCAATTTTGTCAAACTTTGGCGGGTTCTGGGGGTGGACGTCGTCTTCCTTCACAGTAACAGTCTGAAAGAAGAGCAAATGAAATGGTTAGTTTTTTTTACATTTTTACATTTTCAATGTATAGAGGTATTCAATTTGAGAGAAATCTTAATTTGAGATTACACACAGTGTAATATTTTCACAAATCAACCATTTACATGTAATGCCTGATTTGCATGAAAGATCTCAAGTTAGGATTCTGCTCTTTGTTGTCTCTTGTTAGAAGGATTTTAATAGTAAACATTAAATTGCAGTTTATAACTAATTGTTAATCAATCATAGAGTTATCCTAGTAGATAAAAAGATGATCTTATGATTTTCCAGGTAATATATTTTCAGAAATGTTTTCCCCCAAAATATTTACCTTTCCAAACTCAGTTTCAGCGGTGACTTTAGCCCCATCTCTGCTGGTGATGGTGGCCTTGACATACTCAACCTCAGGGTCAGGCACATAGCACTCTCTCTTTATGTCAAAGGGTCTAGTCTGGCATTCCATACGTTCCTTGTCTGACTTACGCAGAAAGGAAGCTGCAGCGCCAAACTCTGCCATCAAACTGTCCCCCATTCTTAAACCTGTAATGTCAGGAACAGATCATTTAATACATACATATGTACATATTACATACAGTACAAAGTTTGACTTAATGCAGCCCCAAACTCTACCAACAACGCGTACCCCATTCTTATATCTGTGCAGGTATGTATCTATTAATATTAGGTTGAAATTGCTAAAATTCCCGATTTACATGTGCCAGTTCTCACTGTTGCCATGGTTTGTTGTATGCTAGGATTCTCATGACAAACATTTCTCAAACGTAAGAAAGCACAACCATTTAGATATTCATACTTTACAGTATTTTTTACAATATCAACCATATTTTGATAGTTTTACATTTTATTCTGTAAATGACAAAGAGAGCCATGCATATTGTGGTAATAATCTAATATCAGTATAAAGCACTAATATTAAAGAGTATTAAATAGATCAACATCTTTAGGTTTCTGGGCTGTATTACACCTCTCTGGAACCAGTTTTGGAATGCATAATGTAAACAAAACATTTGGTCCCAAACATTTTCCACTGAAGACCTAAGTTAATTAGAAAATGGTATACTAGTATCACTATGTGTACTGCATATGAGTAGTATACTGTACCATAGCATAATGGTCATGGCAGAACAATAGAACGTTAAAATATAAGCCTAAAATAGACTAGAGGGTCGAGGCAGGACAGCAGTAAGCTACTAGATTAATAAGAGTTTATCTGAACAATACGAAGTTCTGTAAACCAATAGAACATTAGAAATAAAGCAAACGTGAGGTTCAGAGCAGACCAAAAGTAGCTAGGTCTACTGTAGCTGAAATCTACTGCTTGTGTTAGTGATGACACTGACAACATGTAATTTCTGTACAGGAGAGATGTGTTATGCAACACATACAGATGTAGGATCTTAATTTGACCTGTATTGTTATAGCAAAATAAGCCTACAGCAAAAGGATTTGAACATCCATAATGTTGCTTGTTTGGTAATTAGGCTATTATTAGCTGGCCAAAAGTAGGCTACATGAAAATGTACAATACTGTTCATTTAAATGTGTGTTAGTATTGGTTTTCAGTCAATTCATGTAACCCACAAAGCTCATCTGCATTTCCTGCATGAGAGAACATTTCTCATCAACCAAAGAGTGTGTACATCTGTACAGGTTGACTACATTGATATGTACGGACACTAAATGTAATTTGGCAAGCTGTTATAGTTTTCATGTTGTAGAACATCTATTTTAGAAGATTATGATTCTTACCTGTTGGTCACTCCTGGGATACGTTTGGTAGAAAGGATCTCAACTGAAAGTGAAGTAGAAAGACCAATATCAGTCTACTGACCAGCTATGTGTGGTAATGACTATTGTTAGGTCCTATAATGATGATCTTTGCCCTCTTCAGCAGACTGCCTCTGTATGCTTACCTTCAGGATGTCTGGTGCCTTGTGTCTCCCCCTGGTCTGTCTCCCCCTGGTCTGTCTCCCCCTGGTCTCCATCAATCTTTATAAAGAGAGTTGCTCAGCCCTATATGGAGATGGGCCATCTATTATAATAAATTAGTCTGATTATTTTAGAAGATCTGTATTTGGGGCTAGAGGTGTATACCTCTTTGACCTATCAGGCTGGTTGTAACAACAGGCTATTCCAGGGTGGACAGAGGATGCATTGAAAGCATTACCCATGTTGTTTTTCTTCTGAGATTCTCATTGTGAGGTAGCTTTGGATCAACAATAGCAACAGCAGGTCTTTACAGCTCTATTTTTGTGCAATGACAAATTGCTAGTTAAAAAATTTGATAAAAAATACATTTTTTTAAAGATTGATTTAATTGTTCTTATGCTAATTTGTGAACACTTGGGCTTTTGTTCTGGTACTGCTTAACACCATTTCATTGGATTATTAAGGTGACATGAGAAGGTGTTCTTGCCGTGTGTAAGCTCATTTCATAACTGAGTTATTTTGATGTAGACAAATGCAGCTGTCCTCCTTTGTTCACCAAGGCAAGGTCAGTCCCCAATCCATTGTCACCAAGAATAATAACCCTATGTCCTGTTGACCCGGCATTGTTTTCTTTCCTTTATTGTTGATGACAAAAATAATCATAACCTGTATTCGACTGGTTGTTTTAAGTTTTTATGGGTTTTAATGGTGTGTAATTGGATGTAATGCAGTAAGATTAGCATTGACATACGTCATCACATATGATTTATTCATCAGAGATGTTTGGAATAAAGTTAGACTTCTCTGATGTTCACTGAAGGTGAGTGAAGAGAATCTCAAAAACATTTGTACAATAATAGAGACGTGATTACATTTCCTGAGTACTTTCCTCTTAAAAAAGTTATAGTAATATGTGTAATATGATGGTTAATGGGTTTCGAGTAACCTGTGTTGAATTCTTAAAGCTTCAATATAGAACTTTTCGGGTGACCTGACAAAATTTGCATAGAAATGTGAGTTTTAAATATGTTGTTCTCATTGAAAGCAAGTCTAAGTAGCGGTAGATCTGTTCTATGGGAGCTATATCTACGCTTCCCATTCTTTCAAGTTTCATTTTTGTGTCTTTTACTTTTAGTTTGGTATTTCAGCTTCAAACAGCTGAAAAGCAATTTCACAACGGTTTAGATGGTACAATGATTATCACATTGCTTGTTTTTTCACTAAACTGAAATTAAGCAAACTATTAGAATTTTAGAAACCAGGAAATAGTTGAGCGATTTCTGTATATTGCACCTTTTAATAAGGAGTTGAACCAACAGGCAAAAAGTATTTGATTTGTAACATACACTCAACTGTCAATGCATTTGTGTGAAGCTGTCTACAAGCTGTCTACAAGGTGATTATATAGTGTTTGTCATCACCAGAGTTCCCCTCCTTAAAGACCTGTGCAGGGGGCATAGAGGTGCCTTACAACTTAACACCTTGGGTCTCCCTTCAGCCGTGACGTTACCTTATTAACTTCCAGAGCTGAATATATCACATGCTTCTCAATGACACTGTTAGGGGTCCAATTCCCAGCTGTCGTGTGTGTGTACGTGCATTCATATGTGATTGGAGGGGAAACATTTGTAAAATAAAATAAAATGCGTGATAACCTACACTCCCCTTCGTATTTATTTAGACAGCAAAGCAAACACTTTTCATTTGGCTCTTTACTCCAGCATTTCGTATTTGAGATCAAACGTTTCATAAGAGGCTACAGTACAGAATGTCTCCTTTTATTTGGCGGTATTTTCATACGTATCTGTTTTTACCGTTTAGAAATGAAAGCACTTTATATACACTATATATACAAAAGTATGTGGACACCCCTTCAAATTTGTGGATTCCAGCCACACCCGTTGCAGACATATAAAATCGAGCACACTGCCATGCACTCTCCATAGACAAACATTAACAGTAGAATGACCTTACTAAGGAGCTCGATGACTTTCAATGTGGCACCGTCATAGGATGCCACATTTCCAACAAGTCAGTTCGTAAAATTTCTGCCCTGCTAGAGCTGCCCCGGTCAACTGTGAGTGCTGATGTTATGAAGTGGAAATGTCTAGAAGCAACAATGGCTCAGCCGTGAAGTGGCAGGCCACACAAGCTCACAGAATGGGACGGCCGAGTGCTGAAGCGTGTCCTCAATAATGCTCTTGTGGCTGAGTGGAAGTAACTCCCTACAGCAATGTTCCAACATCTAGGAAAGCCTTCCCTGAAGAGTGGAGGCTGTTATAGCAGCAAAGGGGTAGATGTTCGATGAGCAGGTGTCCACATACTTTTGGTCATGTATTGTATCTTGAAGGTGTCATAAGTATTTGGACAAATTCACTTATATGTTTATTAAAATAGTCAATGCTTAGTATTTGGTCCCATATTTGTTCCTATATTCCTAGCACACAGTGATTACATCAGGTTTGTGACTCTACAAACTTGTTGGATGCATTTGTAGTTTTGCTACCGAGACAACTTGGCACCTCTGATCAGAGTGAATGGCATTATTTGGTAAACGATTCTATACCGAACAAAAATATAAACGCAACACGTAAAGTGTTGGACACATGTTTCAAGAGCTGAATTACAATATCCCATACATTTTCCATTTGCACAAAAAGCTTATTTCTCTCAAACTTGTACAAAATACAAACGCAACATGCAACAATTTCAAGATTTTACTGAGTTACAGTTCATATAAGGAAATCAGTCAATTAATTAGGCCCTAATCCATGGATTTCACATGACTGGGCAGGGGCACACTGATTTCCTTATATGAACTGTAACTCTGTAAAATCTTGAAATTGTTGAGTTTGTATTTTGTTCAGTATACATATAGAAACGGAATCGCCTGCCAGGTGGTCCCTATAACACCACGCCGACAGCAAGCAAGCGAACGATGAACAAACGGACCCCAACTATGCAGACCGACAACCTGTCTGTGGATTTTTCTCTTTTACAGACACGGTAAAATATATTGGCACTCTTGTAAGAATCACTATTTCTTCCAAAATAAGTTGATATTAAAAAAACTTTTGGTGTTTACATGTTTATTTGTTTGATTTACAACTGTACAGGAACAAAATTACCTGGATTATTATTTATTTAGTTTAAATTAATTTAGTTGGAGGCAATGATTCTTGTTTACTGTGTAATTTCTCACCTGTGTTAAGTAGCAGGTGTCTACAGGGTGAAAATAGCCATTCAACCAGTTTTCTCCATTGCACTCCTTTGTAAAATGCAAGGGTGCCAATATATTTGACCGCATCTGTAGCTAGTTAGCTGATGTTATACTGCATCTAAACAAATGAATACTTCTATTCACTTGAACAGTCTATTCTAGGCTCAACCTCTTTATAGGTCCTCATTCTCAGCTGTCCAGTCTGCTTGTGAAGTAGTGATGGCTGGACACCTTACCACTGTTCTGCTGTTGAAACGTGTAACCTGACCCTCCTATGTGATTTAAAGACTGTACTATCATTAGAATATCCATGCACCTGTTCTGACTGGAAGGTCATAGAGAACTCAACTCATGTCAGCTGATGACAATTCTGAAGTCATAAGCATGACGTGATTAAGGACACAGAGAGCAAGTCATAGTGTCTCCTGCTCTATGCTGACATTTTTTACAAGGAGTACATGTAAAATATTTTTTTATAAAATGTAGGAGCACACAAAGACATTTAGGAGCACAATGAAAAGTATTTGAGGTAGTGTTTTAATGATACGAATTGTCAGGAATTACAAACTACAGGGTTAAGGAGCAGCAAAAAAATAATGTTAATTAACAGGATGACATAAGTATTCTGTTTGGATGCAGGTAGTTACTTTGTGGTATTTATCTTATTTGTATCAATCATAAATCTCTCCCTCATGTGAATCACAGATGCAGCTCCAGCCTCTTGCATTGGGAGAATTCCTGTCAGGGACAGCAAGCATGACCACACACATGAGATGGTAAGAAGTTAATAATCTTTGCTAGCATTACATTGTACCCTATTAAAATATCTATTGGATTTATTTACCACAAATCAAATACACATTTTTACTCTGGACAGCAAGTGTTTAGTTTTAGAATTTGAATCTTTACAGTATGGCATGGTGTACAGTCAGACTCTGTGACTTAATAAACACAGTTTACACAATTTTATTTTGTGAATAGGGTTTATGCACCTTTATTTTATTATTTAGGTTAGTCTCATTGAGATAACAATCAGGCAATATCTGCAATATTGCAATATCTTCAGTCAGAATCAGTGTGGCTGTGCGAAGTCAAGTGCAGTGCAATAGTTGTTTGTTTGCTTTTATACAACAGTTGGGTCTAATCCTGGATGCCGATTGGTTAAAACCGCATTCCAGCCGGTGTCTATTCCACAAGTTGCCACCAGCTAAAGCTATGACGTTGAAATGCCTATTTACTCTGTTCCATCTCACTGCGCAATCCACTGTCTCATCAACCCAGCCAGGCAATTTATAAACTTGATCTCTACTATAAAAAGCATCTAGACATTATCTCCCATTTCTTTTTGACTAGCATTTGGTTTTCAACAGCGGAGATCTGTATAAACCTTGCTGTCTGTCTCTCCGACATTTGCAATATTGTTTCAATATTGAAATTTGATCTCCAGCTGTCCCATAGTAATAAACGTGTTGGGATTCGGAACGAGAGACAGGCAGGAAGCTTTTCTCAGCCAGTCGAAATCATGAATCATCATAATTTCTATGGACATATACAAAGAAATGTCTATGGATAACATGTAAAACTAAACTAAATGCAGCTAGTTTGCAGTCTTCCCAGCTTCAGTTTGAAGTGATTGTGTTAGCTGTGTTGTTGGCTAGTTCTATGGCAGATGAAATCGCACATCATTTGCTCATTCTTATGAATTATTTGCATAAAATGTCACTAGACAGCTTAAACAAATGCAAATGCAATTACTTTGACGTTATTCTGGCTGCACTGTTTGATGTGACTGAAAGTTAGCCGTAGTTGGCTAACTAGTAAGCAAGGGCGTAAAAATGGCGTATTTCGGGCCTCCCGAGTGGCGCAGTTGCAAAGAAAAAGCCATATCTCAGACTGGCCAATAAAAAGAAAAGATTAAGATGGGCAAACAAACACATAGACACTGGACCGATTAAGATATGGCTTTTCCTTTGCAACTCTGCCTAGAAGGCCAGCATCCCGGAGTCGCCTCTTCACTGTTGAAGTTGAGACTGGTGTTTTGCGGGTACTATTTAATGAAGCTATTAGTTGAGGATTTGCAAGGCACCTGTTTCTCAAACTAGACACTCTAATGTACTTGTCCTCTTGCTCAGTTGTGCACCTGGGCCTCCCACTCCTCTTTCTATTCTGGTTAGAGCCAGTTTGCGTTGTTCTGTGAAGGGAGTAGTACACAGCGTTGTACGAGATCTTCAGTTTCTTGGCAATTTCTCTCATGGAATAGCCTTCATTTCTCAGAACAAGAATAGATGGACGAGTTTCAGAAGAAAGTTTCTGGCCATTTTGAGCCTGTAATCAAACCCACAAATGCTGATGCTCCAGATACTCAACTAGTCTAAAGAAGGCCAGTTTTATTGCTTCTTTAATCAGCACAACAGCTGTGCTAACATAATTGCAAAAGGGGTTTCTAATGATCAATTAGCCTTTTAAAATTATAAACTTGGATTAGCTAACACAAAGTGCCATTGGAACACAGGAGTGATGGTTGCTGATAATGGGCTTCTGTACGCCTATGTAGATATTCCATAAAATATAATCAGTTTCCAGCTACAATAGTCATTTACAACATTAACAATGTCTACACTGTATTTCTGATCAATTTGATGTTATTTTAAAGGACAAAAAATGTGTTTTTCTTTAAAAAACAAGGACATTTCTAAGTGACCACAAAAGTTTGGAATATTTCTTATTCAAGGGTTTTTCTTTATTTGCACTATTTTTTACATTGTAGAATAAAAGTGAAGACATCAAAACTATGACATAACACATATGGAATCATGTAGTAACCAAAAAAGTGTTAAACAAATGAAAATATATTTTATATTTGAGACTCTTCAAAGTATCCACCCTTTGCCTTGAAGACAGCTTTGCACACACTGCATTCTCTCAACCACGTTCATGTGGACCGCCACAGGAATGGAAGACCCAGAAATACTTCTGCTGCAGAGGATAAGTTCATTAGAGTTACCAGCCTCAGATTGCAGCCAAAATAAATGCTTCACAGAGTTTAAGTAACAGACACATCTCAACATCAACTGTTCAGAGGAGATTGTGTGAATCAGGCCTTAATGGTTGAATTGCTGCAAAGAAACCACTACTAAAGGACACCAATAAGGAGAAGAGACTTGCCAGCAATGGACATTAGACCGGTTGAAATTTGTCCTTTGGTATTGAGTCCAAATATGAGATTTTTGGTTCCAACCTCAACCAAATTTAGATGGTTTGGGATGAGTCGGACCGCAGTGAAGGAAAAGCAGCCAACAAGTGCTCAGCATATTTGGGAACTCCTTCAAGACTGATGGAAAAGCATTCCAGGTGAAGCTCGTTGAGAGAATGCCAGAGTGTGCAAAGCTGTCATCAAGGCAAAGGTGGCTATTTGAATAATCTCAAATATAAAATATATTTTTATTTATTTACAAATGTTTTGGTTACTACATGATTCCATATGTGTTATGTCATAGTTGTGATGTCTTCCCTTTTATTCTACAATGTAAAAAATAGTGCAAATAAAGAAAAACCCTTGAATTAGTAATATTCCAAACTTTTGGCCCCCAGTGTATTTCTACTATTTTGTTTATATCCTGACCATGATGGCATTAACTGGCCTAGGGAAAGCTAATACTCACAGCACCGAAATGATGAAAGATCCCTTTCAGTGAGTATGACATCAGATGAACAATTTGATAGGATGTGGGTACTAGTGTGCAAGTCACTTTCTACCCAGCATGCCACTGGGCCAGGTGATTATTAGTCAATGTGAGATAAATAACCAATTTAGATGATTGAACATTAAATGTCCTTTTCGTTATAGAATTCCTGTTTGTACTGGAATCAGCAACAACCCTGATGTCTATACCAAACATGGAAAACCTTTGGCATACAGGTAACATGTTACAAGCAATACACAGAGTGGCATTTTAAATGGACTTTATTCTGCTCATGTTGCATGGAGAATAAAGAAAGACTAAAGCACTACAGTCGGGAGATTTTCAGAAGAGCTTTACTCTTCATCATGTCCTTTCTGTGACAAAGAAGATAAATACAGGTTGAGAAAATGTACTACTGTATTTGTTCTCTTCATGTAAATCATACCATCAAATATTCCAATAAATCATTATTTATTAAAAACTATTTTTCTTGTCATATCACAGAAAGTGACCACTGAAACCAAGATATGCTTTTGAAATAATGTTTTTGAACAATAATCCAATTCATATTTGATCCTGTCCTATACAATATATACAGTGGGGAGAACAAGTATTTGATACACTGCCGAGTTTGCAGGTTTTCCTACTTACAAAGCATGTAGAGGTCTGTAATTTTTATTATAGGTACACTTAAACTGTGAGAGACGGAATCTAAAACAAAAATCCAGAAAATCACATTGTATGATTTTTAAATAATTAATTTGCATTTTATTGTATGACATAAGTATTTCATCACATACCAACCAGTAAGAATTCCGGCTCTCACAGACCTGTTAGTTTTTCTTTAAGAAGCCTTCCTGTTCTCCACTCATTACCTGTATTAACTGCACCTGTTTGAACTTGTTACCTGTATAAAAGACGCCTGTCCACACACTCAATCAAACAGACTCCAACCTCTCCACAATGGCCAAGACCAAAGAGCTATGTAAGGACATCAGGGATAAAATTGTAGACCTGCACAAGGCTGGGATGGGCTACAGGACAATAGGCAAGCAGCTTGGTGAGAAGGCAACAACTGTTGGGGCAATTATTAGAAAATGGAAGAAGTTCTAGATGACGGTCAATCTCCCTCGGTCTGGGGCACCATGCAAGATCTCACCTTGTGGGGCATCAATAATCATGAGGAAGGTGAGGGATCAGCCCAGAACTACACGGCAGGACCTGGTCAATGACCTGAAGAGAGCTGGGACCGCAGTCTCAAAGAAAACCATTAGTAACACACTACGCCGTCATGGATTAAAATCCTGCAGCGCACGCAAGGTCCCCCTGCTCAAGCCAGCGCATGTCCAGGCCCGTCTGAAGTTTGCCAATGACCATCTGGATGATCCAGAGGAGGAATGGGAGAAGGTCATGTGGTCTGATGAGACAAAAATAGAGCTTTTTGGTCTAAACTCCACTCGCCGTGTTTGGAGGAAGAAGAAGGATGAGTACAACCCCAAGAACACCATCCCAACCGTGAAGCATGGAGGTGGAAACATCATTCTTTGGGGATGCTTTTCTGCAAAGTGGACAGAACGACTGCACCGTATTGAAGGGAGGATAGATGGGGCCATGTATTGCGAGATCTTGGCCAACAACCTCCTTCCCTCAGTAAGAGCATTGAAGATGGGTCGTGGCTGGGTCTTCCAGCATGACAACGACCAGAAACATACAGCCAGGGCAACTAAGGAGTGGCTCCGTAAGAAGCATCTCAAGGTCCTGGAGTGGCCTAGCCAGTCTCCAGACCTGAACCCAATAGAAAATCTTTGGAGGGAGCTGAAAGTCCGTATTGCCCAGCAACAGCCCCGAAACCTGAAGGATCTGGAGAAGGTCTGTATGGAGAAGTGGGCCGAAATCCCTGCTGCAGTGTATGCAAACCTGGTCAAGAACTACAGGAAACGTATGATCTCTGTAATTGCAAACAAAGGTTTCTGTACCAAATATTAAGTTCTGCTTTTCTGATGTATCAAATACTTATGTCATGCAATAAAATGCAAATTAATTATTTAAAAATCATACAATGTGATTTTCTGGATTTTTGTTTTACATTCCGTCTCTCACAGTTGAAGTGTACATATGATACAAATTACAGACCTCTACATGCTTTGTAAGTGGGAAAACCTGCAAAATCGGCAGTGTATCAAATACTTGTTCTCCCCACTGTACAGTCGTATGAAAAAGTTTGGGCACCCCTCTGAGGCTGCATAATAATTTACTCTGTCGTCACAGAAAATGATCACAGTGGCATGCCATTCATTTTCTAATAAAAGCTGAGTACTGGGGTATTGTCCAGACAAAGATTAAATCAGATGTGAAAAATAGGCTATGCAAAAACCTGGGCACCCTTGTCATTCTGTTGATTTTAATACCTGTAACTACTTAGCACTGATTAATTGGAATACACAATTGGTTTGGTGAGCTCATTAAGCCTTGAACTTCATAGACAAGTGCATCCAATCATGAGAAAAGGTAATAAAGGTAGCCAATTGCAAGTTGTTGTTCTCTTTGACTCTCCTCTGAAGAGTGGCAACACGGGGGCCTCAAAACAACTCTCAAATGACCTGAAAACAAAGATTGTTCAACATTATGGTTTAGGGGAAGGCTACAAAAAGCTATCGCAGAGATGTAAGCTGTCAGTTTCCACTGTGAGGAACATAGTGAGGAAATGGAAGACCACAGGCACAGTTCTTGTTAAGGCCAGAAGTGGCAGGCCAAGTAAAATATCGGAGAGGCAAAGGCGATGGTGAGAACGGTCAAAAACAGCCCACAGACCACCTCCAAAGACCTACAACATCATCTTGCTGCAGATGGTGTCACTGTGCATCGTTCAACAATTCAGCGCACTTTGCAAAAGGAGAAGATGTACGGTAGAGTGATGCGGAAGAAGCCTTTTCTGCACACACGCCACAAACAGAGTCGCTTGAGGTATGCAAACGCACATTTGGACAAGCCACCTTCATTTTGGAATAAGGTGCTGTGGACTGATGAAACAAAGATTGAGTTATTTGGTCATAACAAGGGGCGTTATGCATGGCGGCAAAAGAACACAGCGTTCCAAGAAAAACACTTGCTACCCACAGTACAATTTGGTGGGGGTTCAATCATGCTGTGGGGCTGTGTGGCCAGTGCCGGTACTGGGAATCTTGTTAAAGTTGAGGGTTGCATGGATTCCACTCAATATCAGCAGATTCTTGGGAATAATGTTGAAGAATCAGTCACAAAGTTAAAGTTACGCCGGGGCTGGATATTTCAACAAGACAACGACCCAAAACACTGCTCAAAATCTACCCGGGCATTTATGCAGAGGAACAAGTACAATGTTCTGGAATGGCCATCCCAGTCCCCAGACCTGAATATCATTGAGAATCTGTGGGATGATTTGAAGCGGGCTGTCCATGCTCGGCAACCATCAAACCTAACTGAACTGGAGATGTTTTGTAAGGAGGAATGGTCCAAAATACCTTCATCCAGAATCCAGACACTCATTAGAGGCTATAGGAAGCGTCTAGAGGCTGTTATTTTAGCAAAAGGAGGCTCTACTAAATATTGATGTGATTTTTCTGTTGGGGTGCCCAAATTTATGCACCTGTCTAATTTCGTTTTGATGCATATTGCACATTTTCTGTTAATCCAATAAACCTAATTTCACTACTGAAATATTACTGTGTCCATCAGTTATTTGATAGATCAAAATGAAATTGCTGATCCAAACACCCAATTATTTATAAATGGAAATCATGGAAATTGTCAGGGGTGCCCAAACCTTTTCATACGACTGTATATATAATGTGAATAATAGTATGGCTGTTGGACATCAAATACTTACAGATATATTGAGGTAGAGGCTGTTGTCATACATGAGGGCATTTACAAATTATAACCAATAGAGTTAATCAGATTTAAAGAACTGACCTTGGAGCATCACAGCTGTTGATCTCACTCCTCATCCTTTCCTTTCTGTGACAGAGAAGATGGATGGATTATGAGAACATTTAAATACTACTGTGTACTGAAAAACATTTGATACTGCCATATACTGTGTCCTTTATGCCATATACTGTGTCCTCCATCTTTTTTGCAGTGGTGTGCTGGGGAGCCAACATTAAAGCCGGTGATGCTTCTCGGGTAAATAAGCTGATCAGGAAGGCTAGCTCTGTCCTGGGGATGAGCCTTGACACTCTAGAGGAGGTGGCGGAGAGACGGATCCTGGCCAAACTGCTGGCCATCATGGACAACGTCACCCACCCTCTGCACGCCATGGTTATGACGCAGAGGAGCAGCTTCAGTTACAGACTGATCCCACCACGGTGTGCCAGAGAGCGCTACAGGAGGTACTTCCTGCCGGCGGCTATTAGACTATATAATGCCTCACCGGGGTGCCGTGCCGTCGGCAACATAGATCTGGAACTGTTGGGGTGCTAGGACCTAGTTTAACAATTATGCATCCATCTGTGAGTAACTCTGGTCCGTCATCACTCATTCACTCAGGACTTATTTTTTCATGCAGGTCTGTATATACATACTCATGTACAGTTGTTATATCATATCACGTGCAATATTGCAAGTGATTCTTGGACCTAACTTACGTAGTCATTCACTCAGGAATGCATATTAGTATCCTGTCAGTTGCACCTTTTCTCATTGCTTTTAGTATATTGAATGTGCAATACGTGCAGTTGTCTGTAATTAAACCCTGCACACTAAGGACTGTATTTTAAGGGAATTACTATTATTACCCCAAATTATATCATACACACATTTAGCTAGTTAAGTACCTCTTCCTGTCATTTACCTGTAAAGTTTATGTAACCATGCAAGTATTCACTTATCTGTAAATATAACTGTATATTTACCTGTACAGCTAATTTAACCATGCAAAATATTCATTTACCTGTTCATTTAGCCAGTCTGTCTATTAAGTAAACTATTATTACCTTCGCTCATATCATATGCATTTTTAGCTACTGAAGTATTTCTCTGCCATCGACCTGTATAGTATAGTTAACCATCCAACATCCACCAATGTATAGTGTACATATTCAGCCAACCACCCATACTATGCAATGTCTTTTTATAGCTTTTTTTTGCACTCCAGATATCTTGTAGTTCTATACTTTTTCATACTGCTGCTCTATGTATCATGTACCGTGTATCTGTCTTTTGTGTACTTTCGTTGTGGCATTTTGCACCTGCCCTGTGTTTCGTTGTTGTAGCTGCTTGACAAAGAAATGTCCCCCTCGGGGGATCAATAAAGTATCTATCTATCTATCTATCTATCTATCTATCTATCTATCTATCTATCTATCTATCTATCTATCTATCTATCTATCTATCTATCTATCTATCTATCTATCTATCTATCTATCTATCTATCTATCTATCTATCTATCTATCTATCTATCTATCTATCTATCTATGATTGTAAACTTCAACAGGTATGTGTATTATGGTCTGGAATACACACTAAACATCATGTTGTCCAATACAAATACTAAACATGTATCTGATTCTCTTTACTGTGTATTAGCCAACGCTAAGCGTTTATTGGAGCAATAACGTCCAGTTAAAGAATACAATAAACACTAATACATTTTGCTCTTCAACTACAGTATGTATTACAGAAATTAGTTACAGCTGTTTGCCGCACAGATCCATGGAGTAATCTAAAACAATTCTAGATTTAGCCACAGTTAAAAGGTAACTCCTCTCAAAAGATGATCAGCTATGTTGGTCCTCGCCTGAGGTATTATTGATATCATTTGTCTATATTTTAAAAACAGCGATTTAACCAAAATGTTCATGGAAAATAAATCCATTCTGACTATTGGCATTTAATCAAAATGTCCCTTTATCTTTTCCTGTATAGTTTTAGAACACAATAGATGGCATCAAATTAATAAACATGTATTGTTATTAATTATGAATAACTATATATCTAATGATAATCTAATGATAATATGAATAACTAGTTGATGAAATATGCCTTAAAGCTTTTCAAAGTTTAGGCTTTTTTCATCTACAGTGTCTTGCGAAAGTATTCATACCCCTTGGATAACATTTTTTATTGTGTTCAAATACCAGTCGACAAGGTGAAAAACCTGTCTATGTCCTTGAGCAAGGCACTTAACCTTAATTTGCTCCAGGGGCACCGTACTACTATGGCTGACCCTGTAGGTAGGCCGTCATTGTAAATAAGAATTTGTTCTTAACTGACTTGCTGAGTTAAATCAAGGTTAAATAAAAAAAAAATAGGAAACTGCCTACTTACTTTATTTTCAAGCCTGGTGGTGGCTGCATCATGGTATGAGTATGCTTGACATCGGCAAGTACTAGTTTTTCAAGATAAAAATAATAAGGGATGGAGCTACTGTAAGCACAGGGAAAATCCTAGAGGAAAACCTGCTTCAGTCTGCTTTAAACCAGACACTGGGAGAGGAATTCACCTTTCAGCAGGACAATAATGAAAGGGAAAGGGGGGATTGACACTGGAGTTGCTTACCAAGAAGACAGAATTTTCCTGAGTGGCCAAGTTACAGTTTTTACTTAAATCGGCTTGAAAATGTATGGCAAGACTTGAAAATTGCTGTTTAGCCATGATCCCTAACATCTTGACAGAGCTTGAATAATTATGAACAAAATAATTGGCTAATATTGCACAATCCAGGTGTGTAAAGCTCTTAAAGACTTACTCAAGAAGACTGACAGCTGTAATCGCTGCCAAACATGTATTGGCTCAGGGAGATGAACACTTCAATTTCTATTAATCTTTGACATTACAGAGTATTTGTAGATTGTATGTGGATTTTGTGTAGATTGTTGACAAAATAATTATAATTAAATCTATTTTAATCCCACTTTGTAAAACATTTTTTTTTAAAGAAATCCAATGGGTATGAATACTTTTGCAAGGCACTGTACGTTGGGACACTACAGTACAAGGGAGTAAAAGTAACTTTACTGACCTTGGAGCCGGCATCACGACTCTTGGCTCTCATCTTGTTGACCTGAGACTCAGCAATATCAGCCCTCTCTTCTGCCTCATCCAGTTCATGCTGAATCTTACGGAACTTGCCCAAATTGGAATTGGCTTGTTCCTCCTGTGAATTTAAAAAAAATATGATTTAAGTTTCTAGCAAATACAACAATTTGAGAATTACAGATGCATTAGTTGGATGATGGAAGGTTTTCTACTTACAGCCTCCTCTGAAGTTCTCTTGTAGGATTTGACCTTCAGCTGCAGTTTGTCCACCAGGTCCTGCAGACGGCTCAAATTCTTACGGTCTTCCTCAGTCTGCACACAAAAATAACGGAAGAAATAGAGTCATACTGTATGTATCTTACATCTGAGCATGTTAATTGTTAATTGTGCACTGTCAAATTAAAGTATATAATGTACCTGGTATGTGAGCTCCTTGATGCGTCTCTCATATTTACGGACTCCTTTCACAGAATCACTGCTCCTCCTTTGCTCCATTTCCACTTCAGTCTCTAGCTCCCTCACCTAGAAAGATATTGTTGATGTTAACACACTATTTCCAAGAATGTTGTTACTATTCTTTTCAATATTGAAGCTAGAAATATGACTAGAAATGTGACATTGAATTAATAGAAGAGAATGTGGCTTTGACACTTACTCTGGCCTCCAGCTTCTGGATCTGCTTCTTGCCACCCTTCATGGCGATTTGTTCAGCTTCATCCAGGCGGTGCTGCAGGTCCTTTATGGTCTGCTCCATGTTCTTTTTCATGCGCTCCAGGTGAGCACTGGTGTCCTGCTCCTTCTTCAGCTCCTCTGCCATCATGGCAGCATCAGTAATGGCCTTCTTGGCCTTTTCTTCAGCATTTCTGCACTCCTGCACAGCCTCCTCCACTTCATTCTGAAGCTGGGATGTGTCCCCCTCCAGCTTCTTCTTCTGGCTCAGTAAGCTGGTGTTCTACACATATAAATGACAAATTATGTTTATATTACTTCTACGTACCTCAAGTAGCAGACATTTAAAAATTGAATCCGTAGTAGGGGAAACAGCTGAACTGCCATTGTTATTGTTTTTGTTTAGTTGACAAAGCAGAGGAGAGGAGCGTCACGTAACATGGTTCAGTACATTTTCTGCTGTTTTATCATGCAATGATATCCAAAGGGGAAAAGCAGTGTTTGTCATAACTTCTATGTTGT
This sequence comes from Thymallus thymallus, assembly GCA_023634145.1. Classification (NCBI taxonomy): domain Eukaryota; kingdom Metazoa; phylum Chordata; class Actinopteri; order Salmoniformes; family Salmonidae; genus Thymallus; species Thymallus thymallus. The sequence goes on along the minus strand of CM042417.1, from coordinate 12,702,900 downwards.
TTTAATATTGCAAACGGATGAAGCAGTTTCTCTATTAAGGATTCCAGCTTTAAGGAGAACACTCATTGTTCTATATTACTGTCTTACCTGTGAGTGCAGCAGCTGAACTCTCTCACTAACATCCAGCAGTTCCTGCTCAGCCAGTTTGCGGCCTCTCTCAGTTTGCTCCACCAGGGCTCTCAGCTCATCCAGTTCAGCCTGAATCAGGTTGTTGCGTCTCTCCACAATGGCAATGTTCTCCTTCAGGTCATCATTGCTACGAAGAGCATCATCCAGCTGCATTTGAGAATCCTGTAGAGAATTTATGATTTTACTATATTTATTTTATTGTTTCACAGTGTGGTTTGGCTTTTTCTGAAGGCACAAGCAATGTTTTTAATTCAATGGTGTGGAAGTAATACCTTCAAATGGGAATGGAGACCCTTAAGTTGCTTCTGGGCCTCGGATGCCTGTCTGTTGGCCTGGCTGAGCTGGATCTCCATCTCATTGAGATCTCCCTCCATCTTCTTCTTCAGCCTGAGAGCTTCATTCCTGCTGCGAGTCTCTGACTCCAGGGAGCTTTGCAGGGTATCCACCACTCTCTGCTGGTTCCTCTTATTCATCTCCATTTCCTCATCCTTCTCCACCAACTTCCGTTCAATATCAGCTTTCACCTGGTTGAACTCCAACTGAGCTCTCAGGATCTTGCCCTCCTCATGCTCTAGGGAGGCCTATGAGAAGACAGTCACCCATAGTTTGTAAAATCGTAATTCAATTATGGTACTTTCATTATCAGTAAATGTTTTCTATTCTCACCTCAGCTTCCTCTAGAGCAGACTGTATCTCAGCCTTCTCCTGCTCCAGCTGTTTACGGATCTTTTCCAGCTCATGGATGCTCTTTCCTCCCTCACCAAGCTGCTCAGTCAGGTCAGAAATTTCCTCTGTGGAAAAATATATTTGTACATTACAATCTTTTTTGGATAACTGATCTCTGTAACATATCGATATTTTATTGACTAAGTTATTATTATTTATTTTATTATTTAACCTTTATTTAACTAGGCAAGTCAGTTAAGAACAAATTCTTATTTACAATGGTGGCCTACAAGTTATATAGGCCATTCATTCTTATGCTCTGACCTTGGAGGTTCTTGTTCTCCCTCTTCATGTTCTCCAGATGATCCAGAGACTCCTCATAAGAGTTCTTGAGTTTGAAGAGCTCAGTGCTGAGGGATCTGGCCTCTTTTTGGGAGCTCTCCAGCTCAGTCTGAGACTCCTCAAACTTCTGCTTCCAGTCAGCCAGGATCTGGAAATCATACAGGTATTTTAAGTGGTTTTAATACAGTATGATTAAAATAACATGTACTTTATTGTCCAATAACTTACAGAGAACAGAAATGTGTCTTTATGCTCACAAGCCAACGCCCTGAGACACACGGGCTGGAAGCAATGAGTCAGGGGGTTCAGTGTCTTGCTCAAATCCCTACGGTTGCCAGATCACTCCGCACCAGGTTTTCCCATCTGAGGTTGCTGGCCAGATTCTCTAACCACTAGGCCAGTGGTTCCCAAACTTTTTTGAACCATGACACACTTTGATGGGATAAAAAATTCTGCAGCCTCCATAGTGGCGCAGTGGTCTAAGGCACTGCATTGCAGTGTTGTGGCCTCACTACAGCCTGGGTTTCGTCCCATAGGGTGGCACACAATTGACCCAGCGTCATCCGGGCTAGGGGAGGGTTTGGCCGGGGGGGGCTTTACTTGGCTCAGGGCCGGGCACCTGCAGGCTGACTTTGGTCATCAGTTGAATGGTGTTTCCTTCGACACATTGGTGCTGCTGGCTTCTGGGTTAAGCAAGCGGGTGTTAGGAAGCGCGTTTTGGCAGGTCATGTTTCAGAGGATGCATGAATCGACCTTCGCCTCTCCCGAGCCCATTGGGGAGTTGCAGCGATGAGAGAAGATTGTAATTGGATCGCAATTGGATATCATGAAATTGGGTAGAAAAAGGGGGTAAATATATATATAAAATCTGCAGCTCAACAAAAATGTCCCTTTTAATTTATTTAGTGGTAATAACCTCCATCTCACTTCATCCATACTGCTAATCATCTATTTTCTGTAATAAAGGTTTTTTATAGATCTATTTTCATAGTCCATAGTTCATTTTTCTGTACCACTTTAAGAGCTTCCTGCGAATCCATGCTATAAATATTTAGTTTTCCTCTGTAAGTTAGGTATTTAGTTTAAAAAAGGTTTGGCCTAGAGAGGACCGCTTTGATGCACTGTAAAGGTGCAACCACGGACCATGCTCCATTTGTTTCTATGGCAGAGGCTATGGTACATAGCTAAGCATAATCAGACTTGCCTTGGCTAATGGTTTCTCGCAAGGCGAAGTAAAATCATACAAATGGATTCAATTTAGATGTTTTATGTCAAAATGGAATTATGTTTGTAAAGCTGAAATGTCTTGAGTCAATAAACATGCAATCCTTTGTTATGGCAAGCCTAAATATGTTCAGGAGTAAAAATGTCTTAACAAGTGACATAATAAGTTGCATGGAATCACTCTGTGTGTAATAATAGTGTTTAACAGGATTTTTAAATCACTAACTCATCTCTTTGAGCATGGTGAAGTTATTAATTACACTTTGGATTGTTTATCAATACACCCAGTCACTACAACGATACAGACGTCCTTCCTAACTCAGTTGCCTGAGAGGAAGGAAACCGCTAAGGGATTTCACCATTAGGCCAATGGTGACTTTAAAACAGAGTTTAATGGCTGTGATAAGAGAAAACTGAGGATGGATCAACTTCATTGTACAGTACTTACTCCACAATACTAACCTAATTGGCAAGGTGAAAAGAAGGAAGCCTGTACAGAATACAACATTTGAAAACATGCATCCTGTTTGCAACAAGGCAATAAAGTAATACTGCAAAAAATGTGGCAAAGCAATTCACTTTTTGTCCTGAATACAAAGTGTTATGTTTGGGGCAAATCCAATAGAACACATTTACTGAGTACCACTCTCCATATTTCCAAGCATAGTGGTGGTGGCATCATGTTATCATTAAGGACTGGGAACTTTTGGGGGGGATAAAAAAAGAAAAAAAAAAGAAAGAAAAAGAATGGAACTAAGCACAGGCAACATCCTAGAGGAAGATGAATTCTACTTTCAGCAGGACAATAACCTAAATCACAAGGTCAAATCAACAATGGAGTTATTTACTTTATGGAAGCACTGTACTCCTAAGTCAAAAATACATGTGCATTCCAAAGGACACGTTTATAAGTGTGTTCCAAAAACGTACCGGTTGAAAACCAATGCACTAGGCTACCTGCTGCCCCTCATGTTCTATAATGAAGGCTAATAGGACTTGTGTATTCTATACGTTTTTTTTCTTACCTTGTCAAAGTTCCTTTGCTTCTTGTCCAGAGAGGCAGCAGCTGCATTGGATCTCTCCACATCCACCATGAGATCTTCAATCTCATTCTGGAGTCTGTGTTTAGTCTTCTCCAGGGATGAGCATTTAGCATTGACAGCTTCCACAGCTTCTTCTGCATCCTGCAGACGCTGCGCCAGCTTCTTCCTAGATTGACACAGATGAGAAACACATTTCTGAACAGCTGCCTTTTTTCTGTCTGAAATTCAGTACAATGGTTGTTTATACAGGTAATCTATGTATTATTCATTCATCATGTACATTTGTGTATCGCTCTTTCAGCCAAGCTTCAATAGACTGAGAAGTAAGAGAAAGTAAGAAAATATCTTTACTTTGCGTCTTCAAGCTCCTCAGTCTTCTGGATGGCATCAGTTTCATACTTGGTTCTCCACTGAGCCACCTCAGCATTAGCCTTGGACATGCCACGCTGCAGCTCAGACTTGGCCTCCTGCTCCTCCTCATACTGCTCCCTCAGCAGATCTGAGTCATGGCGAGCAGACTGCACTGCATGGGCAAGTGCATTCTTTGCCTGGTAAGGACAAATAATATCTGTAATTATGCAGGAGGATAAATGCAGTTAAATAAGGGCCACTGCATTATTTGTATCAATACCTTGACTTCCTCCTCCAGTTGTCTCTTGAGGTCTTCAATCTGCTGAACGTTGGACTGCTTACCTCTGGTCAGTTGGGAGACCAGAGAGTCCTTCTCTTCCAACTGTCTGGCAAGTTCACCTGTTTTCATGCAATACAAATTATTTTAAATTATATTACTTAATCTGGTTATTTATTGTGGCTGTTCATGTGAATGTCCAGGTTTTTAGTTAATATACCATTCTCAGTTTGAAGCTTTGCTTTATGCATGGTGAAATCATTGATAGATCTCTGTCCTTCCTCAGCTTTCGTCCTGTATTCACTCATCTGGTCCTCTAGAGTACGGCACATTTTCTCCAAGTTTGTCTAAAAACATATTTGTTTTTTTATGACAGAACAGCATCACTAGATTGCATCATTAAAAAGTATGTAGAGAAAACACATACATTTTATAGGTTGATCAATTATATAACATACTTTGGACTTGACAATCTGCTCCATGTTGGAGACCACATCATCCAGCTCCAGCCTGAGCTCACTCTTCTCCTTCTCCAGCTTCTGCTTCACTCTCTGGAGGTTGTCAATCTGTTCTCCCAGGTCAGCTACACTGTCAGCATGTTTCTTCCTCAGAGTGGCAGCTGTAGCCTCATGCTGCAGAGTAGCCTCTTCAAGGTCTCTGCGTACCTTCTGGAACTCAGCATCCCTCTTCTTGTTCATCTCAATCTGGGCAGCAGTGGCTCCACCAGCCTCCTCCAGCCTCTCACTGATCTCTTCTAGCTCTCTGGCCAAGTCTGCCCTCTGTTTCTCCACCTTGGCACGGGCAGCTCTCTCAGCCTCCAGCTCTTCCTCTAATTCCTCAATGCGGGCCTGAAATGGTAGGAATAATGGAATCACTGGTCACTTTGATAATGTTTACATACTGCATTACTGATTTCATATGTATATACTGTATTTTAGTTAATGCCACTACGACACGCTTGTCGTAATATTTATATATTTCTTAATTCCATTATTTTACTTTTAGATTTGTGTGTATTGTTGTGTATTGTTAGATACTACTGTACTATTGGAGCTAGGAACAGTATTTCGCTACACCTGCAATAACATCTGCTAAATATGTGTTTGTGACCAATAAAATGTGATTTGATATAAACAATTTAAAAAAAAATCTTGAATTACCTGCAGCTCCTTCAGTTTCTTCTGAAGCTGGGCACTCAAGGCCTGCTCATCCTCAATCTTGCTGTTGAGTTGGCTCATCTCAAAGTCCTTCCTGTTGAGAAGATTATGCATTTTTAGTGTTTTCTATTGAATATATACTCTGTTAGCACTTTGTGATCTTACTTCTTCATTCTCTCCTCCAGCTGCTGCTTGTCATTCTCCAGGTCCATTAGGCTCTCCTGGGTCAACTTCAAGTCTCCCTCCAGCTTTCTCTTGGCTCTCTCAAGGTCCATTCTCACCTTCTTCTCTTGCTCCAGAGACCCTTCAAGCTGATTAAATATGTATTAAACAATTTCCAGGAATAACCAATATACTGTAGCCTGTTTTTAGAATATGACAAAACATTGTAATTTTTATGAATTCCTATTTGATACTCACATCATCAACTTGCTGTTCCAGTTTGGCTTTGGCCTTGGTCAGCGTGTTGACTTTGTCCTCCTCACTCTGCAGGTCATCCAGCGTTTGCTGATGAGCCTCCTGCAGAGCCTTCTTCTCCTTGGTCAGCTTGGCAATGATTTCGTCCAGAGCTGCCATCTCCTCAGTCAGGTTTTTAACCTAAGGAAACAGAACATTGTCATTACACTTTCTCCAAACCAATTAATTTGAGTTTCAACAACACAAGAATGAAGAAAAGCGTTTACCTTGTTCTCTGTGGCATGCTTTTCCTTCTCCACTTTAGCCAGAGTGAGCTCCAGATCATCAATGTCCTTCTTGAGTTCTGAGCACTCATCCTCCAGCTTCCTCTTTTTAGCAGTTAGCTCTGAATTCATCTCCTCCTCATCCTCCAGTCTTTCTGTCAGCTCTTTGGCTTTGGCCTCAAGCTGGATTTTGCTCTTGATCAGACCTTCACATCTCTCTTCAGCATCAACAATAGTGTCTTCTTGCTGTCAATGTGTCAATATATTGTAAGTATATCAAATTCTCCAATGCTCAGAAGTTTGTTTGGTGGCAAAATATTTGGACACTACAAATTATTGACAAAATGCTCCACTGAGCTGTACGTATCAATTTAGCAAATGATATATTTTTTACCTCTGTTTTTCCATTTCTCTTGTTAGCTCTTAGCTAAAAGGCCATTTTGACCAAAGATGTGACTGCAGCAAAGTAACTGTAGTGCAGTTAAAGTTACTCACAGTTTGGACAGCGAGCTGCAGGTCATTCTTCTCTTGGAGAAGGGAGACCATCTTCTCTTCCAGCTCCTTTTTACGGGCTTCAGATTTAGCATAAGCCTCTTTAAGCTTCAGGAATTCTTCCTTCATGTTGGCCATCTCCTTCTCATTCTCTGCTGACTTCAGCAGAGGTTTGATCTTAAAGTACAGCTTCATCCAGGGCCAATTCTTTACACCCATGAAGGCACGAATGTTCCATTGGATCACAAGCAAGGCATCCCTGTGAAATGTTTTATAAGATATAGTTAATACAACTGTTCCTCACCCCTAACATATTGTCTGAAAAAGTTTAAGCTAATCTCATTAATACCTGCGGTCAACAATTTTCTGGAACTCAATTCTTGCAAGTAGACCACGTGATCTGGCCTGGAGGCCAGTGATGATAAGAGCGAGACGATCGTCTCTCATCTCCTCAAGTAGACCCAGGAGACCAGCTTTGAAGAATACCTAAAGACACACAAAGGCCATAATGTGGTGCTTGGATCATCTTGTATTTGGTAGGGTTGTATTTATTTGACACCTGACCATAAATATCTTGAATATGGGATCCCCCAGATTTACAAAACGTGGCAGTCATGTTTAGATTGCTGATGTCTTGCATCTGTAAGAAAATGGCACAAATTGACCACAATGTGGCCCTGTAATGAGCAATTGATTTGACAACTTCAGACCCAGCATGTTAACCACGAGTTATTACATTTGTCAAGGTCTTTAGAAACAGAAAGTCCATCTCAAACAGTATGGCCACTATGCTTTCAGGATCTACTACATTGTGGCCCCATACCAAGTAAAAATGTGTATATCTTGACTTGACCCATTTTCCCTAGAAACAGATGACATGAGATAAGTATGATTAGTCATATATCAGCAGTTATTTCAAGAGGCAATGCTCAGGTTGACTGGAGGGTGGTGTATTAGTATAATACTGCTTGGACCCCGTAAATGCTGCTTCCTTTCCATCCTGTGATTTATGCTGCTTTCGTAACCAAGTGGGAGGTGGGAATTTACCAGTTTGTTAAGTCGTAAAGACCAGAAGTTGGATGCATTCACGTGCTTTGAACTCATTGAGAAACGCTGAGTGGTTAATGGCCAACAAACTGTGTATACCATAACTAAAAGTAAGGGCTATCATGCTAATTATAGTTTTGAACAACCATATTAATAGATGGCTTTTTATAAATAATTCTGTTTTATAGGTACTTTGCTTAGTAAGTGACATTAAGAGGTCAGCTTGTGGGAGCTCCGGATGATTTTCCCACCAGTAGTTACCAGTTGGAGGGGAGTTCAAGTGGATATTTTTGAGTCGTATGTGGTAAATTCCCACTTCCCACTTGGTTACGAACGCACCATTAGAGAATTTACCTTAGTGTGTCCTAATCTGTACTGGGTGTGGTCAATGTCCAGAGAGCCCAGCAGTTTTTCTGATGCCTTCATGTTGTCCATGAATTGACCCTCAGGGATAGAACTTGGATTGAGGATGCGGTATCTGAATTTAAATCAGAAAGCAATTACTTCAAAAATGGAACACCTGAATAGGTAAACAGTTGAATTTATTTTGGAAAGGAAATTAATTATTATTTTTACCTTTGTTTGAAGTCAGCATACAGGATCCTGTTGGGGAAGCCCTTTCTGCAGATCCTGATGCCTTCCAGCACACCGTTACAGCGCAGCTGGTGCATGACCAGAGGATTCTCCATGGCCCCAGGAGTCTTGGTCTCGTTGGGGATGATGCAACGTACAAAGTGGGGGTGAGTAGACCTCAAGTTGGTCATGAGTTTACCCAAGTTCTCCTGTGAGTAAGACACATGTAGAATTTTCCATCAGTGAATGAGTCTCCAAGTCCCTCACGAGTCACAGCGGCATTTAATGCTAACATGCCAATCCACAACATACTGACATCTCACATTTAGTGCAAACATAATACATTTGTTAATAATCTTCCATGTGAAAACATCAGCAATAAATAGATGGCTCAGATTTACCCTGTGCAATGCAGACACCGTCTGGAAGGAAGAACCTTTCTTCTTTTTACCTCCAGTCACTTTTTCTTCAGCAGCTGTATGATAATGAAATAACAATTGAAATATACTATTATTACTACTGTCATGTTGATTGTTATTTATTTTAGTGGTTGTAGTCTTTGTCGATAGAAACATATATTACCTGCTTCTGCACCAGCATAGTTCACAAAGAGGTTGGCCAGGAACTTAAGACTTGACTTCTGGAACAATGCGACCACAGTCTCATTCAGCGGATCCTTGTTCTTCACCAGCCAGTTACCAATGTTGTAGTCAACAATGCCAGCATAGTGAACCATGGAGAAATGGGCCTCTGGTTTACCCTTAACAATCCTTGGCTTCTGGAAGCATGCATTTTTGCCGAGATGCGTATCATACAGCTTAGCTTTGAATGTATTATCACTGGCCTTGGGGAACATGCACTCCTCTTCAAGGATGGACATGATACCCATGGGCTAGTGGAAGGAATTAATAAAAATAAATTAATACTGAGGGAAAAGCATAGTGAATAAATATCAGAATAATTTGTCATGGAAGCACATTTATGAAGATTGCCGTTGTAATGTTTGAAATCTCAAATATTACTTAGGATACATCATATAAACTACAGCAGAACTGAAGACACCAACCCTTTCAATGAGGTCAATGCAGGCAGCCAAGTCCATGCCAAAGTCAATGAACTCCCAGACGATGCCCTCTTTCTTATACTCTTCCTGCTCCAGCACAAACATGTGGTGGTTGAAGAACTGCTGCAGCTTCTCATTAGTGAAGTTGATGCACAGCTGCTCAAAGGTGTTGAACTGGAAAGGAAGTTTAGTTACTTTATTTTGTCAGCTGTAATATTTTAGATTAGTCGTTTCATGTGTCTTTTTTTAATCAAATTTACATCAAACACTCACCTCAAAGATCTCAAATCCAGCAATGTCCAGCACACCAATGTAGTGCTGGCGAGCGTTCTTAGTGTCCAGAGTAAGGTTGATTCTTATCACCATCCAGAGGAACATGTTCTCGTAAATTTTCTTTGCCAGTGCACCAATAGAGTAGTATACCTACAAAATATTGAGAAAAGATAATACCGAAACATAGCTTCAACATAAACGGATAGGGACAGTTTCCAAGACACAGATTAGGCCTAGTACTGGACTAAAAAGTGTGCTCAATCAGGAATTACAGGTATGAACATGGACAAGTATTATACTGAATATTATTGACTAACCTGGTTGACATTCTGACCTTTGGTAACCCACTCATTTCCAACTTTGACCCTTGGGTTACACAGCCCCTTGACTAGGTCAGCAGAGTTCAGGCACATCAGATATGCAGCTTTGTCAAGATCTAGAAAAGCACATTTTTATGATTTGAAGAGGCAATTTGATTTGAGATTTTCAGTATTTTCAGATACTACTGTATAATGAAGTGAGAGGTTTAAAATCCTCAGCACTCACCCTCAGTGCCGTCTGCCTCTGCTTGCTCCTCCCTCTGCTTGTTCTTGAACTTCATGTTGCCGTAGTGCATGATGGCACCAGTCAGCTTATAAATGCCATTCTTCTCCTCTTGGGAGAAGCCCAACACATCAAAGGCATCCTAGTTCCAAATGAAAAGGCATTGTTTTGTATTGGATAAAGAGTTGGATACAAGTGCAATATTATCGTATGTACAGTATGTACATATATTACTCACATCAGTAGCCATTAGCTCATCTGAATCATTAATGGAAGTTACAGCAATCTCTCCTTGGGAGATGAAGGCATAGTCATAGGGATTGCTGGTGATGAGTAGCATCTCTGAAAATAATCGAACAGCACAGTTTAATGTGATCATGCTGTGGTTTAGTTCATAACATAATATACTCAGTATTAGGATTGGGGTCAATTAGAAAATTGGCTTTGTGTTAAATTATTAGTAGACAGGAAGGCACATTAGTCATTAGAGTTTCAAAAAACTGCATCTGTAGGTTGTTTTGTGTGCATTGAATTTCAATGTTTTGTGCTTAATTAGCATGTAAATAATTGCACCTTGCTCGTGTACAATGAAAATGTTACAATATAAATCACGCTATACTGTGTTGTGAGTTTTATGGTGGGGGGATAGGGGTAGCACACTGCCTGGGCAGGCTGCGCTTCACCATAAGAATTTAATTGGATTTCTTCAGAAATTTTCAGTTTAATCCAGAAATGACCTCAACCCTATTCAGTTTGATGATTCAATACTCACCCAGCAGTTCTGGTTTTTTTTGGGACAGGATCTGGTAGAAGATGTGATAGTCTCTCTCAGCCTTGAGCTGGAAAGTGACACGTGACTTCTCCAGAAGATCTGATCAGTATGGAAAGTGCTTTTGATATTAATATGTTTCCTGTCAAAGAGACCTGTTCAAGCCTGTGCAAATGGAGTATTGTACTCACAAGTCTCAATGTCAGCAGATGAAAGCTTCCCAGTGATTCCAAAATGAATTCGAATGAATTTACCCTGTAAGTTATTGTCAAAGCAGAAATTAATAAGCACACTACATCTGTTGTCTTTTTCAATACCTTATATGCACATAATTGAGCTTGCATGGTGTAATGGAACAGATAGAATAGTCCTAAAAATCCTACCTATCTGGTTCTCTAGGCATGCTCAATCAAACACTGAAAGTATTTAAAACAAAACAAATACTTTTTAAACCCATATCTGTTGCACTCATACAGTCCCAAAAGGGAAGATTAGCTGATGGACCTGAGGAAGATTAGCTAACGTCATGACATCAACTAATTATATAAAATCCAGATCCTAATAAAATTCAAACACAGAAGATACCAGATAAGATTAACATGTATAATAAGATATTATTGATATTTGAATCCAAACAAAGACCAAACTTACAAATCGGGAGGAGTTGTCATTCCTGATGGTCTTGGCATTACCAAAAGCCTCCAGGGCAGGATTGGCCTGGATGATTTGATCCTCCAGGGTCCCCTACAAACCAACAACCATACAGTGTTAAACTGTTGCAATAAAGATCTGTATGAACTAAAAAAATTATATTGTCAACATATGCTCTTTCCAGCATCTTGTTGAATCTATGCCACGAAGAATTAAGGCAGTTCTGAAGGCAAAAGGTGGTCCAACCTGATACTAGCAAAGTGTACCTAATGAAGTGTCCTGTGAGTGTATGCTCATTCAGCCATGAAGAATGTTGGGGGTGTGGCAAATGGTGCGGTGTTAGAATTTCAAAGCAAATTTTCTCGAATTCTCTACATTTTGCATGGGCCTGAGGATATATATTTTTCCAGTTTTAGAGCTCATTTCCTTAAAGAATTCTAAACATTATGCCATGGCTTATACCTTGTTCTTAAGCTATCTGAGTGACTCAAACATTATAACAAAATCAATGGGGGCCCCATGCCATGATATTTTGGGAGTTTTAATCTCCCTGACTGTTTAGTTTTTATTTGAGTGATTGTTAGTTCTCAAAGATTATCTTATAACAAATGTTTGGGCTCCATTATCTTTTTTACATACTTATCTGGTTTTAGTCATTTAAGTCTACACTGAAAATGTTTTACCATGCCAACAATTATTTGTAAGTTATTATTGTATTTGACCTTTTTTTCTTCTGATACACTTTTCTTTCCGCTAACAGCAGCAATGCTGGCGAAGTACTGGATGACTCTCTTGGTGTTAACAGTCTTTCCAGCACCGGATTCTCCACTGAGATTGAAAATACACATCTTAATGTCTCAGGATTTCTCTTAATTTTAAATGGTTTCAAATCGATACAGCATTTGGTTGATGTACTTACGTGATAAGGACAGACTGATTTTCCCTGTCTGTTGAAAGAAAACAGACAGTACATTTTTCATTTTCCAAATAAAATTTGATTTATGTAGATGAAAAGGAAAGTTATATTTTACCTGACAACATGTACTGGTAGGCATTGTCAGAGATGGAGAAGATGTGAGGAGGAGCTTCACTCCTCTTCTTGCCTCTGTATGCATCGACAACAGACTGATTGTACACTGGCAGCCACTTGTAAGGGTTGACAGTGACACAGAAAAGCCCTGAGTAGGTCTGTCAAAGACAAGGGTGATGCATATTTAGTTTAATTCATTTGAATGAATGATTAATTTAATGGAGATATTAGCAGGTCATTACTTACGTAGATCATCCAGGCTGCATAACGCTCTTTGAGGTTAAACAGCACAGCGGGCTCGTGCAGGAAGGTGAACATCGCCATGTCCTCAATTTTGTCAAACTTTGGCGGGTTCTGGGGGTGGACGTCGTCCTCCTTCACAGTAACCGTCTGAAAGAAGAGCAAATTAAATTGTTTTATTACATTTTCAAGGTGTGGAGGAACTCAATTTGAGACAAAGTATACATTTACATGTAATGCCTGATTCTGCTTTTTATTATCTCTTGTCAGAATAATTTTTATAGTAATCAGTAAAGCGCATATCTCAGTTCAGTTTATAACTAATAGTTCATCAATCATACAGTTATTCTAGTAGGAAAATGTATTATCTTATGATTTTCCAGATCATATTTTTTCAAGATATTTACCTTTCCAAACTCAGTTTCAGCGGTGACTTTAGCCCCATCTCTGCTGGTGATTGTGGCCTTGACATACTCAACCTCAGGGTCAGGCACATAGCACTCTCTCTTTATGTCAAAGGGTCTAGTCTGGCATTCCATACGTTCCTTGTCTGACTTACGCAGAAAGGAAGCTGCAGCGCCAAACTCTGCCATCAAACTGTCCCCCATTCTTAAACCTGTAAAGTCAGGAACAGAGCATTGAATACATACATATGTACATATTACATACAGTACAAGGTTTGAGTTAATGCAGCCCCAAACTCTGCCGTCAATGCGTCCCCCATTCTTAAATCTATATAGGTATGTATCTATTAATATTAGGTTCAATTTGCAAAAAATCCTGATTTACATGTGGCTGTCCTCTCACTGTTGCCATGGTTTGTTGTATGCTAGGATTCTCATGACAAACATTTCTCAAACGTAAGAAAGCACAACCATTTAGATATTCATACTTTACAGTATTTTTTACAATATCAACCATATTTTGATAGTTTTACATTTTATTCTGTAAATTACAAAGAGAGCCATGCATATTGTGGTAATAATCTAATATCAGTATAAAGCACTAATATTAAAGAGTATTAAATAGATCAACATCTTTAGGTTTCTGGGCTGTATTACACCTCTCTGGAACCAGTTTCAGAATGCATAATGTAAACAAAACATTTGGTCCCAAACATTTTCCACTGAAGACCTAAGTTAATTGGAAAATGGTATACTAGTATCACTATGTATATATGTGTACTATATATGAGTAGTATATTGTACCATAACATATTGGCCAAGGCAGAGCAATAGAACTTTAAAATATAAGCCTAAAATAGACACGAGGGTCGAGGCAGGACAGCAGTAAACTACCAGATTAATAAGAGTTTATCTGAACGATACGAAGGTCAGCCAACCAATAGCACACTGGAAATAAACCAAAACATGAGAGGTTCACATCAGGCCAAAAGAAGCTAGTACACTCTGTAGCTGAAATGTACCGCTTGTTTTAGTGATGACACTGACAACAGGTAGTTACAGTACAGGAGAGATGTGTTATGCAACATATACAGATGTAGGGTCTTAATTTAACCTATATTGTCACAGCAAAATAATCCTGTAATAATAGGATTTTAACGTTTAGTCCATAATGCTGCTTGATCGGTGGTTAGGCTGTTATCTGGCCAAAAGTAGGCTACGTCAAAAGTGCAATACTGTTAATATAATCTTCTATTAGTGTGGGTTTTCAGTAAAGTTATGTAAATCACAAAGCTCATCTGCATTTTGTGCGTTGCAAGAAACTCATCAACAAAAGTCTGTACATCTGTGCAAGTTGATTAGATTGATGTGGACAGACACCAAAATGTTTGCATTACAAATTTGGCAAGCTGTTATACTTTTCATGAAACATGTTTAAAGACTTCACTCAAACCATTCTTTTTTTTATGATTCTTACCTTTTGGGTTACGTTTGGTAGAAAGGATCTCAACTGAAAGTGAAGTAGAAAGACCAATATCAGTCTACTGACCAGCTATGTGTGGTAAAGACTATTGTTAGGTCCTATAATGATGATCTTTGCCCTCCTCAGCAGACTGCCTCTGTATGCTTACCTTCAGGATGTCTGGTGCCTTGTGTCTCCCCTGGTCTGTCTCTCCCTGGTCTGTCTCCCCCTGGTCTGTCTCCCCATGGTCTCCGACACTCTTTATAAAGAGTGTTTCTCAGCCCTATATGGAGATGGGCTATGTCATGACATAAATTAGACTGCTTATTTCAAAAGATCTGTATTTGGGGCTAGAGGTGTATACCTCTTTGACCTATCAGGCTCGTTAAAACAACAGGCTATTCCAGGGTGGACAGAGGATACAATGAAATGCATTGAAAGCATTACCCATGTTGTTTGATTTCTGAGTTTCTTATTGTGAGGTAGCTTTGGATAGACAAAAGCAAGTAGCAGGTCTTTACAGCTTCTTGGATGTAATTTCTTGAAGTACCATTAGTCCCAAAATGATGAAAAATAAGTTACAACATCCTGATTTAATTTCATAACCTGTATTCAGCTGGTTATTTCAGTTTGTATGGATTTTAATGGTGTGTAATTGGATGTACAGCATAATGCAGTAAGATTATCATTGACATACGTCATCACATATTATTTATTCATCAGAGATGTTTGGAATAAAGTTTGACTCCTCTAATGTTCACTGAAGGTGCATCATAGAGAAGCTCAAGGACATTTGTACAGTAATAGAGACGTGATTACATTTCCTGAGTACTTTCCTCTTTAAAAGTTATAGTAATATGTGTAATGTGATTGGTAATGGGTTTAGAGTAACCTGTGTAGAATACTTAATAAGGAGTTGAGCCAAAAGGGGCATAAGGTCTTTGATTTGTATTAACACTCTCTTAAAGGTCGAGATAGCTGTCAATGCATTAGTTTAAAGCTGTCTACAAGCTGTCTACAAGCTGTCAACAAGGTGATAATAAGTAGTTGTCATCACCAGAGAGAGTTCCCCTCCTTAAAGACCCGTGCAGGGGGCATAGAGGTGCCTTACAACTTAACACCTCTGATCTCCCTTCAGCCGTGATGTTACCTTAATAACTTCCAGAGCTGAATATATCACATGCTACTCAATGACACTGTTAGGAGTCCAATTCCCAGCTGTCATGTGTGTGTGTGTGTGTGTGTGTGTGTGTGTGTGTGTGTGTGTGTGTGTGTGTGTGTGTGTGTGTGTGTGTGTGTGTGTGTGTGTGTGTGTGTGTGTGTGTGTGTGTGTGTGTGTGTGTGTGTGTGTGTGTGTGTGTGTGTGTGTGTGTGTGTGTGTGTGTGTTAATATGTGACTGGAGGAGAAACATTTGTAGATTTCAATTTTCAAAAACACCTGCATGAACCTACACTCCCCTACGTATTTATTTGGTCAGTGTCACCTTTTATTTGAGGGTATTTACATACATATCTCTTTTACCATTTAGAAATGAAATCACTGTATGTATCTGGTCCCCACATTTGAAGGTGTCACAAGTATTTGGACAAATTCACTTACATGTTTGTTAAAGTAGTCAAAGTTTTTAGTATTTGGTCCCATATTAGTTCCCAAATATCTCAGCACGCAATGACTACATCAAGCTTGTGTCTACAAACTTGTTGGATATATTTTCTGTTTGTTTTGGTTGTGTTTCAGATTACAGTGTATTCGGAAAGTATTCAGACCCCTTGAACCTTTCTACATTTTGTTACGTTACAGCCTTATTCTAAAATGGGTTAAATCGTTTTTTCCCCCTCATCAATATATATACTGTACATATATTTTATACCTGATAATGCCAAAGCAAAAACAGGTTTTTAGAAATGTTTGCAAATGTATAAAAAAACAACAAGACACATTTAAGTATTCAGTCCCTCAGTACTTTGTTGAAGCACCTTTGGCAGCGATTACAGCCTTGAGTCTTCTTGGGTCTGATGCTACAAGCTTGGCACACCTCCCATTTCTTCCATTTTCTCTGCAGATCCTCTAAAGATCTGTCAGGTTGGATGGGGAGTGTCGTTTTACAGCTATTTTAACATTTCTCCAGAGATTTTTCGATCGGTTCCAAGTCCGGGCTCTGGCTGGGCCACACTAGGACATTCAGAGACTTGTCCCGAAACCACTCCTGAGCTGTCTTAAAAATTTCTCCAGAGTTTTTTCGATCGGTTCCAAGTCCAGGCTCTGGCTGGGCCACACTAGGACATTCAGAGACTTGTCCCGAAACCACTCCTGAGCTGTCTTTGCTGTGTGCTTAGGGTAATTGTCCTGTTGGAAGGTGAACCTTCACCCCAGTCTGAGGTCGTGAGTGCTCTGGAGCAGGTTCTTATCAAGGAACTCTCTGTACTTTACCATTCATCTTTCCTCGATCCTGACTAGTCTCCCAGTCCCTGTTGCTCAAAAACATCCCCATGCCACCACGGTTTCGATTGGCATTCAGGCCAAAGAGTTCAATCTTTGTTCCAACAGACCAGAGAATCTTGTTTCTCATGGTCTGAGAGTCCTTTAGGTGCCTTTTGGCAAACTGCAAGTGGGCTGTCATGTGCCTTTTACTAACGAGTGGCTTCCAGACGACGCCCCCCTATGGGACTCCCGGTCACAGCCAGTTGTGACACAGCCTGGGATCGAACCCGGGTCTGTAGTGACGCCTCAAGCACTGCGATGCAGTGCCTTAGACCACTGCGCCACTCGGGAGGCCTCTATTCTTATTTACAATAGAAGTGACTTCAAAATGTCACAATACATTTTTTTAACATTCATTTCTATTTCTATCTGAAGCAAAACCAAAACAAACTGCAAATGCAAATGCATCCAAGAAATGTGTAGAGTCAAAAGCTTGATGTAGTCATTGCATCTATATATATATTTTATTTATTTATTTAACTAAGCAAGTCAGTTAAGAACAAATTCTTATTTACAATGACGGCCTACCTACAGGGTCAGCACCTGGAGCAAATTAGGGTTAAGGACCTTGCTCAAGGACACATCAACATGTTTCTTTGTTTTTTTTACCTTGCCGGATTGGGTATTCGGACCAGCAACCTTTCGGTCACTGGCCCACCGCTCTAACCTCTAGGCTACCTACCGCATTATACTAGGAATACGGGAACAAATACAACATTTTTGACTAGATAGATAGATAGATAGATAGATAGATAGATAGATAGATAGATAGATAGATAGATAGATAGATAGATAGATAGATAGATAGATAGATAGATAGATAGATAGATAGATAGATAGATAGATAGATAGATAGATAGATAGATAGATAGATAGATAGGTACTTTATTGATCCCCGAGGGGGAAATTTCTTTGTCAAGGTGCAAAATGCCAGAACGAAAATACACAAAAGACTGATACACGATACATGATACATAGAGCGGCAGTATGAAAAAGTATAGAAATACAAGATATCTGGAGTGCAAAAAAGCTATAAAAAGACATTGCATAGTATGGGTGGTTGTCTGAATATGTACACTATACATTGGTGGATGTTGGATGGTTAACTATACTATACAGGTCGATGGCAGAGAAGTACTTCAATAGCTAAAAATGCATATGATATGAGTGAGGGTAATAATAGTTTACTTAATAGACAGACTGGCTAAATGAACAGGTAAGTTAATATTTTGCATGGTTAAATTAGCTGTACAGGTAAATATACAGTTATATTTACAGGTAAGTGAATACTTGCAGGGTTACATAAACTGTACAGGTAAATGACAGGAAGAGATACTTAAATAGCTAAATGTGTGTATGATATAATTTGGGGTAATAATAGTAATTCCCTTAAAATACAGTCCTTAGTGCGCAGGGTTTAATTACAGATAACTTCACGTATTGCACATTCAATATACTAAAAGCAATGAAAAAATATACAACTCACAGGATACTAATATGCATTCCTGAGTGAATGACTACGTAAGTTAAGTCCAAGAATTACTTGCAATATTGCACGTGATATGATATAACAACTGTACATGAGTATGTATATACAGACCTGAATGAATAAATAAGTCCTGAGTGAATGAGTGATTACGGACCAGAGTTACCCACAGATGGATGCATAATTGTTAAACTAGGTCCTAGCACCCCAACAGTTCCAGGTCTGTGTTACACATATAAGTGAATTTCTCAAAATACTAATCACACCTTCATATGTGGGGACTAGATACATGAAGTGCTTTCATTTCTAAACAGTAAAATAAATATGTATGAAAATTCCCTCAAATAAAAGGTGACATTCGGCCCCCATCGCCTCATATGAAACATTTGATCTCAAATCCAAAATGCTTGAGTATAGAGCAAATTAAAAGTTTAGCTTCACTGTCCAAAAAAATCCCGAGGGAATGTATGTAGCTTAGTCTCAGATCAAAATTAAGTGTTGAAAGATGACACATTCATGGCTTTCATATAGAACAAGACTTAGTATAGTATAATGACAGTTAGCCAGCATTTAATGTTGATTATGTGGTAATGAATGTCCCTTCTGTTGACAGGAATCCATGGGTAAATTTACTAATTTACCACTACAACTGATTGTGTCAAAAAAATAATGTAATCATTACCCTGAAGCAATATCAATGCATGGTTAAAATATTGTCTCTTCAAAAGAAGCAACAGCCAAGATAATATTGATTGAATCCTAGTTACAATTAGAATACATTTCACACCATTGTTATGAATGTTCTCTTGAGGACTGAGGACCAACTTAACTTTTCAAGTTTGTCTATTCATACTAACTGAGACTAATGATGATTTCATCTAAATTGCACAATAGTTCCTTGGAAATATTATGGCATTGCTAAAGTAGGCAAATAATTAGTAGGAAACCTCTTTCCAATTTGCAAACCGTGAAAATTACGTCCGTTCAGTCGCCCACCGGCGGGCGGGTGGTCCCCATAACACGCCGCGCCGACGACAAGCGAACTATGCAGACCTACAATCTGTCTGGTGATTTTTTTATTTTACAGATGCCGTCAAATATACTGGCACCCTTGTATGATTAACTATTTCTTCTAAAATAAGTTGACATTTAAAATACTTTTGGTATTTACACAATTATTTGTTTGTTTTACAACTGCACAGGACCAAGTGAAAAATGGCCTGTACTAAATAATTAAACATTCCAATTAATTTGGTTGGTGGCAATGATTCTCATTTACTGTGTAATTTCTCACCTGTGTTAAGTAGCAGGTGTCTACAGGGTGAAAATAGCCATTCAACCAGTTTTGAAAAAACAGAACATTCTTCTCCATTGCACTCCTTTGTACAGGTCAAGGGTGCCAATGTATTTGACCACATCTGTAGCTAGTTAGCTGGTGTTATTCTACATCTAAACATATGAATACTTATATTCACTTCTATAACACTTCTATAACAGTCTATTTTAGGCTTAACCTTTGTTTATATGTCCTCAGTCTGCTTCTGTTATGAGCACTGTCTGTCAGACTAAAGGAATGATGGCTGGGCACCTTACCACTGTTCTGCTGTTGAAATATGTAACCTGACCCTGATTTAAATACTGTACTATCATTAGAATATCCATGCACCTGTTCTGACTGGAAGGTCATAGAGAACTCAACTCATGTCAGCGATTAAGGACACAGAGAGCAAGTCATAGTGTCCCCTTTTACAAGGAGTACATGTGCTCCTAAGTAAAAACAAATGTAGGAGCACACAAAAACATTTAGGAGCACAATGAAAAGTTTTCAAGGTAGTATTTGAAAGATAAGAATTGTCTGCAATTACAAATTACAGGATTAATATTTATAAGATTGAGAATATAGCCTACATTAGGCCTATATGAATCCTAGCTCTTTTGAAGCAAATGTCCTGAAGAAGCAAGTCGTTTTTGAACTGCCCATGACATGACATGGTTTATGAATGTAAAATGCTTTATGGCTCATAATTTTGATTTAATTTCATAACCTGTATTCAGCTGGTTATTTCAGTTTGTATGGATTTTAATGGTGTGTAATTGGATGTACAGCATAATGCAGTAAGATTATCATTGACATACGTCATCACATATTATTTATTCATCAGAGATGTTTGGAATAAAGTTTGACTCCTCTAATGTTCACTGAAGGTGCATCATAGAGAAGCTCAAGGACATTTGTACAGTAATAGAGACGTGATTACATTTCCTGAGTACTTTCCTCTTTAAAAAGTTATAGTAACCTGTGTAATGTGATTGGTAATGGGTTTAGAGTAACCTGTGTAGAATACTTAATAAGGAGTTGAGCCAAAAGGGGCATAAGGTCTTTGATTTGTATTAACACTCTCTTAAAGGTCGAGATAGCTGTCAATGCATTAGTTTAAAGCTGTCTACAAGCTGTCTACAAGCTGTCTACAAGCTGTCAACAAGGTGATAATAAGTAGTTGTCATCACCAGAGAGTGTTCCCCTCCTTAAAGACCCGTGCAGGGGGCATAGAGGTGCCTTACAACTTAACACCTCTGATCTCCCTTCAGCCGTGATGTTACCTTAATAACTTCCAGAGCTGAATATATCACATGCTACTCAATGACACTGTTAGGAGTCCAATTCCCAGCTGTCGTGTGTGTGTGTGTGTGTGTGTGTGTGTGTGTGTGTGTGTGTGTGTGTGTGTGTGTGCGTGCGTGCGTGCGTGCGTGCGTGCGTGCGTGCGTGCGTGCGTGCGTGCGTGCGTGCGTGCGTGCGTGCGTGCGTGCGTGCGTGCATGCGTGTGTGTGAATATGTGACTGGAGGAGAAACATTTGTAGATTTCAATTTTCAAAAACACCTGCATGAACCTACACTCCCCTACGTATTTATTTGGTCAGTGTCACCTTTTATTTGAGGGTATTTACATACATATCTCTTTTACCATTTAGAAATGAAATCACTGTATGTATCTGGTCCCCACATTTGAAGGTTTCACAAGTATTTGGACAAATTCACTTACATGTTTGTTAAAGTAGTCAAAGTTTAGTATTTGGTCCCATATTAGTTCCCAAATATCTCAGCACGCAATGACTACATCAAGCTTGTGTCTACAAACTTGTTGGATATATTTTCTGTTTGTTTTGGTTGTGTTTCAGATTACAGTGTATTCGGAAAGTATTCAGACCCCTTGAACCTTTCTACATTTTGTTACATTACAGCCTTATTCTAAAATGGGTTAAATCGTTTTTTCCCCCTCATCAATATATATACTGTACATATATTTTTTTTATACCTGATAATGCCAAAGCAAAAACAGGTTTTTAGAAATGTTTGCAAATGTATAAAAAAACAACAAGACACATTTAAGTATTCAGTCCCTCAGTACTTTGTTGAAGCACCTTTGGCAGCGATTACAGCCTTGAGTCTTCTTGGGTCTGATGCTACAAGCTTGGCACACCTCCCATTTCTTCTATTTTTCTCTGCAGATCCTCTAAAGATCTGTCAGGTTGGATGGGGAGTGTCGTTTTACAGCTATTTTAAAATTTCTACAGAGATTTTTCGATCGGTTCCAAGTCCGGGCTCTGGCTGGGCCACTCAAGGACATTCAGAGTCTTGTCCCGAAACCACTCCTGAGCTGTCTTTGCTGTGTGCTTAGGGTCGTTGTCCTGTTGGAAGGTTAACCTTTGCCCCAGTCTGAGGTCCTGAGCACTCTGGAGCAGGTTTTCATCAAGGATCTCTCTGTACTTTGCTCCGTTCATCTTTCCCTCGATCCTGACTAGTCTCCCAGTACCTGCCACTGAAAAACATCCCCAAAGTATGATGCTGCCACCACCCCGCTTCACCATAAGGATGGTTCCAGGTTTCCTCCTGACGTGACGCTTGGCATTCAGGCCAAAGAGTTCAATCAGACCAGTTTCTTAGTGTCTGAGAGTCCTTTAGGTGCCTTTTGACAAACATCAAGCGGGCTGTCATGTGCCTTTTACTAAGGAGTGGCTTCCATCTGGCCACTCTATCATAAAGGCCTGATTGGTGGAGTACTGCAGAGATGGTTGTCCTTCTGGAAGTTTCTCCCATCCCCAAAGACAAACTCTGGAGCTCTTTCAGAGTGTCTCTTAGACACTTACCAAAAAAGACTCACAGCTGTAATTGCTGCCAAAGCTGATTCTAACATGTATCGACTAAGTAGGTTGAATAGTATCTATTCAAGATATACAGTATTAGGGTTTTATTTTTCATAATATTTTTTGGTTGTAGAATTTGTTTTCCACTTTGACATTACATAGTATTTTGTGTAGATCGTTGACAAGAAATTACAATTAAATACATTTTAATCCCACTTTGTAACACAACAAAATGTGCTCAAGGGATGTGAATACTTCCTGAAGGCATTGTATGTCTCAAACCTTGTTCTAAAGGGCACTTGGGCACCACCTGACAGCAATGAGATAAAACTTGAATTGCCAAAATAAACATAATTACAAAATTGCCACAAAGCTGGTACTCAGGGAGGGATTGAACAGCTCACAGAACACACCTGACAATTCCTTATGACATGATTTCAGAACATGGTTTATCATGTTGTCTGGGCTAGTGGCTTTGTTTACTGATATGCGTTTGAAAACCCTATCAACATTAGATAAAGAAAATCAACAGTTTAATGAGGTACAGTTGAGACATACAATTTAAAGTGTGATCAAAAATCTTACAGAACACTTCAGGTCAGGATTCAAACAAATGCAAATAAACAACTATTGCACTGCACTTGACTTCACACTGCAACCCTGACTGCAGATATTGCCATATTGCCTAGACAATAAAATAAATGTGCTGAAACCCTATTCAAAAAATAAGTGTGTAAACTGTCTTGATCCTCCATTACATCACAGAGACCATGCCAAACTGTAAAGATGACACTTCTAAAACTAAACACTTGCAGAGTCAAAATAATTATTTTATTTGTGGTAAATTAATCCAATAAATATTTTAATTGTGTACAATTTAATCCTACCAAAGATTGTTCACTTCTTACCATCTCTTGTGTGTGTGGTCAGTGTGTCCCTGACAGGAATTCTCCCAATGCAAGAGGTTGGACCTGCATCAGTGAGTCACATGGAGGGGAAACTCATGAGCCAAATACCACATAGTAACTGCCTGTGTCCAAACAGGACACTTATGTCATCCTCTTAATTGTTAGTAAGCCATAGTGCAGCACTTTCCAACAGTCAGGAACCCTAAAGGGAGAGCAAACATATAACAAATTAAAAGATGATTGTGTAGGTTGCATGTTTTACCCCTTGCAAAAGTAACACAGCGTGATTGATATAATTCTGCATAACTGTCTAATATTTCATATTGGTGTTTCCTCTAACACATTGGTGAAGCTGGCTTCTGGATTAAGCAGGTGGGTGTTAAGAAGCACGGTTTGGTGGGTCATGTTTCGGAGGACGCATGACTCAACCTTTGCCTGTCCCGAGCCCGTTGGGCAGTTGCAGTGATGAGACGGGATCGAAATTGGGGAGAAAAAGTAATAAAATAAAAATAATATGTTTCTAAATAATTGGACACTACCATGATCACAGGTAATTGTGAATAATGAAGAATGAGAAAGTTACAGCGGCATAAATAGAATAACCCCCAAAATATACTAACTTCCACTGTTATTGGTAATAGTGAGAGGTTAGCATGCCTTGTGCTTCTGTAACTGTCACTCATCATTATTTATGATGAATATTTCAGATTTTCTGTAATCATAGTAGAAGTGTTTCGAAACATATTATATTGTTATTTACAATAAAAGTGATTTCAATAAAAGTAAATAAATTATTTACCATTCATTTACAGTGGGGAGAACAAGTATTTGATACACTGCCGATTTTGCAGGTTTTCCTACTTACAAAGCATGTAGAGGTCTGTAATTTTTATCATAGGTGCACTTCAACTGTGAGAGACGGAATCTTAAACAAAAATCCAGAAAATCACATTGTATGATTTTTAAATAATTAATTTGCATTTTATTGCATGACATAAGTATTTGATCACCTACCAACCAATAAGAATTCCGGCTCTCACAGACCTGTTAGTTTTTCTTTAAGAAGCCCTCCTGTTCTCCACTCATTACCTGTATTAACTGCACCTGTTTGAACTCGTTACCTGTATAAAAGACACCTGTCCACACACTCAATCAAACAGACTCCAACCTCTCCACAATGGCCAAGGCCAGAGAGCTGTGTAAGGACATCAGGGATACAATTGTAGACCTGCACAAGGCTGGGATGGGCTACAGGACAATAGGCAAGCAGCTTGGTGAGAAGGCAACAACTGTTGGCGCAATTATTAGAAAATGGAAGAAGTTCAAGATGACGGTCAATCTCCCTCGGTCTGGGGCACCATGCAAGATCTCACCTCGTGGGGCATCAATGATCATGAGGAAGGTGAGGGATCAGCCCAGAACTACAGGGCAGGACCTGGTCAATGACCTGAAGAGAGCTGGGACCACAGTCTCAAAGAAAACCATTAGTAACACACTACGCCGTCATGGATTAAAATCCAGCAGCGCACGCAAGGTCCCCCTGCTCAAGCCAGCGCATGTCCAGGCCCGTCTGAAGTTTGCCAATGACCATCTGGATGATCCAGAGGAGGAATGGGAGAAGGTCATGTGGTCTGATGAGACAAAAATAGAGCTTTTTGGTCTAAACTCCACTCGCCGTGTTTGGAGGAAGAAGAAGGATGAGTACAACCCCAAGAACACCATCCCAACCGTGAAGCATGGAGGTGGAAACATCATTCTTTGGGGATACTTTTCTGCAAAGGGGACAGGACGACTGCACCGTATTGAGGGGAGGATGGATGGGGCATGTATCGCGAGATCTTGGCCAACAACCTCCTTCCCTCAGTAAGAGCATTGAAGATGGGTCGTGGCTCAGCATGACAACGACCCGAAACACACAGCCAGGGCAACTAAGGAGTGGCTCCGTAAGAAGCATCTCAAGGTCCTGGAGTGGCCTAGCCAGTCTCCAGACCTGAACCCAAAAGAAAATCTTTGGAGGGAGCTGAAAGTCCGTATTGCCCAGCGACAGCCCCGAAACCTGAAGGATCTGTATGGAGGAGTGGGCCAAAATCCCTGCTGCAGTGTGTGCAAACCTGGTCAAGAACTACAGGAAACATATGATCTCTGTAATTGCAAACAAAGGTTTCTGTACCAAATATTAAGTTCTGCTTTTCTGATGTATGAAATACTTATGTCATGCAATAAAATGCAAATTAATTACTTAAAAATCATACAATGTGATTTTCAGGATTTTTGTTTTAGATTCCATCACTCACAGTTGAAGAGTACCTATGATAAAAATTACAGACTTCTACATGCTTTGTAAGAGGGAAAACCTGCAAAATCGGCAGTGTATCAAATACTTGTTCTCCCCACTGTATATGAACATACAGTGCATATTCAGAAACCTTCACTTTTTCCACATTTAGTTACGCTACAGCCTTATTCTAAAATTGATTAAATGTTTTCCTCATCAATCTACACACAATACCCCATATTGACAAAGCAAAAACAGGTTTTTAGATTTTGTAAATTTTTGCTAATTCATATAATAAAAAGTATAAAAAAAAAAAAAAGTATTTACATAAGTACTCTGACTCTTTGCTATGAGACTCTAAATTGAGCTCAGGCGCATCCTGTTTACATTGATCATCCTTGAGATGTTTCTACAACTTGATTGGAGTCTCAAGCCTTGAGGTTGTAGGAATTGTCCGTAGAGCTCCAAGAGAGGATTGTGTCAAAGCATAGATCTGGGGAAGGGTACCAAAACTGCAGTATTGAAAGTCCCCAAGAACACATTGGCATCCATCATTCTTAAATGAAAGAAGTTTGAAACTGAGCAATCGGGAGAGAAGGGCTTTGGTCAGGGAGGTGACCAAGAACCCGATGGTCACTCTGACAGAGCTCCAGAGTTCCTCTGTGGAGATGGGAGAACCTTCCAGAAGGACCACCATCTCTGCAACACTCCACACATCAGGCCTTTATAGTACAGTGGCCAGACGGAAGTCACTCCTCAGTAAAAGGCATATGAACCTGCTCCAGAGCACTCAGGACCTCAGACTAGGGCGAAGGTTCACCTTCCAACAGGACAACGACCCTAAGCACACAGCCAAGACAAAGCAGGAGTGCTTTTGGGACAAGTCTCTGAATGTCCTAGTGTGGCCCAGCCAGAGCCCGGACTTGAAACCGATCAAACATCTCTGGAGAAACCTGAAAATAGCTGTGAAACGACACTCCCCATCCAACCTGACAGATCTTTAGAGGATCTGCAGAGAAAAATGGAAGAAATGGGAGGTGTGCCAAGCTTGTAGCATCAGACCCAAGAAGACTCAAGGCTGTAATCGCTGCCAAAGGTGCTTCAACAAAGTACTGAGGGACTGAATACTTAAATGTGTCTTGTTGTTTTTTTATACATTTGCAAACATTTCTAAAAACCTGTTTTTGCTTTGGCATTATCAGGTATAAAAAAAATATATGTACAGTATATATATTGATGAGGGGGAAAAAACGATTTAACCCATTTTAGAATAAGGCTGTAATGTAACAAAATGTAGAAAGGTTCAATGGGTCTGAATACTTTCCGAATACACTGTAATCTGAAACACAACCAAAACAAACAGAAAATATATCCAACAAGTTTGTAGACACAAGCTTGATGTAGTCATTGCGTGCTGAGATATTTGGGAACTAATATGGGACCAAATACTAAACTTTGACTACTTTAACAAACATGTAAGTGAATTTGTCCAAATACTTGTGAAACCTTCAAATGTGGGGACCAGATACATACAGTGATTTCATTTCTAAATGGTAAAAGAGATATGTATGTAAATACCCTCAAATAAAAGGTGACACTGACCAAATAAATACGTAGGGGAGTGTAGGTTCATGCAGGTGTTTTTGAAAATTGAAATCTACAAATGTTTCTCCTCCAGTCACATATTCACACACACACACACACACACACACACACACACACACACACACACACACACACACACACACACACACACACACACACACACACACACACACACACACACACACACACACACACACATACACACACATGACAGCTGGGAATTGGACTCCTAACAGTGTCATTGAGTAGCATGTGATATATTCAGCTCTGGAAGTTATTAAGGTAACATCACGGCTGAAGGGAGATCAGAGGTGTTAAGTTGTAAGGCACCTCTATGCCCCCTGCACGGGTCTTTAAGGAGGGGAACTCTCTCTGGTGATGACAACTACTTATTATCACCTTGTTGACAGCTTGTAGACAGCTTGTAGACAGCTTTAAACTAATGCATTGACAGCTATCTCAACCTTTAAGAGAGTGTTAATACAAATCAAAGACCTTATGCCCCTTTTGGCTCAACTACTTATTAAGTATTCTACACAGGTTACTCTAAACCCATTACCAATCACATTACACAGGTTACTATAACTTTTTAAAGAGGAAAGTACTCAGGAAATGTAATCACGTCTCTATTACTGTACAAATGTCCTTGAGCTTCTCTATGATGCACCTTCAGTGAACATTAGAGGAGTCAAACTTTATTCCAAACATCTCTGATGAATAAATAATATGTGATGACGTATGTCAATGATAATCTTACTGCATTATGCTGTACATCCAATTACACACCATTAAAATCCATACAAACTGAAATAACCAGCTGAATACAGGTTATGAAATTAAATCAGGATGTTGTAACTTATTTTTCATCATTTTGGGACTAATGGTACTTCAAGAAATTACATCCAAGAAGCTGTAAAGACCTGCTACTTGCTTTTGTCTATCCAAAGCTACCTCACAATAAGAAACTCAGAAATCAAACAAAATGGGTAATGCTTTCAATGCATTTCATTGTATCCTCTGTCCACCCTGGAATAGCCTGTTGTTATAACGAGCCTGATAGGTCAAAGAGGTATACACCTCTAGCCCCAAATACAGATCTTTTGAAATAAGCAGTCTAATTTATGTCATGACATAGCCCATCTCCATATAGGGCTGAGAAACACTCTTTATAAAGAGTGTCGGAGACCAGGGGGAGACAGACCAGGGGGAGACAGACCAGGGGAGACACAAGGCACCAGACATCCTGAAGGTAAGCATACAGAGGCAGTCTGCTGAGGGCAAAGATCATCATTATAGGACCTAACAATAGTCATTACCACACATAGCTGGTCAGTAGACTGATATTGGTCTTTCTACTTCACTTTCAGTTGAGATCCTTTCTACCAAACGTATCCCAGGAGTGACCAACAGGTAAGAATCATAATCTTCTAAAATAGATGTTCTACAACATGAAAACTATAACAGCTTGCCAAATTTGTAATGCAAACATTTTGGTGTCTGTCCACATCAATCTAATCAACTTGCACAGATGTACAGACTTTTGTTGATGAGTTTCTTGCAACGCACAAAATGCAGATGAGCTTTGTGATTTACATAACTTTACTGAAAACCCACACTAATAGAAGATTATATTAACAGTATTGCACTTTTGACGTAGCCTACTTTTGGCCAGATAACAGCCTAACCACCGATCAAGCAGCATTATGGACTAAACGTTAAAATCCTATTATTACAGGATTATTTTGCTGTGACAATATAGGTTAAATTAAGACCCTACATCTGTATATGTTGCATAACACATCTCTCCTGTACTGTAACTACCTGTTGTCAGATTCATCACTAAAACAAGCGGTACATTTCAGCTACAGAGTGTACTAGCTTCTTTTGGCCTACTGTGAACCTCTCATGTTTTGGTTTATTTCCAGTGTGCTATTGGTTGGCTGACCTTCGTATCGTTCAGATAAACTCTTATTAATCTGGTAGTTTACTGCTGTCCTGCCTCGACCCTCGTGTCTATTTTAGGCTTATATTTTAAAGTTCTATTGTTCTGCCATGACCATTATGTTATGGTACAATATACTATTCATATACAGTACACATATATACATAGTGATACTAGTATACCATTTTCCAATTAACTTAGGTCTTCAGTGGAAAATGTTTAGGACCAAATGTTTTGTTTACATTATGCATTCTGAAACTGGTTCCAGAGAGGTGTAATACAGCCCAGAAACCTAAAGATGTTGATCTATTTAATATTATTAAATATTAGTGCTTTACATTGATATTAGATTATTAGCACATTAATGCATGGTTCCCTTTGTCAACAGAATCAAATGTAAAACTATCAAAATATGGTTGATATTGTAAAAAATACTGTAAAGTATGAATATCTAAATGGTTGTGCTTTCTTACGTTTGAGAAATGTTTGTCATGAGAATCCTAGCATACAACAAACCATGGCAACAGTGAGAGGACAGCCACATGTAAATCAGGATTTTTTGCAAATGGAACCTAATATTAATAGATACATACTTGCATAGATTTAAGAATGGGGGACGCATTGACGGCAGAGTTTGGGGCTGCATTAACTCAAACCCTGTACTTTATGTAATATGTACATATGTATGTATTCAATGCTCTGTTCCTGACTTTACAGGTTTAAGAATGGGGGACAGTTTGATGGCAGAGTTTGGCGCCGCAGCTTCCTTTCTGCGTAAATCAGACAAGGAGCGTATGGAATGCCAGACTAGACCCTTTGACATAAAGAGAGAGTGCTATGTGCCTGACCCTGAGGTTGAGTATGTCAAGGCCACAATCACCAGCAGAGATGGGGCTAAAGTCACCGCTGAAACTGAGTTTGGAAAGGTAATTATCTTGAAAAAATATGATCTGGAAAATCATAAGATAATACATTTTCCTACTAGAATAACTGTATGATTGATGAACTATTAGTTATAAACTGAACTGAGATATGCGCTTTACTGATTACTATAAAAATTATTCTGACAAGAGATAATAAAAAGCAGAATCAGGCATTACATGTAAATGTATACTTTGTCTCAAATTGAGTTCCTCCACACCTTGAAAATGTAATAAAACAATTTAATTTGCTCTTCTTTCAGATGGTTACTGTGAAGGAGGACGACGTCCACCCCCAGAACCCGCCAAAGTTTGACAAAATTGAGGACATGGCAATGTTCACCTTCCTGCACGAGCCTGCTGTGCTGTTTAACCTCAAAGAGCGTTACGCAGCCTGGATGATCTACGTAAGTAATGACCTGCTAATATCTCCATTAAATTAATCATTCATTCAAATGAATTAAACTAAATATGCATCACCCTTGTCTTTGACAGACCTACTCAGGGCTTTTCTGTGTCACTGTCAACCCTTACAAGTGGCTGCCAGTGTACAATCAGTCTGTTGTCGATGCATACAGAGGCAAGAAGAGGAGTGAAGCTCCTCCTCACATCTTCTCCATCTCTGACAATGCCTACCAGTACATGTTGTCAGGTAAAATATAACTTTCCTTTTCATCTACATAAATCACATTTTATTTGGAAAATGAAAAATGTACTGTCTGTTTTCTTTCAACAGACAGGGAAAATCAGTCTGTCCTTATCACGTAAGTACATCAACCAAATGCTGTATCGATTTGAAACCATTTAAAATTAAGAGAAATCCTGAGACATTAAGATGTGTATTTTCAATCCCAGTGGAGAATCCGGTGCTGGAAAGACTGTTAACACCAAGAGAGTCATCCAGTACTTCGCCAGCATTGCTGCTGTTAGCGGAAAGAAAAGTGTATCAGAAGAAAAAAAGGTCAAATACAATAATAACTTACAAATAATTGTTGGCATGGTAAAACATTTTCAGTGTAGACTTAAATGACTAAAACCAGATAAGTATGTAAAAAAGATAATGGAGCAAAATATTTTTTTATAAAATAATCTTTGAGAACTAACAATCACTCAAATAAAAACTAAACAGTCAGGGAGATTAAAACTCCCAAAATGTCATGGCATGGGGCCCCCATTGATTTTGTTATAATGTTTGAGTCACTCAGATAGCTTAAGAACAAGGTATAAGCCATGGCATAATGTTTAGAATTCTTTAAGGAAATGAGCTCTAAAACTGGAAAAATATATATCCTCAGGCCCATGCAAAATGTAGAGAATTCGAGAAAATTTGCTTTGAAATTCTAACACCGCACCATTTGCCACACCCCCAACATTCTTCATGGCTGAATGAGCGTACACTCACAGGACACTTCATTAGGTACACTTTGCTAGTATCAGGTTGGACCACCTTTTGCCTTCAGAACTGCCTTAATTCTTTGTGGCATAGATTCAACAAGATGCTGGAAAGAGCATATGTTGACAATATAATTTTTTTAGTTCATACAGATCTTTATTGCAGCAGTTTAACACTGTATGGTTGTTGGTTTGTAGGGGACCCTGGAGGATCAAATCATCCAGGCCAATCCTGCCCTGGAGGCTTTTGGTAATGCCAAGACCATCAGGAATGACAACTCCTCCCGATTTGTAAGTTTGGTCTTTGTTTGGATTCAAATATCAATTATATCTTATTATACATGTTAATCTTATCTGGTATCTTCTGTGTTTGAATTTTATTAGGATCTGGATTTTATATAATTAGTTGATGTCATGACGTTAGCTAATCTTCCTCAGGTCCATCAGCTAATCTTCCCTTTTGGGACTGTATGTGTGCAACAGATATGGGTTTAAAAAGTATTTGTTTTCTTTTAAATACTTTCAGTGTTTGATTGAACATGCCTAGAGAACCAGATAGGTAGGATTTAAACTTTTGGGACTATTATATCTGTTCCATTACACCATGCAAGCTCAATTATGTGCATATAAGGTATTGAAAAAGAAAACAGATGTAGTGTGCTTATTAATTTCTGCTTTGACAATAACTTACAGGGTAAATTCATCCGAATTCATTTTGGAGTCACTGGGAAGCTTTCATCTGCTGATATTGAGACTTGTGAGTACAATACTCCATTTGCACAGGCTTGAACAGATCTCTTTGACAGGAAACATATTAATATCAAAAGCACTTTCCATGCTGATCAGATCTTCTGGAGAAGTCACGTGTCACTTTCCAGCTCAAGGCTGAGAGAGACTATCACATCTTCTACCAGATCCTGTCCCAACAGAAACCAGAACTGCTGGGTGAGTATTGAATCATCAAACTGAATAGGGTTGAGGTCATTTCTGGATTAAACTGAACATTTCTGAAGAAATCCAATTAAATTCTTATGGTGAAGCGCAGCCTGCCCAGGCAGTGTGCTACCCCTATCCCCCCACCATAAAACTCACAACACAGTATAGCGTGATTTATATTGTAACATTTTCATTGTACACGAGCAAGGTGCAATTATTTAAATGCTATTTAAGCACAAAACATTGAAATTCAATGCACAGAAAACAACCTACAGCTGCAGTTTTTGGAAACTCTAATAACTGATGTGCCTTCCTGTCTACTAATAATTTAACACAAAGCCAATTTTCTAATTGACCCCGATCCTAATACTGAGTATATTATGTTATGAACTAAACCACAGCATGAACACAAATTCAACTGTGCTGTTCAATTCTTTTCAGAGATGCTACTCATCACCAGCAATCCCTATGACTATGCCTTCATCTCCCAAGGAGAGATTGCTGTAACTTCCATTAATGATTCAGATGAGCTAATGGCTACTGATGTGAGTAATATATCTACATACTGTACATATGATAATATTGCACTTGTATCCAACTCTTTATCCAATACAAAACAATGCCTTTTAATTTGGAACTAGGATGCCTTTGATGTGTTGGGCTTCTCCCAAGAGGAGAAGAATGGCATGTATAAGCTGACTGGTGCCATCATGCACTACGGCAACATGAAGTTCAAGAACAAGCAGAGGGAGGAGCAAGCAGAGGCAGACGGCACTGAGGGTGAGTGCTGAGGATTTAAAACCTCTCACTTCATTATACAGTAGTATCTGAAAATTCTGAAAATCTAAAATCAAATTGCCTCTTCAAATAAAAAAAAATGTGCCTTTCTAGATCTTGACAAAGCTGCATATCTGATGTGCCTGAACTCTGCTGACTTAGTCAAGGGGCTGTGTAACCCAAGGGTCAAAGTTGGAAATGAGTGGGTTACCAAAGGTCAGAATGTCAACCAGGTTAGTCAATAATATTCAGTATAATACTTGTCCATGTTCATACCTGTAATTCCTGATTGAGCACACTTTTTAGTCCAGTACTAGGCCTAATCTGTGTCTTGGAAACTGTCCCTATCCGTTTATGTTGAAGCTATGTTTCGGTATTATCTTTTCTCAATATTTTGTAGGTATACTACTCTATTGGTGCACTGGCAAAGAAAATTTACGAGAACATGTTCCTCTGGATGGTGATAAGAATCAACCTTACTCTGGACACTAAGAACGCTCGCCAGCACTACATTGGTGTGCTGGACATTGCTGGATTTGAGATCTTTGAGGTGAGTGTTTGATGAAAATTTGATTAAAAAAAGACACATGAAACGACTAATCTAA
Source organism: Thymallus thymallus (assembly GCA_023634145.1). Lineage (NCBI taxonomy): Eukaryota > Metazoa > Chordata > Actinopteri > Salmoniformes > Salmonidae > Thymallus > Thymallus thymallus. The sequence goes on along the minus strand of CM042417.1, from coordinate 12,669,013 downwards.
AATATTACAGCTGACAAAATAAAGTAACTAAACTTCCCTTCCAGTTCAACACCTTTGAGCAGCTGTGCATCAACTTCACTAATGAGAAGCTGCAGCAGTTCTTCAACCACCACATGTTTGTGCTGGAGCAGGAAGAGTATAAGAAAGAGGGCATCGTCTGGGAGTTCATTGACTTTGGCATGGACTTGGCTGCCTGCATTGACCTCATTGAAAGGGTTGGTGTCTTCAGTTCTGCTGTAGTTTATATGATGTATCCTAAGTAATATTTGAGATTTCAAACATTACAACGGCAATCTTCATAAATGTGCTTCCATGACAAATTATTCTGATATTTATTCACTATGCTTTTCCCTCAGTATTAATTTATTTTTATTAATTCCTTCCACTAGCCCATGGGTATCATGTCCATCCTTGAAGAGGAGTGCATGTTCCCCAAGGCCAGTGATAATACATTCAAAGCTAAGCTGTATGATACGCATCTCGGCAAAAATGCATGCTTCCAGAAGCCAAGGATTGTTAAGGGTAAACCAGAGGCCCATTTCTCCATGGTTCACTATGCTGGCATTGTTGACTACAACATTGGTAACTGGCTGGTGAAGAACAAGGATCCGCTGAATGAGACTGTGGTCGCATTGTTCCAGAAGTCAAGTCTTAAGTTCCTGGCCAACCTCTTTGTGAACTATGCTGGTGCAGAAGCAGGTAATATATGTTTCTATCGACAAAGACTACAACCACTAAAATAAATAACAATCAACATGACAGTAGTAATAATAGTATATTTCAATTGTTATTTCATTATCATACAGCTGCTGAAGAAAAAGTGACTGGAGGTAAAAAGAAGAAAGGTTCTTCCTTCCAGACGGTGTCTGCATTGCACAGGGTAAATCTGAGCTATCTATTTATTGCTGATGTTTTCACATGGAAGATTATTAACAAATGTATTATGTTTGCACTAAATGTGAGATGTCAGTATGTTGTGGATTGGCATGTTAGCATTAAATGCCGCTGTGACTCGTGAGGTGATTGGAGACTCATTCACTGATGGAAAATTCTATTTTGTCATACTCACAGGAGAACTTGGGTAAACTCATGACCAACTTGAGGTCTACTCACCCTCACTTTGTACGTTGCATTATCCCCAACGAGACCAAGACTCCTGGGGCCATGGAGAATCCTCTGGTCATGCACCAGCTGCGCTGTAACGGTGTGCTGGAAGGCATCAGGATCTGCAGAAAGGGCTTCCCCAACAGGATCCTGTATGCTGACTTCAAACAAAGGTAAAAATAATAATTAATTTCCTTTCCAAAATAAATTCAACTGTTTACCTATTCAGGTGTTCCATTTTTGAAGTAATTGCTTTCTGATTTAAATTCAGATACCGCATCCTCAATCCAAGTTCTATCCCTGAGGGTCAATTCATGGACAACATGAAGGCATCAGAAAAACTGCTGGGCTCTCTGGACATTGACCACACCCAGTACAGATTAGGACACACTAAGGTAAATTCTCTAATGGTGCGTTCGTAACCAAGTGGGAAGTGGGAATTTACCACATACGACTCAAAAATATCCACTTGAACTCCCCTCCAACTGGTAACTACTGGTGGGAAAATCATCCGGAGCTCCCACAAGCTGACCTCTTAATGTCACTTACTAAGCAAAGTACCTATAAAACAGAATTATTTATAAAAAGCCATCTATTAATATGGTTGTTCAAAACTATAATTAGCATGATAGCCCTTACTTTTAGTTATGGTATACACAGTTTGTTGGCCATTAACCACTCAGCGTTTCTCAATGAGTTCAAAGCACGTGAATGCATCCAACTTCTGGTCTTTACGACTTAACAAACTGGTAAATTCCCACCTCCCACTTGGTTACGAAAGCAGCATAAATCACAGGATGGAAAGGAAGCAGCATTTACGGGGTCCAAGCAGTATTATACTAATACACCACCCTCCAGTCAACCTGAGCATTGCCTCTTGAAATAACTGCTGATATATGACTAATCATACTTATCTCATGTCATCTGTTTCTAGGGAAAATGGGTCAAGTCAAGATATACACATTTTTACTTGGTATGGGGCCACAATGTAGTAGATCCTGAAAGCATAGTGGCCATACTGTTTGAGATGGACTTTCTGTTTCTAAAGACCTTGACAAATGTAATAACTCGTGGTTAACATGCTGGGTCTGAAGTTGTCAAATCAATTGCTCATTACAGGGCCACATTGTGGTCAATTTGTGCCATTTTCTTACAGATGCAAGACATCAGCAATCTAAACATGACTGCCACGTTTTGTAAATCTGGGGGATCCCATATTCAAGATATTTATGGTCAGGTGTCAAATAAATACAACCCTACCAAATACAAGATGATCCAATCACCACATTATGGCCTTTGTGTGTCTTTAGGTATTCTTCAAAGCTGGTCTCCTGGGTCTACTTGAGGAGATGAGAGACGATCGTCTCGCTCTTATCATCACTGGCCTCCAGGCCAGATCACGTGGTCTACTTGCAAGAATTGAGTTCCAGAAAATTGTTGACCGCAGGTATTAATGAGATTAGCTTAAACTTTTTCAGACAATATGTTAGGGGTGAGGAACAGTTGTATTAACTATATCTTATAAAACATTTCACAGGGATGCCTTGCTTGTGATCCAATGGAACATTCGTGCCTTCATGGGTGTAAAGAATTGGCCCTGGATGAAGCTGTACTTTAAGATCAAACCTCTGCTGAAGTCAGCAGAGAATGAGAAGGAGATGGCCAACATGAAGGAAGAATTCCTGAAGCTTAAAGAGGCTTATGCTAAATCTGAAGCCCGTAAAAAGGAGCTGGAAGAGAAGATGGTCTCCCTTCTCCAAGAGAAGAATGACCTGCAGCTCGCTGTCCAAACTGTGAGTAACTTTAACTGCACTACAGTTGCTTTGCTGCGTTCATATCCTTTGTCAAAATGGCCTTTTAGCTAAGAGCTAACTAGAGAAATGGAAAAACAGAGGTAAAAAATATATCATTTGCTAAATAGTCAATAATTTGTAGTGTCCAAATATTTTGCCACCAAACAAACTTCTGAGCATTGGAGAATTTGATATACTTACAATATATTGACACATTGACAGCAAGAAGACACTATTGTTGATGCTGAAGAGAGATGTGAGGGTCTAATCAAGAGCAAAATCCAGCTTGAGGCCAAAGCCAAAGAGCTGACAGAAAGACTGGAGGATGAGGAGGAGATGAATTCAGAGCTAACTGCTAAAAAGAGGAAGCTGGAGGATGAGTGCTCAGAACTCAAGAAGGACATTGATGATCTGGAGCTCACTCTGGCTAAAGTGGAGAAGGAAAAGCATGCCACAGAGAACAAGGTAAACGCTTTTCTTCATTCTTGTGTTGTTGAAACTCAAATTAATTGGTTTGGAGAAAGTGTAATGACAGTGTTCTGTTTCCTTAGGTTAAAAACCTGACTGAGGAGATGGCAGCTCTGGACGAAATCATTGCCAAGCTGACCAAGGAGAAGAAGGCTCTGCAGGAGGCTCATCAGCAAACGCTGGATGACCTGCAGAGTGAGGAGGACAAAGTCAACACGCTGACCAAGGCCAAAGCCAAACTGGAACAGCAAGTTGATGATGTGAGTATCAAATAGGAATTCATAAAAATTACAATGTTTTGTCATATTCTAAAAACAGGCTACAGTATATTGGTTATTCCTGGAAATTGTTTAATACATATTTAATCAGCTTGAAGGGTCTCTGGAGCAAGAGAAGAAGGTGAGAATGGACCTTGAGAGAGCCAAGAGAAAGCTGGAGGGAGACTTGAAGTTGACCCAGGAGAGCCTAATGGACCTGGAGAATGACAAGCAGCAGCTGGAGGAGAGAATGAAGAAGTAAGATCACAAAGTGCTAACAGAGTATATATTCAATAGAAAACACTAAAAATGCATAATCTTCTCAACAGGAAGGACTTTGAGATGAGCCAACTCAACAGCAAGATTGAGGATGAGCAGGCCTTGAGCGCCCAGCTTCAGAAGAAACTGAAGGAGCTGCAGGTAATTCAAGATTTTTTTTAAAATTGTTTATATCAAATCACATTTTATTGGTCACAAACACATATTTAGCAGATGTTATTGCAGGTGTAGCGAAATACTGTTCCTAGCTCCAATAGTACAGTAGTATCTAACAATACACAACAATACACACAAATCTAAAAGTAAAATAATGGAATTAAGAAATATATAAATATTACGACAAGCGTGTCGTAGTGGCATTAACTAAAATACAGTATATACATATGAAATCAGTAATGCAGTATGTAAACATTATCAAAGTGACCAGTGATTCCATTATTCCTACCATTTCAGGCCCGCATTGAGGAATTAGAGGAAGAGCTGGAGGCTGAGAGAGCTGCCCGTGCCAAGGTGGAGAAACAGAGGGCAGACTTGGCCAGAGAGCTTGAAGAGATCAGTGAGAGGCTGGAGGAGGCTGGTGGAGCCACTGCTGCCCAGATTGAGATGAACAAGAAGAGGGATGCTGAGTTCCAGAAGGTACGCAGAGACCTTGAAGAGGCTACTCTGCAGCATGAGGCTACAGCTGCCACTCTGAGGAAGAAACATGCTGACAGTGTAGCTGACCTGGGAGAACAGATTGACAACCTCCAGAGAGTGAAGCAGAAGCTGGAGAAGGAGAAGAGTGAGCTCAGGCTGGAGCTGGATGATGTGGTCTCCAACATGGAGCAGATTGTCAAGTCCAAAGTATGTTATATAATTGATCAACCTATAAAATGTATGTGTTTTCTCTACATACTTTTTAATGATGCAATCTAGTGATGCTGTTCTGTCATAAAAAAACAAATATGTTTTTAGACAAACTTGGAGAAAATGTGCCGTACTCTAGAGGACCAGATGAGTGAATACAGGACGAAAGCTGAGGAAGGACAGAGATCTATCAATGATTTCACCATGCATAAAGCAAAGCTTCAAACTGAGAATGGTATATTAACTAAAAACCTGGACATTCACATGAACAGCCACAATAAATAACCAGATTAAGTAATATAATTTAAAATAATTTGTATTGCATGAAAACAGGTGAACTTGCCAGACAGTTGGAAGAGAAGGACTCTCTGGTCTCCCAACTGACCAGAGGTAAGCAGTCCAACGTTCAGCAGATTGAAGACCTCAAGAGACAACTGGAGGAGGAAGTCAAGGTATTGATACAAATAATGCAGTGGCCCTTATTTAACTGCATTTATCCTCCTGCATAATTACAGATATTATTTGTCCTTACCAGGCAAAGAATGCACTTGCCCATGCAGTGCAGTCTGCTCGCCATGACTCAGATCTGCTGAGGGAGCAGTATGAGGAGGAGCAGGAGGCCAAGTCTGAGCTGCAGCGTGGCATGTCCAAGGCTAATGCTGAGGTGGCTCAGTGGAGAACCAAGTATGAAACTGATGCCATCCAGAAGACTGAGGAGCTTGAAGACGCAAAGTAAAGATATTTTCTTACTTTCTCTTACTTCTCAGTCTATTGAAGCTTGGCTGAAAGAGCGATACACAAATGTACATGATGAATGAATAATACATAGATTACCTGTATAAACAACCATTGTACTGAATTTCAGACAGAAAAAAGGCAGCTGTTCAGAAATGTGTTTCTCATCTGTGTCAATCTAGGAAGAAGCTGGCGCAGCGTCTGCAGGATGCAGAGGAAGCTGTGGAAGCTGTCAATGCTAAATGCTCATCCCTGGAGAAGACTAAACACAGACTCCAGAATGAGATTGAAGATCTCATGGTGGATGTGGAGAGATCCAATGCAGCTGCTGCCTCTCTGGACAAGAAGCAAAGGAACTTTGACAAGGTAAGAAAAAAAACGTATAGAATACACAAGTCCTATTAGCCTTCATTATAGAACATGAGGGGCAGCAGGTAGCCTAGTGCATTGGTTTTCAACCGGTACGTTTTTGGAACACTCACTTATAAACGTGTCCTTTGGAATGCACATGTATTTTTGACTTAGGAGTACAGTGCTTCCATAAAGTAAATAACTCCATTGTTGATTTGACCTTGTGATTTAGGTTATTGTCCTGCTGAAAGTAGAATTCATCTTCCTCTAGGATGTTGCCTGTGCTTAGTTCCATTCTGTTTCTTTTTTTATCCCCCCCAAAAGTTCCCAGTCCTTAATGATAACATGATGCCACCACCACTATGCTTGGAAATATGGAGAGTGGTACTCAGTAAATGTGTTCTATTGGATTTGCCCCAAACATAACACTTTGTATTCAGGACAAAAAGTGAATTGCTTTGCCACATTTTTTGCAGTATTACTTTATTGCCTTGTTGCAAACAGGATGCATGTTTTCAAATGTTGTATTCTGTACAGGCTTCCTTCTTTTCACCTTGCCAATTAGGTTAGTATTGTGGAGTAAGTACTGTACAATGAAGTTGATCCATCCTCAGTTTTCTCTTATCACAGCCATTAAACTCTGTTTTAAAGTCACCATTGGCCTAATGGTGAAATCCCTTAGCGGTTTCCTTCCTCTCAGGCAACTGAGTTAGGAAGGACGTCTGTATCGTTGTAGTGACTGGGTGTATTGATAAACAATCCAAAGTGTAATTAATAACTTCACCATGCTCAAAGAGATGAGTTAGTGATTTAAAAATCCTGTTAAACACTATTATTACACACAGAGTGATTCCATGCAACTTATTATGTCACTTGTTAAGACATTTTTACTCCTGAACATATTTAGGCTTGCCATAACAAAGGATTGCATGTTTATTGACTCAAGACATTTCAGCTTTACAAACATAATTCCATTTTGACATAAAACATCTAAATTGAATCCATTTGTATGATTTTACTTCGCCTTGCGAGAAACCATTAGCCAAGGCAAGTCTGATTATGCTTAGCTATGTACCATAGCCTCTGCCATAGAAACAAATGGAGCATGGTCCGTGGTTGCACCTTTACAGTGCATCAAAGCGGTCCTCTCTAGGCCAAACCTTTTTTAAACTAAATACCTAACTTACAGAGGAAAACTAAATATTTATAGCATGGATTCGCAGGAAGCTCTTAAAGTGGTACAGAAAAATGAACTATGGACTATGAAAATAGATCTATAAAAAACCTTTATTACAGAAAATAGATGATTAGCAGTATGGATGAAGTGAGATGGAGGTTATTACCACTAAATAAATTAAAAGGGACATTTTTGTTGAGCTGCAGATTTTATATATATATTTACCCCCTTTTTCTACCCAATTTCATGATATCCAATTGCGATCCAATTACAATCTTCTCTCATCGCTGCAACTCCCCAATGGGCTCGGGAGAGGCGAAGGTCGATTCATGCATCCTCTGAAACATGACCTGCCAAAACGCGCTTCCTAACACCCGCTTGCTTAACCCAGAAGCCAGCAGCACCAATGTGTCGAAGGAAACACCATTCAACTGATGACCAAAGTCAGCCTGCAGGTGCCCGGCCCTGAGCCAAGTAAAGCCCCCCCCGGCCAAACCCTCCCCTAGCCCGGATGACGCTGGGTCAATTGTGTGCCACCCTATGGGACGAAACCCAGGCTGTAGTGAGGCCACTTAGACCACTGCGCCACTATGGAGGCTGCAGAATTTTTTATCCCATCAAAGTGTGTCATGGTTCAAAAAAGTTTGGGAACCACTGGCCTAGTGGTTAGAGAATCTGGCCAGCAACCTCAGATGGGAAAACCTGGTGCGGAGTGATCTGGCAACCGTAGGGATTTGAGCAAGACACTGAACCCCCTGACTCATTGCTTCCAGCCCGTGTGTCTCAGGGCGTTGGCTTGTGAGCATAAAGACACATTTCTGTTCTCTGTAAGTTATTGGACAATAAAGTACATGTTATTTTAATCATACTGTATTAAAACCACTTAAAATACCTGTATGATTTCCAGATCCTGGCTGACTGGAAGCAGAAGTTTGAGGAGTCTCAGACTGAGCTGGAGAGCTCCCAAAAAGAGGCCAGATCCCTCAGCACTGAGCTCTTCAAACTCAAGAACTCTTATGAGGAGTCTCTGGATCATCTGGAGAACATGAAGAGGGAGAACAAGAACCTCCAAGGTCAGAGCATAAGAATGAATGGCCTATATAACTTGTAGGCCACCATTGTAAATAAGAATTTGTTCTTAACTGACTTGCCTAGTTAAATAAAGGTTAAATAATAAAATAAATAATAATAACTTAGTCAATAAAATATCGATATGTTACAGAGATCAGTTATCCAAAAAAGATTGTAATGTACAAATATATTTTTCCACAGAGGAAATTTCTGACCTGACTGAGCAGCTTGGTGAGGGAGGAAAGAGCATCCATGAGCTGGAAAAGATCCGTAAACAGCTGGAGCAGGAGAAGGCTGAGATACAGTCTGCTCTAGAGGAAGCTGAGGTGAGAATAGAAAACATTTACTGATAATGAAAGTACCATAATTGAATTACGATTTTACAAACTATGGGTGACTGTCTTCTCATAGGCCTCCCTAGAGCATGAGGAGGGCAAGATCCTGAGAGCTCAGTTGGAGTTCAACCAGGTGAAAGCTGATATTGAACGGAAGTTGGTGGAGAAGGATGAGGAAATGGAGATGAATAAGAGGAACCAGCAGAGAGTGGTGGATACCCTGCAAAGCTCCCTGGAGTCAGAGACTCGCAGCAGGAATGAAGCTCTCAGGCTGAAGAAGAAGATGGAGGGAGATCTCAATGAGATGGAGATCCAGCTCAGCCAGGCCAACAGACAGGCATCCGAGGCCCAGAAGCAACTTAAGGGTCTCCATTCCCATTTGAAGGTATTACTTCCACACCATTGAATTAAAAACATTGCTTGTGCCTTCAGAAAAAGCCAAACCACACTGTGAAACAATAAAATAAATATAGTAAAATCATAAATTCTCTACAGGATTCTCAAATGCAGCTGGATGATGCTCTTCGTAGCAATGATGACCTGAAGGAGAACATTGCCATTGTGGAGAGACGCAACAACCTGATTCAGGCTGAACTGGATGAGCTGAGAGCCCTGGTGGAGCAAACTGAGAGAGGCCGCAAACTGGCTGAGCAGGAACTGCTGGATGTTAGTGAGAGAGTTCAGCTGCTGCACTCACAGGTAAGACAGTAATATAGAACAATGAGTGTTCTCCTTAAAGCTGGAATCCTTAATAGAGAAACTGCTTCATCCGTTTGCAATATTAAAACAACATAGAAGTTATGACAAACACTGATTTTCCCCTTTGGATATCATTGCATGATAAAACAGCAGAAAATGTACTGAACCATGTTACGTGACGCTCCTCTCCTCTGCTTTGTCAACTAAACAAAAACAATAACAATGGCAGTTCAGCTGTTTCCCCTACTACGGATTCAATTTTTAAATGTCTGCTACTTGAGGTACGTAGAAGTAATATAAACATAATTTGTCATTTATATGTGTAGAACACCAGCTTACTGAGCCAGAAGAAGAAGCTGGAGGGGGACACATCCCAGCTTCAGAATGAAGTGGAGGAGGCTGTGCAGGAGTGCAGAAATGCTGAAGAAAAGGCCAAGAAGGCCATTACTGATGCTGCCATGATGGCAGAGGAGCTGAAGAAGGAGCAGGACACCAGTGCTCACCTGGAGCGCATGAAAAAGAACATGGAGCAGACCATAAAGGACCTGCAGCACCGCCTGGATGAAGCTGAACAAATCGCCATGAAGGGTGGCAAGAAGCAGATCCAGAAGCTGGAGGCCAGAGTAAGTGTCAAAGCCACATTCTCTTCTATTAATTCAATGTCACATTTCTAGTCATATTTCTAGCTTCAATATTGAAAAGAATAGTAACAACATTCTTGGAAATAGTGTGTTAACATCAACAATATCTTTCTAGGTGAGGGAGCTAGAGACTGAAGTGGAAATGGAGCAAAGGAGGAGCAGTGATTCTGTGAAAGGAGTCCGTAAATATGAGAGACGCATCAAGGAGCTCACATACCAGGTACATTATATACTTTAATTTGACAGTGCACAATTAACAATTAACATGCTCAGATGTAAGATACATACAGTATGACTCTATTTCTTCCGTTATTTTTGTGTGCAGACTGAGGAAGACCGTAAGAATTTGAGCCGTCTGCAGGACCTGGTGGACAAACTGCAGCTGAAGGTCAAATCCTACAAGAGAACTTCAGAGGAGGCTGTAAGTAGAAAACCTTCCATCATCCAACTAATGCATCTGTAATTCTCAAATTGTTGTATTTGCTAGAAACTTAAATCATATTTTTTTTAAATTCACAGGAGGAACAAGCCAATTCCAATTTGGGCAAGTTCCGTAAGATTCAGCATGAACTGGATGAGGCAGAAGAGAGGGCTGATATTGCTGAGTCTCAGGTCAACAAGATGAGAGCCAAGAGTCGTGATGCCGGCTCCAAGGTCAATAAAGTTACTTTTACTCCCTTGTACTGTAGTGTCCCAACGTACAGTGCCTTGCAAAAGTATTCATACCCATTGGATTTCTTTAAAAAAAAATGTTTTACAAAGTGGGATTAAAATAGATTTAATTATAATTATTTTGTCAACAATCTACACAAAATCCACATACAATCTACAAATACTCTGTAATGTCAAAGATTAATAGAAATTGAAGTGTTCATCTCCCTGAGCCAATACATGTTTGGCAGCGATTACAGCTGTCAGTCTTCTTGAGTAAGTCTTTAAGAGCTTTACACACCTGGATTGTGCAATATTAGCCAATTATTTTGTTCATAATTATTCAAGCTCTGTCAAGATGTTAGGGATCATGGCTAAACAGCAATTTTCAAGTCTTGCCATACATTTTCAAGCCGATTTAAGTAAAAACTGTAACTTGGCCACTCAGGAAAATTCTGTCTTCTTGGTAAGCAACTCCAGTGTCAATCCTCCCTTTCATTATTGTCCTGCTGAAAGGTGAATTCCTCTCCCAGTGTCTGGTTTAAAGCAGACTGAAGCAGGTTTTCCTCTAGGATTTTCCCTGTGCTTACAGTAGCTCCATCCCTTATTATTTTTATCTTGAAAAACTAGTACTTGCCGATGTCAAGCATACTCATACCATGATGCAGCCACCACCAGGCTTGAAAATAAAGTAAGTAGGCAGTTTCCTATTTTTTTTTTTATTTAACCTTGATTTAACTCAGCAAGTCAGTTAAGAACAAATTCTTATTTACAATGACGGCCTACCTACAGGGTCAGCCATAGTAGTACGGTGCCCCTGGAGCAAATTAAGGTTAAGTGCCTTGCTCAAGGACATAGACAGGTTTTTCACCTTGTCGACTGGTATTTGAACACAATAAAAAATGTTATCCAAGGGGTATGAATACTTTCACAAGACACTGTAGATGAAAAAAGCCTAAACTTTGAAAAGCTTTAATGCATATTTCATCAACTAGCTATTCATATTATCAGTAGATTATCATTAGATATATAGTTATTCATAATTAATAACAATGCATGTTTATTAATTTGATGCCATCTATTGTGTTCTAAAACTATACAGGAAAAGATAAAGGGACATTTTGATTGAATGCCAATAGTCAGAATGGATTTATTTTCCATGAACATTTTGGTTAAATCGTTGTATTTAAAATATAGACAAATGATATCAATAATACCTCAGGCGAGGACCAACATAGCTGATCATCTTTTGAGAGGAGTTACCTTTTAACTGTGGCTAAATCTAGAATTGTTTTAGATTACTCCATGGATCTGTGCGGCAAACAGCTGTAACTAATTTCTGTAATACATACTGTAGTTGAAGAGCAAAATGTATTAGTGTTTATTGTATTCTTTAACTGGACGTTATTGCTCCAATAAACGCTTAGCGTTGGCTCTTACACAGTAAAGAGAATCAGATACACGTTTAGTATTTGTATGGAACAGCATGATGTTTAGTGTGTATTCCAGACCATAATACACATACCAGTTGAAGTTTACGATCATAGATAGATAGATAGATAGATAGATAGATAGATAGATAGATAGATAGATAGATAGATAGATAGATAGATAGATAGATAGATAGATAGATAGATAGATAGATAGATAGATAGATAGATAGATAGATAGATAGATAGATAGATAGATAGATAGATAGATAGATACTTTATTGATCCCCCGAGGGGGACATTTCTTTGTCAAGCAGCTACAACAACGAAACACAGGGCAGGTGCAAAATGCCACAACGAAAGTACACAAAAGACAGATACACGGTACATGATACATAGAGCAGCAGTATGAAAAAGTATAGAACTACAAGATATCTGGAGTGCAAAAAAAAGCTATAAAAAGACACTGCATAGTATGGGTGGTTGGCTGAATATGTACACTATACATTGGTGGATGTTGGATGGTTAACTATACTATACAGGTCGATGGCAGAGAAATACTTCAGTAGCTAAAAATGCATATGATATGAGCGAAGGTAATAATAGTTTACTTAATAGACAGACTGGCTAAATGAACAGGTAAATGAATATTTTGCATGGTTAAATTAGCTGTACAGGTAAATATACAGTTATATTTACAGATAAGTGAATACTTGCATGGTTACATAAACTGTACAGGTAAATGACAGGAAGAGGTACTTAACTAGCTAAATGTGTGTATGATATAATTTGGGGTAATAATAGTAATTCCCTTAAAATACAGTCCTTAGTGTGCAGGGTTTAATTACAGACAACTGCACTTATTGCACATTCAATATACTAAAAGCAATGAGAAAAGGTGCAACTGACAGGATACTAATATGCATTCCTGAGTGAATGACTACGTAAGTTAGGTCCAAGAATCACTTGCAATATTGCACGTGATATGATATAACAACTGTACATGAGTATGTATATACAGACTTGCATGAAAAAATAAGTCCTGAGTGAATGAGTGATGACGGACCAGAGTTACTCACGGATGGATGCATAATTGTTAAACTAGGTCCTAGCACCCCAACAGTTCCAGATCTATGTTGCCGACGGCACGGCACCCCGGTGAGGCATTATATAGTCTAATAGCCGCCGGCAGGAAGTACCTCCTGTAGCGCTCTCTGGCACACCGTGGTGGGATCAGTCTGTAACTGAAGCTGCTCCTCTGCGTCATAACCATGGCGTGCAGAGGGTGGGTGACGTTGTCCATGATGGCCAGCAGTTTGGCCAGGATCCGTCTCTCCGCCACCTCCTCTAGAGTGTCAAGGCTCATCCCCAGGACAGAGCTAGCCTTCCTGATCAGCTTATTTACCCGAGAAGCATCACCGGCTTTAATGTTGGCTCCCCAGCACACCACTGCAAAAAAGATGGAGGACACAGTATATGGCATAAAGGACACAGTATATGGCAGTATCAAATGTTTTTCAGTACACAGTAGTATTTAAATGTTCTCATAATCCATCCATCTTCTCTGTCACAGAAAGGAAAGGATGAGGAGTGAGATCAACAGCTGTGATGCTCCAAGGTCAGTTCTTTAAATCTGATTAACTCTATTGGTTATAATTTGTAAATGCCCTCATGTATGACAACAGCCTCTACCTCAATATATCTGTAAGTATTTGATGTCCAACAGCCATACTATTATTCACATTATATATACAGTCGTATGAAAAGGTTTGGGCACCCCTGACAATTTCCATGATTTCCATTTATAAATAATTGGGTGTTTGGATCAGCAATTTCATTTTGATCTATCAAATAACTGATGGACACAGTAATATTTCAGTAGTGAAATTAGGTTTATTGGATTAACAGAAAATGTGCAATATGCATCAAAACGAAATTAGACAGGTGCATAAATTTGGGCACCCCAACAGAAAAATCACATCAATATTTAGTAGAGCCTCCTTTTGCAAAAATAACAGCCTCTAGACGCTTCCTATAGCCTCTAATGAGTGTCTGGATTCTGGATGAAGGTATTTTGGACCATTCCTCCTTACAAAACATCTCCAGTTCAGTTAGGTTTGATGGTTGCCGAGCATGGACAGCCCGCTTCAAATCATCCCACAGATTCTCAATGATATTCAGGTCTGGGGACTGGGATGGCCATTCCAGAACATTGTACTTGTTCCTCTGCATAAATGCCCGGGTAGATTTTGAGCAGTGTTTTGGGTCGTTGTCTTGTTGAAATATCCAGCCCCGGCGTAACTTCAACTTTGTGACTGATTCTTCAACATTATTCCCAAGAATCTGCTGATATTGAGTGGAATCCATGCGACCCTCAACTTTAACAAGATTCCCAGTACCGGCACTGGCCACACAGCCCCACAGCATGATGGAACCCCCACCGAATTGTACTGTGGGTAGCAAGTGTTTTTCTTGGAACGCTGTGTTCTTTTGCCGCCATGCATAACGCCCCTTGTTATGACCAAATAACTCAATCTTTGTTTCATCAGTCCACAGCACCTTATTCCAAAATGAAGGTGGCTTGTCCAAATGTGCGTTTGCATACCTCAAGCGACTCTGTTTGTGGCGTGTGTGCAGAAAAGGCTTCTTCCGCATCACTCTACCGTACATCTTCTCCTTTTGCAAAGTGCGCTGAATTGTTGAACGATGCACAGTGACACCATCTGCAGCAAGATGATGTTGTAGGTCTTTGGAGGTGGTCTGTGGGCTGTTTTTGACCGTTCTCACCATCGCCTTTGCCTCTCCGATATTTTACTTGGCCTGCCACTTCTGGCCTTAACAAGAACTGTGCCTGTGGTCTTCCATTTCCTCACTATGTTCCTCACAGTGGAAACTGACAGCTTTTTGTAGCCTTCCCCTAAACCATAATGTTGAACAATCTTTGTTTTCAGGTCATTTGAGAGTTGTTTTGAGGCCCCCATGTTGCCACTCTTCAGAGGAGAGTCAAAGAGAACAACAACTTGCAATTGGCTACCTTTATTACCTTTTCTCATGATTGGATGCACTTGTCTATGAAGTTCAAGGCTTAATGAGCTCACCAAACCACTTGTGTGTTCCAATTAATCAGTGCTAAGTAGTTACAGGTATTAAAATCAACAGAATGACAAGGGTGCCCAGTTTTTTGCATAGCCTATTTTTCACATCTGAATTAATCTTTGTCTGGACAATACCCCAGTACTCAGCTTTTATTAGAAAATGAATGGCATGCCACTGTGATCATTTTCTGTGACGACAGAGTAAATTATTATGCAGCCTCAGAGGGGTGCCCAAACTTTTTCATACGACTGTACAGTGGGGAGAACAAGTATTTGATACACTGCCGATTTTGCAGGTTTTCCCACTTACAAAGCATGTAGAGGTCTGTAATTTGTATCATATGTACACTTCAACTGTGAGAGACGGAATGTAAAACAAAAATCCAGAAAATCACATTGTATGATTTTTAAATAATTAATTTGCATTTTATTGCATGACATAAGTATTTGATACATCAGAAAAGCAGAACTTAATATTTGGTACAGAAACCTTTGTTTGCAATTACAGAGATCATACGTTTCCTGTAGTTCTTGACCAGGTTTGCATACACTGCAGCAGGGATTTCGGCCCACTTCTCCATACAGACCTTCTCCAGATCCTTCAGGTTTCGGGGCTGTTGCTGGGCAATACGGACTTTCAGCTCCCTCCAAAGATTTTCTATTGGGTTCAGGTCTGGAGACTGGCTAGGCCACTCCAGGACCTTGAGATGCTTCTTACGGAGCCACTCCTTAGTTGCCCTGGCTGTGTGTTTCGGGTCGTTGTTATGCTGGAAGACCCAGCCACGACCCATCTTCAATGCTCTTACTGAGGGAAGGAGGTTGTTGGCCAAGATCTCGCAATACATGGCCCCATCTATCCTCCCTTCAATACGGTGCAGTCGTTCTGTCCACTTTGCAGAAAAGCATCCCCAAAGAATGATGTTTCCACCTCCATGCTTCACGGTTGGGATGGTGTTCTTGGGGTTGTACTCATCCTTCTTCTTCCTCCAAACACGGCGAGTGGAGTTTAGACCAAAAAGCTCTATTTTTGTCTCATCAGACCACATGACCTTCTCCCATTCCTCCTCTGGATCATCCAGATGGTCATTGGCAAACTTCAGACGGGCCTGGACATGCGCTGGCTTGAGCAGGGGGACCTTGCGTGCGCTGCAGGATTTTAATCCATGACGGCGTAGTGTGTTACTAATGGTTTTCTTTGAGACTGCGGTCCCAGCTCTCTTCAGGTCATTGACCAGGTCCTGCCGTGTAGTTCTGGGCTGATCCCTCACCTTCCTCATGATTATTGATGCCCCACAAGGTGAGATCTTGCATGGTGCCCCAGACCGAGGGAGATTGACCGTCATCTAGAACTTCTTCCATTTTCTAATAATTGCCCCAACAGTTGTTGCCTTCTCACCAAGCTGCTTGCCTATTGTCCTGTAGCCCATCCCAGCCTTGTGCAGGTCTACAATTTTATCCCTGATGTCCTTACACAGCTCTTTGGTCTTGGCCATTGTGGAGAGGTTGGAGTCTGTTTGATTGAGTGTGTGGACAGGCGTCTTTTATACAGGTAACAAGTTCAAACAGGTGCAGTTAATACAGGTAATGAGTGGAGAACAGGAGGGCTTCTTAAAGAAAAACTAACAGGTCTGTGAGAGCCGGAATTCTTACTGGTTGGTATGTGATGAAATACTTATGTCATGCAATAAAATGCAAATTAATTATTTAAAAATCATACAATGTGATTTTCTGGATTTTTGTTTTAGATTCCGTCTCTCACAGTTGAAGTGTACCTATAATAAAAATTACAGACCTCTACATGCTTTGTAAGTAGGAAAACCTGCAAACTCGGCAGTGTATCAAATACTTGTTCTCCCCACTGTATATATTGTATAGGACAGGATCAAATATGAATTGGATTATTGTTCAAAAACATTATTTCAAAAGCATATCTTGGTTTCAGTGGTCACTTTCTGTGATATGACAAGAAAAATAGTTTTTAATAAATAATGATTTATTGGAATATTTGATGGTATGATTTACATGAAGAGAACAAATACAGTAGTACATTTTCTCAACCTGTATTTATCTTCTTTGTCACAGAAAGGACATGATGAAGAGTGAAGCTCTCAGATGGACCTTTCTGAAAATCTCCCGACTGTAGTGCTTTAGTCTTTCTTTATTCTCCATGCAACATGAGCAGAATAAAGTCCATTTAAAATGCCACTCTGTGTATTGCTTGTAACATGTTACCTGTATGCCAAAGGTTTTCCATGTTTGGTATAGACATCAGGGTTGTTGCTGATTCCAGTACAAACAGGAATTCCATAACGAAAAGGACATTTAATGTTCAATCATCTAAATTGGTTATTTATCTCACATTGACTAATAATCACCTGGCCCAGTGGCATGCTGGGCAGAAAGTGACTTGCACACTAGTACCCACATCCTATCAAATTGTTCATCTGATGTCATACTCACTGAAAGGGATCTTTCATCATTTCGGTGCTGTGAGTATTAGCTTTCCCTAGGCCAGTTAATGCCATCATGGTCAGGATATAAACAAAATAGTAGAAATACACTGGGGGCCAAAGGTTTAGAATATTACTAATTCAAGGGTTTTTCTTTATTTGCACTATTTTTTACATTGTAGAATAAAAGGGAAGACATCACAACTATGACATAACACATATGGAATCATGTAGTAACCAAAACATTTGTAAATAAATAAAAATATATTTGAGATTTGAGATTATTCAAATAGCCACCTTTGCCTTGATGACAGCTTTGCACACTCTGGCATTCTCTCAACGAGCTTCACCTGGAATGCTTTTCCATCAGTCTTGAAGGAGTTCCCAAATATGCTGAGCACTTGTTGGCTGCTTTTTCTTCACTGCGGTCCGACTCATCCCAAACCATCTAAATTTGGTTGAGGTTGGAACCAAAAATCTCATATTTGGACTCAATACCAAAGGACAAATTTCAACCGGTCTAATGTCCATTGCTGGCAAGTCTCTTCTCCTTATTGGTGTCCTTTAGTAGTGGTTTCTTTGCAGCAATTCAACCATTAAGGCCTGATTCACACAATCTCCTCTGAACAGTTGATGTTGAGATGTGTCTGTTACTTAAACTCTGTGAAGCATTTATTTTGGCTGCAATCTGAGGCTGGTAACTCTAATGAACTTATCCTCTGCAGCAGAAGTATTTCTGGGTCTTCCATTCCTGTGGCGGTCCACATGAACGTGGTTGAGAGAATGCAGTGTGTGCAAAGCTGTCTTCAAGGCAAAGGGTGGATACTTTGAAGAGTCTCAAATATAAAATATATTTTGATTTGTTTAACACTTTTTTGGTTACTACATGATTCCATATGTGTTATGTCATAGTTTTGATGTCTTCACTTTTATTCTACAATGTAAAAAATAGTGCAAATAAAGAAAAACCCTTGAATAAGAAATATTCCAAACTTTTGTGGTCACTTAGAAATGTCCTTGTTTTTTAAAGAAAAACAAATTTTTTGTCCTTTAAAATAACATCAAATTGATCAGAAATACAGTGTAGACATTGTTAATGTTGTAAATGACTATTGTAGCTGGAAACTGATTATATTTTATGGAATATCTACATAGGCGTACAGAAGCCCATTATCAGCAACCATCACTCCTGTGTTCCAATGGCACTTTGTGTTAGCTAATCCAAGTTTATAATTTTAAAAGGCTAATTGATCATTAGAAACCCCTTTTGCAATTATGTTAGCACAGCTGTTGTGCTGATTAAAGAAGCAATAAAACTGGCCTTCTTTAGACTAGTTGAGTATCTGGAGCATCAGCATTTGTGGGTTTGATTACAGGCTCAAAATGGCCAGAAACTTTCTTCTGAAACTCGTCCATCTATTCTTGTTCTGAGAAATGAAGGCTATTCCATGAGAGAAATTGCCAAGAAACTGAAGATCTCGTACAACGCTGTGTACTACTCCCTTCACAGAACAACGCAAACTGGCTCTAACCAGAATAGAAAGAGGAGTGGGAGGCCCCGGTGCACAACTGAGCAAGAGGACAAGTACATTAGAGTGTCTAGTTTGAGAAACAGGTGCCTTGCAAATCCTCAACTAATAGCTTCATTAAATAGTACCCGCAAAACACCAGTCTCAACTTCAACAGTGAAGAGGCGACTCCGGGATGCTGGCCTTCTAGGCAGAGTTGCAAAGGAAAAGCCATATCTTAATCGGTCCAGTGTCTATGTGTTTGTTTGCCCATCTTAATCTTTTCTTTTTATTGGCCAGTCTGAGATATGGCTTTTTCTTTGCAACTGCGCCACTCGGGAGGCCCGAAATACGCCATTTTTACGCCCTTGCTTACTAGTTAGCCAACTACGGCTAACTTTCAGTCACATCAAACAGTGCAGCCAGAATAACGTCAAAGTAATTGCATTTGCATTTGTTTAAGCTGTCTAGTGACATTTTATGCAAATAATTCATAAGAATGAGCAAATGATGTGCGATTTCATCTGCCATAGAACTAGCCATAAACACAGCTAACACAATCACTTCAAACTGAAGCTGGGAAGACTGCAAACTAGCTGCATTTAGTTTAGTTTTACATGTTATCCATAGACATTTCTTTGTATATGTCCATAGAAATTATGATGATTCATGATTTCGACTGGCTGAGAAAAGCTTCCTGCCTGTCTCTCGTTCCGAATCCCAACACGTTTATTACTATGGGACAGCTGGAGATCAAATTTCAATATTGAAACTCTATTGCAAATGTCGGAGAGACAGACAGCAAGGTTTATACAGATCTCCGCTGTTGAAAACCAAATGCTAGTCAAAAAGAAATGGGAGATAATGTCTAGATGCTTTTTATAGTAGAGATCAAGTTTATAAATTGCCTGGCTGGGTTGATCAGACAGTGGATTGCGCAGTGAGATGGAACAGAGTAAATAGGCATTTCAACGTCATAGCTTTAGCTGGTGGCAACTTGTGGAATAGACACCGGCTGGAATGCGGTTTTAACCAATCGGCATCCAGGATTAGACCCAACTGTTGTATAAAAGCAAACAAACAACTATTGCACTGCACTTGACTTCGCACAGCCACACTGATTCTGACTGAAGATATTGCAATATTGCAGATATTGCCTGATTGTTATCTCAATGAGACTAACCTAAATAATAAAATAAAGGTGCATAAACCCTATTCACAAAATAAAATTGTGTAAACTGTGTTTATTAAGTCACAGAGTCTGACTGTACACCATGCCATACTGTAAAGATTCAAATTCTAAAACTAAACACTTGCTGTCCAGAGTAAAAATGTGTATTTGATTTGTGGTAAATAAATCCAATAGATATTTTAATAGGGTACAATGTAATGCTAGCAAAGATTATTAACTTCTTACCATCTCATGTGTGTGGTCATGCTTGCTGTCCCTGACAGGAATTCTCCCAATGCAAGAGGCTGGAGCTGCATCTGTGATTCACATGAGGGAGAGATTTATGATTGATACAAATAAGATAAATACCACAAAGTAACTACCTGCATCCAAACAGAATACTTATGTCATCCTGTTAATTAACATTATTTTTTTGCTGCTCCTTAACCCTGTAGTTTGTAATTCCTGACAATTCGTATCATTAAAACACTACCTCAAATACTTTTCATTGTGCTCCTAAATGTCTTTGTGTGCTCCTACATTTTATAAAAAATTTTTTTACATGTACTCCTTGTAAAAAATGTCAGCATAGAGCAGGAGACACTATGACTTGCTCTCTGTGTCCTTAATCACATCATGCTTATGACTTCAGAATTGTCATCAACTGACATGAGTTGAGTTCTCTATGACCTTCCAGTCAGAACAGGTGCATGGATATTCTAATGATAGTACAGTCTTTAAATCACATAGGAGGGTCAGGTTACACGTTTCAACAGCAGAACAGTGGTAAGGTGTCCAGCCATCACTACTTCACAAGCAGACTGGACAGCTGAGAATGAGGACCTATAAAGAGGTTGTGCCTAGAATAGACTGTTCAAGTTTAGATGCAGTATAACATCAGCTAACTAGCTACAGATGCGGTCAAATATATTGGCACCCTTGCATTTTACAAAGGAGTGCAATGGAGAAAACTGGTTGAATGGCTATTTTCACCCTGTAGACACCTGCTACTTAACACAGGTGAGAAATTACACAGTAAACAAGAATCATTGCCTCCAACTAAATTAATTTAAACTAAATAAATAATAATCCAGGTAATTTTGTTCCTGTACAGTTGTAAATCAAACAAATAAACATGTAAACACCAAAAGTTTTTTTAATATCAACTTATTTTGGAAGAAATAGTGATTCTTACATGGGTGCCAATATATTTTACCGTGTCTGTAAAAGAGAAAAATCCACAGACAGGTTGTCGGTCTGCATAGTTGGGGTCCGTTTGTTCATCGTTCGCTTGCTTGCTGTCGGCGTGGTGTTATAGGGACCACCTGGCAGGCGACTCCGTTTCTATATGTATACTGAACAAAATACAAACGCAACATGCAACAATTTCAAGATTTTACAGAGTTACAGTTCATATAAGTAAATCAGTGTGCCCCTGCCCAGTCATGTGAAATCCATGGATTAGGGCCTAATTAATTGACTGATTTCCTTATATGAACTGTAACTCTGTAAAATCTTGAAATTGTTGCGTGTTGAGTTTGTATTTTGTACAAATTTGAGAGAAATAAGCTTTTTGTGCAAATGGAAAATGTATGGGATATTGTAATTCAGCTCTTGAAACATGTGTCCAACACTTTACGTGTTGCGTTTATATTTTTGTTCGGTATAGAATCGTTTACCAAATAATGCCCTTCACTCTGATCAGAGGTGCCAAGTTGTCTCGGTAGCAAAACTACAAATGCATCCAACAAGTTTGTAGAGTCACAAACCTGATGTAATCACTATGTGCTAGGAATATGGGAACAAATATGGGACCAAATACTAAGCATTGACTATTTTAATAAACATATAAGTGAATTTGTCCAAATACTTATGACACCTTCAAGATACAATACATGTCCAAAAGTATGTGGACACCTGCTCGTCGAACATCTACCCCTTTGCTGCTATAACAGCCTCCACTCTTCAGGGAAGGCTTTCCTAGATGTTGGAACATTGCTGTAGGGAGTTACTTCCACTCAGCCACAAGAGCATTATTGAGGACGCGCTTCAGCACTCGGCCGTCCCATTCTGTGAGCTTGTGTGGCCTGCCACTTCACGGCTGAGCCATTGTTGCTTCTAGACATTTCCACTTCATAACATCAGCACTCACAGTTGACCGGGGCAGCTCTAGCAGGGCAGAAATTTTACGAACTGACTTGTTGGAAATGTGGCATCCTATGACGGTGCCACATTGAAAGTCACCGAGCTCCTTAGTAAGGTCATTCTACTGCTAATGTTAGTCTATGGAGAGTGCATGGCAGTGTGCTCGATTTTATATGTCTGCAACGGGTGTGGCTGGAATCCACAAATTTGAAGGGGTGTCCACATACTTTTGTATATATAGTGTATATAAAGTGCTTTCATTTCTAAACGGTAAAAACAGATACGTATGAAAATACCGCCAAATAAAAGGAGACATTCTGTACTGTAGCCTCTTATGAAACGTTTGATCTCAAATACGAAATGCTGGAGTAAAGAGCCAAATGAAAAGTGTTTGCTTTACTGTCTAAATAAATACGAAGGGGAGTGTAGATTATCACGGATTTTATTTTATTTTACAAATGTTTCCCCTCCAATCACATATGAATGCACGTACACACACACGACAGCTGGGAATTGGACCCCTAACAGTGTCATTGAGTAGCATGTGATATATTCAGCTCTGGAAGTTAATAAGGTAACATCACGGCTGAAGGGAGACCCAAGGTGTTAAATTGTAAGGCACCTCTATGCCCCCTGCACGGGTCTTTAAGGAGGGGAACACTCTCTGGTGATGACAAACACTATATAATCACCTTGTAGACAGCTTCACACAAATGCAATGACAGTTGAGTGTGTGTGTTACAAATCAAATACTTTTTGCCTGTTGGTTCAACTCCTTATTAAAAGGTGCAATATACAGAAATCGCTCAACTATTTCCTGGTTTCAACAATTCTAATAGTTTGCCTAATTTCAGTTTAGTGAAAAAACAAGCAATGTGATAATCATTGTACCATCTAAACCGTTATGAAATTGCTTTTCAGCTGTTTGAAGCTGAAGTACCAAACTGAAAGTAAGACACAAAAATGAAACTTGAAAGAATGGGAAGCGTAGATATAGCTCCCATAGAACAGATCTACCGCTACTTAGACTTGCTTTCAATGAGAACAACATATTTAAAACTCACATTTTTATGCAAATTTTGTCAGGTCACCCGAAAAGTTCCATATTGAAGCTTTAAGAATTCAACACAGGTTACTCTAAACCCATTAACCATCATATTACACATATTACTATAACTTTTTTAAGAGGAAAGTACTCAGGAAATGTAATCACGTCTCTATTATTGTACAAATGTTTTTGAGATTCTCTTCACTCACCTTCAGTGAACATCAGAGAAGTCTAACTTTATTCCAAACATCTCTGATGAATAAATCATATGTGATTAAGTAGGTCAATGATAATCTTACTGCATTACATCCAATTACACACCATTAAAATCCATAAAAACTGAAATAATCAGCTGAATACAGGTTATGATTATTTTTGTCATCAACAATAAAGGAAAGAAAACAAAACAGGACATAGGGTTATTATTCTTGGTGACAATGGATTGGGGACTGACCTTGCCTTGGTGAACAAAGGAGGACAGCTGCATTTGTCTACATCAAAATAACTCAGTTATGAAATGAGCTTACACACAGCAAGAACACCTTCTCATGTCACCTTAATAATCCAATGAAATGGTGTTAAGCAGTACCAGAACAAAAGCCCAAGTGTTCACAAATTAGCATAAGAACAATTAAATCAATCTTTAAAAAAATGTATATTTTATCAAATTTTTTAACTAGCAATTTGTCATTGCACAAAAATAGAGCTGTAAAGACCTGCTGTTGCTATTGTTGATCCAAAGCTACCTCACAATGAGAATCTCAGAAGAAAAACAACATGGGTAATGCTTTCAATGCATCCTCTGTCCACCCTGGAATAGCCTGTTGTTACAACCAGCCTGATAGGTCAAAGAGGTATACACCTCTAGCCCCAAATACAGATCTTCTAAAATAATCAGACTAATTTATTATAATAGATGGCCCATCTCCATATAGGGCTGAGCAACTCTCTTTATAAAGATTGATGGAGACCAGGGGGAGACAGACCAGGGGGAGACAGACCAGGGGGAGACACAAGGCACCAGACATCCTGAAGGTAAGCATACAGAGGCAGTCTGCTGAGGAGGGCAAAGATCATCATTATAGGACCTAACAATAGTCTTTACCACACATAGCTGGTCAGTAGACTGATATTGGTCTTTGTATGTCTACTTCACTTTCAGTTGAGATCCTTTCTACCAAACGTATCCCAGGAGTGAACAACAGGTAAGAATCATAATCTTCTAAAATAGATGTTCTACAACATGAAAACTATAACAGCTTGCCAAATTACATTTAGTGTCCGTACATATCAATGTAGTCAACCTGTACAGATGTACACACTCTTTGGTTGATGAGAAATGCTCTCTCATGCAGGAAATGCAGATGAGCTTTGTGGGTTACATGAATTGACTGAAAACCAATACTAACACACATTTAAATGAACAGTATTGTACATTTTCATGTAGCCTACTTTTGGCCAGCTAATAATAGCCTAATTACCGATCAAGCAACATTATGGATGTTCAAATCCTTTTGCTGTAGGCTTATTTTGCTATAACAATACAGGTCAAATTAAGATCCTACATCTGTATGTGTTGCATAACACATCTCTCCTGTACAGAAATTACATGTTGTCAGTGTCATCACTAACACAAGCAGTAGATTTCAGCTACAGTAGACCTAGCTTCTTTTGGTCTGCTCTGAACCTCACGTTTGCTTTATTTCCAATGTTCTATTGGTTTACAGAACTTCGTATTGTTCAGATAAACTCTTATTAATCTAGTAGCTTACTGCTGTCCTGCCTCGACCCTCTAGTCTATTTTAGGCTTATATTTTAACGTTCTATTGTTCTGCCATGACCATTATGCTATGGTACAGTATACTACTCATATGCAGTACACATAGTGATACTAGTATACCATTTTCCAATTAACTTAGGTCTTCAGTGGAAAATGTTTGGGACCAAATGTTTTGTTTACATTATGCATTCCAAAACTGGTTCCAGAGAGGTGTAATACAGCCCAGAAACCTAAAGATGTTGATCTATTTAATACTCTTTAATATTAGTGCTTTATACTGATATTAGATTATTACCACAATATGCATGGCTCTCTTTGTCATTTACAGAATAAAATGTAAAACTATCAAAATATGGTTGATATTGTAAAAAATACTGTAAAGTATGAATATCTAAATGGTTGTGCTTTCTTACGTTTGAGAAATGTTTGTCATGAGAATCCTAGCATACAACAAACCATGGCAACAGTGAGAACTGGCACATGTAAATCGGGAATTTTAGCAATTTCAACCTAATATTAATAGATACATACCTGCACAGATATAAGAATGGGGTACGCGTTGTTGGTAGAGTTTGGGGCTGCATTAAGTCAAACTTTGTACTGTATGTAATATGTACATATGTATGTATTAAATGATCTGTTCCTGACATTACAGGTTTAAGAATGGGGGACAGTTTGATGGCAGAGTTTGGCGCTGCAGCTTCCTTTCTGCGTAAGTCAGACAAGGAACGTATGGAATGCCAGACTAGACCCTTTGACATAAAGAGAGAGTGCTATGTGCCTGACCCTGAGGTTGAGTATGTCAAGGCCACCATCACCAGCAGAGATGGGGCTAAAGTCACCGCTGAAACTGAGTTTGGAAAGGTAAATATTTTGGGGGAAAACATTTCTGAAAATATATTACCTGGAAAATCATAAGATCATCTTTTTATCTACTAGGATAACTCTATGATTGATTAACAATTAGTTATAAACTGCAATTTAATGTTTACTATTAAAATCCTTCTAACAAGAGACAACAAAGAGCAGAATCCTAACTTGAGATCTTTCATGCAAATCAGGCATTACATGTAAATGGTTGATTTGTGAAAATATTACACTGTGTGTAATCTCAAATTAAGATTTCTCTCAAATTGAATACCTCTATACATTGAAAATGTAAAAATGTAAAAAAAACTAACCATTTCATTTGCTCTTCTTTCAGACTGTTACTGTGAAGGAAGACGACGTCCACCCCCAGAACCCGCCAAAGTTTGACAAAATTGAGGACATGGCGATGTTCACCTTCCTGCACGAGCCTGCTGTGCTGTTTAACCTCAAAGAGCGTTACGCAGCCTGGATGATCTACGTAAGTAATGACCTGCTAATATCTCCATTAAATTAATCATTCATTCAAATGAATTAAACTAAATATGCATCACCCTTGTCTTTCACAGACCTACTCAGGGCTTTTCTGTGTCACTGTCAACCCTTACAAGTGGCTGCCAGTGTACGATCAGTTGGTTGTCAATGCATACAGAGGCAAGAAGAGGAGTGAAGCTCCTCCTCACATCTTCTCTATCTCTGACAATGCCTACCAGTACATGTTGTCAGGTAAAATATAACTTTTCATCTACATTAGTGCTGAGTGATTAACCAACATTTCAAAACGAGAGAGTGGGACGCTGGGCAGAAGGGAGTTACAGTTTTCATTAAGCAAATATTTAACCAAGTTCAGCGCAGAAACGTGGAAAGTAACTACAATGACCATAATCCATTGCGCCTGTTACGTTAGGTTAGATGGACACAGGCTGTATAGACCGCATGAGAGAGGAATGTAAACAACACAATGATAAGAGCAGGGGATAGAGACAGTTATTACATCAGACACTTTGTCTGGCTGGTTGGCTGCTACTGCTGAGCAGAGATGTGATGATGTCTTTTAAGAAATTAAAAATTATACAGTCATTAAATAAAAACGAAGTCATATACACAACAAAAATATTTTATAATTTTTTATAGAAATTTCCTATTTTTCTATTGTTGTCTACCCAACGTGGACCTGACAGAGACAAATGGGATATGTTTTGGCAAAATCATTTTCACTATTTCGCTTTGAAATTTCTATCAAAAACCTCAAATTATTTGAATGTCATTTTTCATAATGCATTTAATGTTTAAAAATACAATACAAATGTAATAATAAAACCGAAACTGAACTGACCTCAAAAAGCATTAATCGCTCAGCACTAGTCTAGTGACATAATTGTTTTTAAATGACACATTTACTGATACTTCTCGTTCAACAGACAGGGAAAATCAGTCTGTCCTTATCACGTAAGTACATCAACCAAAGGTTATATCCATTTGAGACTATTTCAAATTAAGAGAAATTCTGAGACATCAACATTTGCATTTTTCAATCCCAGTGGAGAATCCGGTGCTGGAAAGACTGTTAACACCAAGAGAGTCATCCAGTACTTCGCCAGCATTGCTGCTGTTAGCGGAAAGAAAAGTGCATCAGAAGAGAAAAAGGTAAAATAGAATGCAAATGTTCATTATTCAGCTTTTCCCCTATATTCATTTAGCACCGGTGAACTTCTAATGGAGCAATATACAGTGGGGAGAACAAGTATTTGATACACTGCCGATTTTGCAGGTTTTCCCACTTACAAAGCATGTAGAAGTCTGTAATTTTTATCATAGGTACTCTTCAACTGTGAGTGACGGAATCTAAAACAAAAATCCAGAAAATCACATGTTTTTAAGTAATTAATTAGCATTTTATTGCATGACATAAGTATTTGATACATCAGAAAAGCAGAACTTAATATTTGGTACAGAAACCTTTGTTTGCAATTACAGAGATCATACGTTTCCTGTAGTTCTTGACCAGGTTTGCACACACTGCAGCAGGGATTTTGGCCCACTCCTCCATACAGACCTTCTCCAGATCCTTCAGGTTTCGGAGATGTCGCTGGGCAATACGGACTTTCAGCTCCCTCCAAAGATGTTCTATTGGGTTCAGGTCTGGAGACTGGCTAGGCCACTCCAGGACCTTGAGATGCTTCTTACGGAGCCACTCCTTAGTTGCCCTGGCTGTGTGTTTCGGGTCTATGTCATGCTGGAAGACCCAGCCACGACCCATCTTCAATGCTCTTACTGAGGGAAGGAGGTTGATGGCCAAGATTTCGCGATACATGGCCTCATCAATCCTCCCCTCAATATGGTGCAGTCGTCCTGTCCCCTTTGCAGAAAAGCATCCCCAAAGAATGATGTTTCCACCTCCATGCTTCACGGTTGGGATGGTGTTCTTGGGGTTGTACTCATTCTTCTTCTTCCTCCAAACACGGCGAGTGGAGTTTAGACCAAAAAGCTCTATTTTTGTCTCATCAGACCACATGACCTTCTCCCATTCCTCCTCTGGATCATCCAGATGGTCATTGGCAAACTTCAGACGGGCCTGGACATGCGCTGATGGTTACTAATGGTTTTCTTTGAGACTGTGGTCCCAGCTCTCTTCAGGTCATTGAACAGGTCCTGCCATGTAGTTCTGGGCTGATCCCTCACCTTCCTCATGATCATTGATGCCCCACGAGGTGAGATCTTGCATGGTGCCCCAGACCGAGGGAGATTGACCGTCATCTTGAACTTCTTCCATTTTCTAATAATTGCGCCAACAGTTGTTGCCTTCTCACCAAGCTGCTTGCCTATTGTCCTGTAGCCCATCCCAGCCTTGTGCAGGTCTACAATTTTATCCCTGATGTCCTTACACAGCTCTCTGGTCTTGGCCATTGTGGAGAGGTTGGAGTCTGTTTGATTGAGTGTGTGGACAGGTGTCTTTTATACAGGTAACGAGTTCAAACAGGTGCAGTTAATACAGGTAATGAGTGGAGAACAGGAGGGCTTCTTAAAGAAAAACTAACAGGTCTGTGAGAGCCGGAATTCTTACTGGTTGGTAGGTGATCAAATACTTATGTCATGCAATAAAATGCTAATTAATTATTTAAAAATCATACAATGTGATTTTCTGGATTTTTGTTTGTAAGTAGGAAAACCTGCAAAATCGGCAGTGAATCAAATACTTGTTCTCCCAAATGTATGTCTTAATAAGATCATCTTTGAGAACTAACAATCACCAAAATAAAAACTAAACCGTCAGGGAGAATATAAAGTCCCCCCGCCCCCTTGCATCCGCTGCAAAAGTAACACTGCATCATTATTTATCCTATATTAAACATTCATGGTTGGATAAACATGTGTTGGCTACAGATCTTTATTGCAACATTTTAACACTATGGTTGTTGGTTTGTAGGGAACCCTGGAGGATCAAATCATCCAGGCCAATCCTGCCCTGGAGGCTTTTGGTAATGCCAAGACCATCAGGAATGACAACTCTTCCCGATTTGTACGTTTGGTCTTTGTTTGCAATCAAATATAAATGTAAATCTTATCATACATGTTCATCTTATCTGTTATATTCTGTGGTTGAAATGTATTAGGATACAATTAGTTGATGTCATGACGTAAGCTAATCTTCCTCGGGTCCATCAGCTAATCTTCCCTTTTGGGACTGTATGTGTGCAACAGAGCTGGGTTTAAATAGTATTTGTTATCTTTTAAATTTTTTCAGTGTTTGACTGAGAACCAGATAGGTGGACTTTAAACTTTTAGGACTATGTAATCAGTTCTATTACACCATGCAAGCTCGATCATGCGAACCTACTAAGGTATTCAAAAAGAAAACAAATACTACTTGAACCCAAATCTAATGTGATTATTATTCTGCTTTGACAATAACTTACAGGGTAAATTCATCCGAATTCATTTTGGAGTCACTGGGAAGCTTTCATCTGCTGACATTGAGACTTGTGAGTACAATACTCCATTTGCACATTCTTGAACAGAGCTCTTTGACAGGAAACATATTCATATCAAAAATACTTTCCATACTGATCAGATCTTCTGGAGAAGTCACGTGTAACTTTCCAGCTCAAGGCTGAGAGAGACTATCACATCTTCTACCAGATCCTGTCCCAAAAGAAACCAGAACTGCTGGGTAAGAATTGAATCATCAAACTGAATAGGGTTGAGGTCGATTCTGGATTAAACTGAACATTTCTGGCGAAACGCAGCCAGCCCAGGCAGTGTGCTACCCCTATTCCCCCACCATAAATCAATGCACACAAAACAACCTACAGCTGCAGTTTTTGGAAACTCTATTGACTAATGTGCCTTCCTGTCTACTAATAATTTAACACAAAGCCATTTTTCTAATTGACCCCAATCCTAATACTGAGTATATTATGTTATGACTTAAACCACAGCATGAACACAAATTAAACTGTGCTGTTCAATTCTTTTCAGAGATGCTACTCATCACCAGCAATCCCTATGACTATGCCTTCATCTCCCAAGGAGAGATTGCTGTAACTTCCATTAATGATTCAGATGAGCTAATGGCTACTGATGTGAGTAATATATGTACATACTGTACATACGATAATTTTGCACTTGTATCCAACTCTTTCTCCAATACAAAACAATGCCTTTTCATTTGGAACTAGGATGCCTTTGATGTGTTGGGCTTCTCCCAAGAGGAGAAGAATGGCATTTATAAGCTGACTGGTGCCATCATGCACTACGGCAACATGAAGTTCAAGAACAAGCAGAGGGAGGAGCAAGCAGAGGCAGACGGCACTGAGGGTGAGTGCTGAGGATTTAAAACCTCATGTCATTATACAGTAGTATCTGAAAAATCAGAAAATCTAAAATCTGTTAGAGTGCTTCTTCCAATCATAAAACTTTGCCTTTCTAGATCTTGACAAAGCTGCATATCTGATGTGCCTGAACTCTGCTGACCTAGTCAAGGGGCTGTGTAACCCAAGGGTCAAAGTTGGAAATGAGTGGGTCACCAAAGGTCAGAATGTCAACCAGGTTAGTCTCCCAAAAAATTTGATATTATTCATATTACACTGAGCATGCTTTTTAGTCCAGGAATAGGCCTAATCTGTGTCTGGGAAACTGTCCCTATGTGTTTATGTTGAGGCTATGTTTTGGTCATTTATTTTCTCAATATTTTGTAGGTATACTACGCTATTGGTGCACTGGCAAAGAAAATTTACGAGAACATGTTCCTCTGGATGGTGATAAGAATCAACCTTTCTCTGGACACTAAGAACGCTCGCCAGCACTACATTGGTGTGCTGGACATTGCTGGATTTGAGATCTTTGATGTGAGTGTTTGATGTAAATTTGATTTTAAAAAAGGACACATCATTAAACAATTAATCTAAAACATTACAGCTGACAAAATAAAATAACTGTGAACTTATATTTCAGTTCAACACCTTTGAGCAGCTGTGCATCAACTTCACTAATGAGAAGCTGCAGCAGTTCTTCAACCACCACATGTTTGTGCTGGAGCAGGAAGAGTATAAGAAAGAGGGCATCGTCTGGGAGTTCATTGACTTTGGCATGGACTTGGCTGCCTGCATTGACCTCATTGAAAGGGTTGGTGTCTTCAGTTCTGCTGTAGTTTATATGATGTATCCTAAGTAATATTTGAGATTTCAAACATTACAACGGCAATCTTCATAAATGTGCTTCAACCACAAATTATTCTGATATTAATTCACTATGCCTTTCCCTCAGTATTAATTTATTTTTATTAATTCCTTCCAATAGCCCATGGGTATCATGTCCATCCTTGAAGAGGAGTGCATGTTCCCCAAAGCCAGTGATGCTACATTCAAAGCTAAGCTGTATGAAAACCATCTGGGCAAAAATGCATGCTTCCAGAAGCCAAGGATTGTTAAGGGTAAACCAGAGGCCCATTTCTCCATGGTTCACTATGCTGGCATTGTTGACTACAACATTGGTAACTGGCTGGTGAAGAACAAGGACCCGCTGAATGAGACTGTGGTTGGACTGTTCCAGAAGTCAAGTCTTAAGTTCCTGGCCAACCTCTTTGTGAACTATGCTGGTGCAGAAGGAGGTAATATATGTTTATGTCTGCCAACACTACAAACCACTGAAATAAATAATCTAAATAATAAATAATCTCTCCAACCTTTTCTACTATGAGAGCTACTTTTAAAAAATTACGTTGTGAGCTAATCGTTTTTTTTTAGCTTTCAAATAGGCATTCGTCCTCTCCCCTGCAACTCTTCCTTGAGTCCTTAGTGTATAAGAGAAAGTAGTGCACTATGTTTCCTGTCAATATACCTGGTAAAATAATGGTTCATAAAACAACTATAAGGGGGGCCATATAAAATCTGTTTTTATCCCAAATTATGTTTTATATTTTCGCAAAAAGTTAAATTTTTCCTGGTTTTAGATTGTTACATTTTTTTACGCTCAAAATTAAAATTGTTCATAGCTAAACAACGAAATTTGTTGTTCTTAGTCGATGTCAATACTTAAATCAAATCAGAAGAAAAAAAAATGTAGGTCTGGAAAAATTACACATTTAGATTTTTGAATAATTCCCCTTTAATTGTGCACCTGGCCCCTTTAATTCTGCATCTAGCGAGTGAGGAATGTACAGTGTAATGTGCCGGTCTAGCAATGCTGCTGCTGCTCATTTCATTGCAAAGTTTGCAAATAATAGATACAAATTAAATACTTACTCATCATACTGTATACTTCTGCCAGGTAAGCCTACTTTAGTTAACGTTTAATTGAGAAGGTTTTGGGGAAAGTATTTCTGTCAACTGGCTACAAACAGAGTCACACAGACTTATAATAGTATATTTCAATTGTTATTTCATTATCATACAGCTGCTGAAGAAAAAGCGGCTGGAGGTAAAAAGAAGAAAGGTTCTTCCTTCCAGACGGTGTCTGCATTGCACAGGGTAAATCTGAGCTATCTATATATTGCTGATGTTTTCACATGGAAGATTATTAACAAATGCCTTATATTTGCACTAAATTTGAGATGCCAGTATGTTGTGGATTGTATGCGTTAAATGCCATTATGACTCTTGAGGTACTGAGACTCATTTACTTATGGAAAATTCTACATGTGTCTTACTCACAGGAGAACTTGGGTAAACTCATGACCAACTTGAGGTCTACTCACCCTCACTTTGTGCGTTGCATTATCCCCAACGAGACCAAGACTCCTGGGGCCATGGAGAATCCTCTGGTCATGCACCAGCTGCGCTGTAACGGTGTGCTGGAAGGCATCAGGATCTGCAGAAAGGGCTTCCCCAACAGGATCCTGTATGCTGACTTCAAACAAAGGTAAAAATAATCATGCAGTTCATTTCCAAAGTAAAATCAACTGTTTACCTATTCAGTTCTTACATTTTTTAAGGTAATTGCTTTCTGATTTAAATTCAGATACCGTATCCTGAATCCAAATGCTATCCCTGAGGGTCAGTTCATGGACAATATGAAGGCATCAGAAAAACTGCTGGGCTCTCTGGACATTGACCACACCCAGTACAGATTAGGACACACTAAGGTAAACTCTCTAACGGTGAATTTGTAACCAAGAAGCAAGTGGGAATTTACCACGACTCGAAAATCCACATGAACGCCCCTCCAACTGCTAATTACTAGCGGTAAAATCGTCTATCATCCTGAGCTCCCACTTCTCCCACAAACTGACCCCTGACGTCACTTACTAAGGAAATTACCTCAATAACAGCATTTTCTGATGGCTTTTTATTCAAAAACAATAAATATATTTATATGGTTTTTGAACACTATAATTTGTTTAGAAGCATGACAGCTGAACTTTTAGTTTATTATTTACGTTTCTCCACGAGTTCAAAGCATATGAATGCATCCAACTGGTATTTACGATGCCACAACTGGTAAATTCAGACCTACCGCTTGGTTACAACGCAGCATAAATTCCAAGATGGAAAAGTAGCAGCAATTACAGGATAAAATCAGTATATTAAAAAAACATCACCATCCGGCTAACCTTAGCAATGCGTCTTGAAATATCTGCTGATATACCACTGATCATATATATATAATGTCATCTGTCTCTAGGGCAAATGGCTCAAGTCAAAAGATAAAAATGTATACTTGGTATAGTGCTATAATGTAGTAGATTAAGCAATTAAAAGCATAGTGGCCATACTGTTTGAGATAGACTTCCTGTACATGTTTTTAAAGACCTTGCCAAATTTCGTAACTCTTGGTCAACATGATGGGTTGGAAGTTGTCAAATCAATTGCTCATAACAGGGCCACCCTGTGGTCAATTTATGACATTTTCCCTCAGAGGCAAGAAATCAGCAATCTAAACATGACTGCCAAGTTTTGGAAAATCAAATACAAGATTTAAGCACCACATTATGGCCTTTGTATGTCTTCAGGTGTTTTTCAAAGCTGGTCTCCTGGGTCTACTTGAGGAGATGAGAGACGATCGTCTCGCTCTTATCATCACTGGCCTCCAGGCCCGATCACGTGGTCTACTTGCAAGAATTGAGTTCCAGAAAATTGTTGACCGCAGGTAGGAATAAGAATAGATACAATTTCTGCAGACAATATGGCGGAGGAAGAAAATGTTGTATAACAAGAAAATTCTAATCAATTTCACAGGGATGCCTTGCTTGTGATCCAATGGAACATTCGTGCCTTCATGGGTGTCAAGAATTGGCCCTGGATGAAGATGTACTTCAAGATCAAACCTCTGCTGAAGTCAGCAGAGACTGAGAAGGAGATGGCCAACATGAAGGAAGAATTCCTGAAGCTTAAAGAGGCTTATGCTAAATCTGAAGCCCGTAAAAAGGAGCTGGAAGAGAAAATGGTCTCCCTTCTCCAAGAGAAGAATGACCTGCAGCTCGCTGTCCAAACTGTGAGTAACTGAGTTTTTTTATTGCAGTCATATCCTTTATCAAAATGGCATTTCTAGTTAGGTTTTAGCTATGAACCAAGTAGAGACATGGAAAAACAGAGAGAAGAGATGTGATTTTATAAAAAGATACGTACAATCAGTGGAGCATTTGTAGTGTCCAAATATTTTGCCACCAAACAAACTTCTGAGCATTGGAGAATTTGATATACTTACAATATATTGACACATTGACAGCAAGAAGACACTATTGTTGATGCTGAAGAGAGATGTGAAGGTCTGATCAAGAACAAAATCCAGCTTGAGGCCAAAGCCAAAGAGCTGACAGAAAGACTGGAGGATGAGGAGGAGATGAATTCAGAGCTAACTGCTAAAAAGAGGAAGCTGGAGGATGAGTGCTCAGAACTCAAGAAGGACATTGATGATCTGGAGCTCACTCTGGCTAAAGTGGAGAAGGAAAAGCATGCGACAGAGAACAAGGTAAACGCTTTTCTTCATTCTTGTGTTGTTGAAACTCAAAATAATTGGTTTGGAAAAAGTGTAATGGCAGTGTCCTGTTTCCTTAGGTTAAAAACCTGACTGAGGAGATGGCAGCTCTGGACGAAATCATTGCCAAGCTGACCAAGGAGAAGAAGGCTCTGCAGGAGGCTCATCAGCAAACGCTGGATGACCTGCAGAGTGAGGAGGACAAAGTCAACACGCTGACCAAGGCCAAAGCCAAACTGGAACAGCAAGTTGATGATGTGAGTATCAAATAGGAATTCATAAAAATTACAATGTTTTGTCATATTCTAAAAACAGGCTACAGTATATTGGTTATTCTGAAAATTGTTTAATACATATTTAATCAGCTTGAAGGGTCTCTGGAGCAAGAGAAGAAGGTGAGAATGGACCTTGAGAGAGCCAAGAGAAAGCTGGAGGGAGACTTGAAGTTGACCCAGGAGAGCCTAATGGACCTGGAGAATGACAAGCAGCAGCTGGAGGAGAGAATGAAGAAGTAAGATCACAAAATCCTGACAAAGTATATTGAAAACAATATACAGAAACAATAACAGAAAACACTAAAAATGCATAATCTTCTCAACAGGAAGGACTTTGAGATGAGCCAACTCAACAGCAAGATTGAGGATGAGCAGGCCTTGGGTGCCCAGCTTCAGAAAAAACTGAAGGAGCTGCAGGTAATTCAAGAAAATTGTTGAAACATTTGACATCAAATCACATTTTATTGGTCACATATACATATTTAGCAGATGTTTTGGCGGTTGTAGCGAAATGCTTGTGTTCCTAGCTCCAATAGTGCAGTAGTATACAACAACACACACAAATCTAAAAGTAAAAGGAATTAAGAAATACATAAATATCAGGACGATCAATGTTGGACTGGCATTTGACTAAAATACAGTATATACATATGAAATGAATAAAGCTGTATGTAAACATTATTAAAGTGACCAGTGATTCCATGTCCTGTCAGGTGCAGGGTTAAGTAACCTTGTGGTAGCCGGCTAGTGAAGGCTATTTAACAGTCTGATGGCCTTGAGATAGAAGCTGTTCATGTCCCTCTGTCCCAGCTTTTTTACTTTTTAAAGTTACATTTGTACTACATCAATTTAATTCCTACCATTTCAGGCCCGAATTGAGGAATTAGAGGAAGAGCTGGAGGCTGAGAGAGCTGCCCGTGCCAAGGTGGAGAAACAGAGGGCAGACTTGGCCAGAGAGCTAGAAGAGATCAGTGAGAGGCTGGAGGAGGCTGGTGGAGCCACTGCTGCCCAGATTGAGATGAACAAGAAGAGGGATGCTGAGTTCCAGAAGGTACGCAGAGACCTTGAAGAGGCTACTCTGCAGCATGAGGCTACAGCTGCCACTCTGAGGAAGAAACATGCTGACAGTGTAGCTGACCTGGGAGAGCAGATTGACAACCTCCAGAGAGTGAAGCAGAAGCTGGAGAAGGAGAAGAGTGAGCTCAGGCTGGAGCTGGATGATGTGGTCTCCAACATGGAGCAGATTGTCAAGTCCAAAGTATGTGGTATCACAAGGAAATTATTTTTAAAAGATGCAATCTAGTGATGCTGTTCTATCATTCAAATCCAAATCTGTTTTTAGACAAACTTGGAGAAAATGTGCCGCACTCTAGAGGACCAGATGAGTGAATACAGGACGAAAGCTGAGGAAGGACAGCGATCCATTAATGATTTCACCATGCAGAAAGCAAAGCTTCAAACTGAGAATGGTATATTAACTAAAAACCTGGACATTCACATTAACAGCCACAATAAATAACCAGATAAAGTAAAATCATTTTAAATTATTTGAATTGCATGAAAACAGGTGAACTTGCCCGACAGTTGGAAGAGAAGGACTCTCTGGTCTCCCAACTGACCAGAGGTAAGCAGTCCAACGTTCAGCAGATTGAAGACCTCAAGAGACAACTGGAAGAGGAAGTCAAGGTATTTAGACAAATAATGCAGTGTCCCTTATCTAACTACATTTGTAGCAGACCGACTCGGTCTTATGTGGCAAATTGTGTTTTTTAAAAGTAGAGACTCAGAGCTAGAAAATGTTATATCATACACTATAGTTGTGGAACAATGGGAAAGTAATAATGCTTTGAAATTTGAAAAACTTGTAACCCCACATTTGAGAAAATGGCCCTTGAATGTTTTGGTACACGTACTGGAGACCTCTTCTTTGTCCACACCCATTCAGCATCGTTTACACCCTCTCAAGCTTTAGCCCCACCCATTTAAGGATCACATGCATGACATCAGCAGCATGGTGGCCCAAAATAGCATAGCTGGTGTATTTAAACACCAATAAACCCATCCGTTTAAAAATGAGCAAACTAGGGAACTAAAAGCAACTTTCTAAACAATATTTTAGTTAGTTTCTAGCTTGTTAGTTAGGTCGCTCACGTTAAGTTAGCTGGCTAGCAGGTTCAAATAATGACCACATCATATAGCCAACAACGTCTTAACTTTAGCTAATTTGTATTCATTATTACAGGAAAATAAACTCACAAGATCACTATTTTCAACAAAATAAAACTTTAAAAGCAGGGCATTCTACTGGAGAATTAGGACACTGTCTCGTTGGCCTAACGTTATTTCCTAATTTGACTTGCAGGTCATGTTTTTATTCACAAACAGACATGAAAGTTCACATGTTCCAGAACTAATTAGTCAAAAAAAGATTTTTGACAAAAAATATAATATTAATAATAATAACACTTTTAGGTTCAAATGCCTCTCCTGTGAAGTAGTGAAGCGCGAAGTAAGCCTAGTTTCCTGAAACATATGCATCATCTGGCATAATTACAGATATATTTTTTAAATGTCCTTACCAGGCAAAGAATGCACTTGCCCATGCAGTGCAGTCTGCTCGCCATGACTCAGATCTGCTGAGGGAGCAGTATGAGGAGGAGCAGGAGGCCAAGGCTGAGCTGCAGCGTGGCATGTCCAAGGCTAATGCTGAGGTGGCTCAGTGGAGAACCAAGTATGAAACTGATGCTATCCAGAAGACTGAGGAGCTTGAGGACGCAAAGTAAGGATATTTTCGAATTTTCTCTTACTTTTCAGGCTAATGAACATTGGCTGAATGAGCGATACACAAAAGAACATGATGAATAAATAATACATAGATTACCTGTTAATCAACTATTATAATGTATATCTGACAGAAATGTGTTTCTCATTTATGTCAATCTAGGAAGAAGCTGGCTCAGCGTCTGCAGGATGCAGAGGAAGCTGTGGAAGCTGTCAATGCTAAATGCTCATCCCTGGAGAAGACTAAACACAGACTCCAGAATGAGATTGAAGATCTCATGGTGGATGTGGAGAGATCCAATGCAGCTGCTGCCTCTCTGGACAAGAAGCAAAGGAACTTCGACAAGGTAAGAAAGAAAGTAATATTAACCTTAATTATAGTACATGATAGGGATGACAGGTAGCATGACTGGCCAACACCCTCAGAAGGGAAAACCTGGTGCGGAGTTAGCAAGCAACCAGAGAATTTCTCTCATCATCCGACACCGCCTGCCATTGTGCCCTTGATCAAGGTAGTTAACCCCCAATAATTGCCCCAGGGGTGCTGCACTGCAGCTGACCCATTGCTTCCACCCCCTGTGTGTCTCAGGGGGTTGGGTTGTGAGCATAAAGACACATTTCCATTATCTGTAAGTTAATGGACAATAAAATACATCTTATCTTAAATCATACACTATATTCCAACTACCTAAAATACCTGTATGATTTCCAGGTCCTTGCTGAGTGGAAGCAGAAGTTTGAGGAGTCTCAGACTGAGCTGGAGAGCTCCCAGAAAGAGGCCAGATCACTCAGCACTGAGCTCTTCAAACTCAAAAACTCTTATGAGGAGTCTCTGGATCATCTGGAGACCATGAAGAGGGAGAACAAGAACCTCCAAGGTCAAAGCATAACAATTAATAGCCTATATAACTTACTCACTTAAAGATCGATATGTGATAGAGATCAGTTATCCCAAAAAGATTTTGATGTAAAATTATATCTTTCAACAGAGGAAATTTCTGACCTGACTGAGCAGCTTGGTGAGGGAGGAAAGAGCATCCATGAGCTGGAAAAGATCCGTAAACAGCTGGAGCAGGAGAAGGCTGAGATACAGTCTGCTCTAGAGGAAGCTGAGGTGAGACTGGAAAATATTTACTGATAGTGAAAGTATTTAAATTTAATTTAAATATGTTACAAACTATGGGTGGCTGTCTTCTCATAGGCCTCCCTAGAGCATGAGGAGGGCAAGATCCTGAGAGCTCAGTTGGAGTTCAACCAGGTGAAAGCTGATATTGAACGGAAGCTGGTAGAGAAGGATGAGGAAATGGAGATGAATAAGAGAAACCAGCAGAGAGTG
This sequence comes from Thymallus thymallus, assembly GCA_023634145.1. Classification (NCBI taxonomy): domain Eukaryota; kingdom Metazoa; phylum Chordata; class Actinopteri; order Salmoniformes; family Salmonidae; genus Thymallus; species Thymallus thymallus. The sequence continues at coordinate 12,629,306 of CM042417.1, read as the reverse complement.
GTGGATACCCTGCAAAGCTCCCTGGAGTCAGAGACTCGCAGCAGGAATGAAGCTCTCAGGCTGAAGAAGAAGATGGAGGGAGATCTCAATGAGATGGAGATCCAGCTCAGCCAGGCCAACAGACAGGCATCTGAGGCCCAGAAGCAACTTAAGGGTCTCCATTCCCATCTGAAGGTATTACTTCCACACCATTGAATTAAAAACATTGCTTGTGCCGTCAGAAAAAGCCAAACCACTCTATGAAACAATAAAATAAATATAGTAAAATCATAAATTCTCTACAGGATTCTCAAATGCAGCTGGATGATGCTCTTCGTAGCAATGATGACCTGAAGGAGAACATTGCCATTGTGGAGAGACGCAACAACCTGATTCAGGCTGAACTGGATGAGCTGAGAGCCCTGGTGGAGCAAACTGAGAGAGGCCGCAAACTGGCTGAGCAGGAACTGCTGGATGTTAGTGAGAGAGTTCAGCTGCTCCACTCGCAGGTAAGACAGTAATATAGAACAATTAGTGTTCTCCTTAAAGCTGGAATCCTTAATAGAGAAACTGCTTCATCCGTTTGCAATATTACAACAACATAGAAGTTATGACAAACACTGCTTTTCCCCTTTGGATATCATTGCATGATAAAACAGCAGATAATGTACTGTACCATGTTACGCGACGCTCCTCTCCTCTGCTTTGTCAACTAAACAAAAACAATAACAATGGCAGTTCAGCTGTTTCCCCTACTACGGATTTCATCTTTGAATGTCTGCTACTTGAGGTACGTAGAAGTAAAAGAAACATAATTTGTCATATATATGTGTAGAACACCAGCCTACTGAGTCAGAAGAAGAAGCTGGAGGGGGACACATCCCAGCTACAGAATGAAGTGGAGGAGGCTGTGCAGGAGTGCAGAAATGCTGAAGAAAAGGCCAAGAAGGCCATTACTGATGCTGCCATGATGGCAGAGGAGCTGAAGAAGGAGCAGGACACCAGTGCTCACCTGGAGCGCATGAAAAAGAACATGGAGCAGACCATAAAGGACCTGCAGCACCGCCTGGATGAAGCTGAACAAATCGCCATGAAGGGTGGCAAGAAGCAGATCCAGAAGCTGGAGGCCAGAGTAAGTGTCAAAGCCACATTCTCTTCAATTAATTCAATGTCACATTTCTAGTCATATTTCTAGCTTCAATATTGAAAAGAGTAGTAACAACATTCTTGGAAATAGTGTGTTAACATCGACAATATCTTTCTAGGTGAGGGAGCTAGAGACTGAAGTGGAAATGGAGCAAAGGAGGAGCAGTGATTCTGTGAAAGGAGTCCGTAAATATGAGAGACGCATCAAGGAGCTCACATACCAGGTACATTATATACTTTAATTTGACAGTGCACTATTAACGTTCTGAATCAAATGTAAATGTTAAACTGTATTCAGAATGACTTAATATTTTCACTTATTTTTGTGTGCAGACTGAGGAAGACCGTAAGAATTTGAGCCGTCTGCAGGACCTGGTGGACAAACTGCAGCTGAAGGTTAAATCCTACAAGAGAACTTCAGAGGAGGCTGTAAGTAGAAAACCTTCCATCATCCAACTGATGCATCTGTAATTCTTAAATTGTTGTTTTTGCTAGAAACTTAAATTATATTTAACATTTTTCACAGGAGGAACAAGCCAATGCCAATTTGGGCAAGTTCCGCAAGATTCAGCATGAACTGGATGAGGCAGAAGAGAGGGCTGATATTGCGGAGTCTCAAGTCAACAAGATGAGAGCCAAGAGTCGTGATGCCGGTTCCAAGGTCAGTGAATTTGCTGTCAGTGTACAAAGTTGCAATTGTTATACAAAAGCCTCAACCTGGTATCTGGGACTCTGTTTAATAGTAATTTAAATTCTCGATATTCACCCATTGATTCCAAAGGAAAATAAGTAATAAATGCAGAATTTATTACATTGTTACCAAGTAACAATACATACCGGTTGAACTTCCCTATTCAAAAATGTAAACGAGAGTACACAGTATATGGCAGTATAAAATGTTTTACAGTACACAGTAAAATGTAAATGTTCTCATAATCCATCCATCTTCTCTGTCACAGAAGGGAAAGGATGAGGAGTGAGGCCAAGAGTTGAGATTTCGGTTCCCAGGTCAGTTCTTTCAATCAACATAATTACATTGGTTATAATTTGTATGATGTATGATGACAGACCTAACCTCAATTGCTTTGTAAGTATAAAAGGCCAACTGCAACGAACAAGCTGAACTTCTCAGGCACCACTGTGAGCTGGTTTCCTCAAAACGATACTACCGGGAGATTACACGGAGCTCCGAGCTAAAATAACCAAGGTTGCAACGAAAAGAACACCGGAATAAACTAGCAGACCAGCTGATATGATGTTGTTACAGCACCAAGCCGGCTTGATACTATACATCGGAAATGGACATTGTCCAATGCTCGTTGCAATTGACCCATTATGTCCAATAACCATACTATCTATCATTCATTTAACTACAAATTGAAATATTGTTCCCTGTCATGGGTTTAAACATTTTTGTTCAAAAGCATGATATACTGTATATGTTTCAGGGGTCACTTAAAATGTGATGGCATGCAACACATTTGGATTTATTGTAATAAATTGTTGCTTGTTTAAATATTTAGAGAAATCTATAATTTACTAGTAGACACAGTTGGTGTAATTCATGTTATTTATAGTGTATTCTATACACTCAAACAAGGAGACCACTAGTTTATTATATATAGTTGACGACACACAGAATATTGTAAGAATTTTGTTTACAGTAATTTATTACATTTTAAACTTCATCTATCTTCTGTCACAGAAAGGACATGATGAAGAGTGAAGCTCTCGGATGGACCTTTCTGAAAAATCTCCTGAATGTAGTGCTTTAGATTTTTCTCTGTTCTTCATGTAACATGAGCAGAATAAAGAATAAAGACAGTTTAAATAGCCCCTCTGTGTATTGCTTGATTCTATTATGAGCAGGAATTAAATACACTATTATTTAACAGATATTTGGTAAACACTGGTTTGCATACAATAATATGAAACTTTTGCATCTGGGATGCTCCTGAGCCAAATTGGTTCCCTTAAATGGACAGAAATATTGTTCAGAAAAGACCTGACAGAAGCAAAAACACTTACCCACACCAACATTGATTCATTAACATTATACAAATATTAGGGTTATTATCATTAGTACATATTGATGGAAAAAGTTTTCAGGCTTTTTAGAGTGCGCTATCATATCTTGCACACCATGTGCATCCACAATGGATCAGATCCTTTTTAACCAATGTTAATTAATCAAATTATGATGATAAAGTGAAATACTAAATTCTTGAATTCAGTAGACATCTGCCTCTTTGTTAACAAGTGTTATTTTTTTAAGCATGTGTAACAATGAGTTAGTACATTCAGTTACAATAGTTGTAACAAGCATGGTAACAAGATTTTGTTGTTACACATGTGTAATTACAAACTCTAATACTACTAGTTACATTACGTTGTTACAGTGTAACAGTGATTGTTACGCATAGTTAAAACACTTGTTACAGTGTAACTACAAGTGTAAGTACACTGTAACAAGGACACCTTCAAATAAAGTGTTACCGGCTTTAGAAGCTTCTGATAGGCTAATTGACATCATTTGAGTGAATTGGAGGTGTGCCTGTGGATGTAATTCAAGGCCTACCTTCAAACAGCGCGTCTTTGTTCGACATCATAGGAAAATCTAGTTCATAATCTAGGTTCATATACAACAACACAGCCCATCGCCCCTCCCATCACCTGACCTGAGGGACCAATGGAAATCATGATCTCCGGAGACCCCTTAGAGTACGTTAATACAAGGTTAACACAACCAGAGAAATCACGTTGAACATGGCAAGCCTCGGTTCCCCTCCCAACGTTATCCCAACCTGCCTGAAGCTTGGTCTAATGTATGTACAATGTCAGCTCATCCAATGGGAACACAGGACAGTGGCAGGTATAGGCGTAGTAAGAGAATGATACATGAGTGAGGTCATAGGATTAGGGAGGCATTTGGATGTGGGGAGTGGGATTGAGGGTCATGACCCGAGTCCTGCTAGCATGGCATTGACCCCCTGTCCCAGTGGGGGGAGGAGGGAGGGGGCAGGGGGGTAGCCGGCAGAAGTCAGGGAGTTGTTGAGAGAGTCACTGCATTGCGGGTGTGAGGGGCTGTTGCCCAGGGCTCACAGGGGTAGCCCCATTTCCCTCTGCTATTTCCTGGGTCCCCTCAGCCTAAAATCACATACAGTAGCAGGGTGTCAATTGGGTGGGAGGGGGGAGGAGATGGCAATGGAAAAAGTGGTTGCCGTGTGTGTAAAGTAGGACAGATGGCATAATAACAAGAAGCACACTCAAACAAAACACTGAGGATGTCTTCGATGCTGGAAATAAAATCATAAAAGCTAAAACAGGATCAGTGTTCAGACGGTATCAAATCAATTAAAGAGCTATATTTACTGAAACATATTAGATGAGAGCTAGCTTTAGATGTGGAATATATTCTTCAGATATATTTAATAATCTGAACAATAATAATAATAATAATCTTTAGACAGGGGCTTAGGTGTACGGTAGCTCTGGGTACATTAAACAGGTGTCTATATTGCACAAAAATACCCAAATGGAAGGGATACATGACACAATTCAGGGGAAGCTAGATACTTTGGTAAATGTGTGTGTATTTCAACACAACACTACACATCACCCACACAATTAAACCCTGGGTTTTATCACCATTTTCATTCAAAAGAAATGTACATACCTAAACCATAGAGATATGATGTTGACATTGATTGTAATGTGTTGTTTGTGCTGCTTGTGCTGCATGTGCAGTCATATTCTAACATCTCTGAATAGTCCTATAGTATGTGATTGAGGACCAACTGAGAACATGTCAATATGTGTATGCATACTGCATTGCATGCAGAAATATCACAGTGTCAGGGGAGATGAACGGTGCAGCCATGGAGATGGTGGTCATGTGACTGATAAGATGGACTGCCATAGGCTGAGGGTACAGGTGACATCACACTAGATCGGCATCCCCCCCACCCACCCACATGGTTGGAGCAAAGATGGAGGGTCCCTAGGAGGGGAGGAGCCATAGTAGTGCCTTTCAATACCGCCAGATTCTCCCCTTGGTCATCCTCACTCCCTTCACGCATGTCCTCTTACATCTCAGCCTGTCTGACCCCCATTCCCCCATAATACTCCTCCTCACATCACTTCCTCTCTCCTCTATTGCTGTAGCTCAGACTAGAACTGCTAGGGCCCAGCCATGCCTACAGGTCCAGTCCAAGGGGGAGAAATTACTCAAATGTAATGGAAACTGTAGAGATTAGAATGGACCTACATTCATGCAGTTTCTTGACTGTAACCAGCTCGCTAATAATCACCCAAATGAAAGCTAGACTGTCAGGGAGCATCAGGGAGGAGGGATAGTTCAGATTGTGGAGGTGCAGGAAGAGAGAGAGCAATGTTTTCAACAGCCATGAGTAAAACAACTCCCTTTGAGTGTTGCTATGAACACAGTGAGGAAAAAGCACAAACATGGATAAACTAAATGCAATGCTTTCCCCTGCATACTCTTCCTCTATTGCTCGCTCTCCCTCGCTCGCTGGCAGCCTTTTGCATGGCTCTTGGTCATGTGATTCGAGTGTGTGGCTGCTCATTCGCTGCTGCCAATTCACAGCCCCCTCCCCCTGTGGTGGAGTGTACATCCCCCTCCTCTATGTTTTTTCTTCTTCATTCTCTCCACGCTTTCTCTTTCTACCCCATTCCCACCCTCGGCAACACACACACAACCCCAGGGAGAGTCTCACTAAAACACACACACACAAAATGGTGGGGCGCAAGACTTTCCACAGACAGTATTGTCCACAATTTATTGTAATAACGTGGCTTGACCATTGATCAGTAACCCGGGACGAAATACAAATACCACAATGGTGATCTTCACTAAAATGCTTTTTCAGAATACAAAATACAGATATGCACTAGATGTATGAGACTATACTGGTAGTCACTCAGTATGAGTGTCCTTTGTCCAGTGACCTCACCTTGACGTTGCCACCGCCGGGCTTGTGACAGAGGTGGTCCATTGAGCCCACTTTGGACTTAGCCTGATCCTTGCAGTTCACTTTCTGGGACTCTGTCTTTACATCGCCGCCCCCTAAAGGACAAACACAGACAATAAACTGAGCTATGGACCCATGTTTTGCTTAATCTTTATAATCATCTTTGGTAGTTAGATTTGAATGGTCGTCAATAACATCTTGAGTATATAATGACAGTAAGGTGCTATGGTCAATAAAACACATAGAAACGTGCACAACACATGCATTGGGAAAATAGCGTGTTAGCTGGGGCTTCATCTACTTCATAACCTGTCTGAGGGAGGAAAATACATTATTAAATCAGGGCATTCGGTATTCAATGAGATCTGGAGGGCTGCATTGAAAATTGGTTGTATTTCTTTGCGGTCAAAATTTGCATTTACGATGCTCCCTGACAGTCTAGCTTTCATTTGGGTGATTATTAGCGAGCTGGTTACAGTCAAGAAACTGCATGAATGTAGGTCCATTCTCTACAGTTTCCATTACATTTGAGTGATTTTAAAGTATATTGAGTTTGTTTCCCCCTGATAATTGTTTTATTTATTTTTTACCCCTGGGCCTTATGTTTGACACCCCTGCATTAGACTGTGAACACTAAGACTACAGAGCCCTACACAATATCATAATGACACTGTCTGTAAACAAAGTGAATCTGTGAAACAGAATATCAATTTTATTTTATGTAAGAGCTAATGTATAATTGTGAAAGACCCCAGCCACCCCAGTCATAGACTGTTCTCTCTGCTACTGCATGGCAAGCAGTACCGGAGCACCAAGTCCAGGTCCAAAAGGCTACTCAACAGCTTTTACCCCCAAGCCATAAGACTCCTAAACAGGTAATCAAATGGCTACCCGGACTATTTGCATTGTGTCACTATACCTACATGTACATATTACCTCAATTAGCCCGACTAACCGGTGCCACCGCACATTGAATATGTACCGGTACCACCTGTATATAGCCTCGTTATTTTTACTGTCATTTTACTGTTTTTTATTTATTATTTTGTTTACCTAATACTTTTTTTTTACTTAAAAACTGCGCTGTTGGTTTAGGGCTTGTAAGTAAGCTGTAAGGTCTACACCTGTTGTTTTCGGCGCACGTGACAAATAAACGTTGATTTGATTTGATGCAATTAACCCCTGACCTAAAACTTAACACTTTGCTGGTGTAGCCTCCTGCCCTCAAGCTTAGCATCCATATTCCCATCCTCAACTATGTTTCAATCAAACACACCAACTGGTTCTCGTAGTGAATGCTTCTCAGAAATGTTTCCTCTCTATGGCCTTGACAATCATGCATTGGTTATAGTAAACTTAAAATAATTAATATATTATATTCCCTCCATTTACTTTTAATGATGCTTCCGTTCAAGGACAAACATTGTCCTGATTATTATAGTAATGATTTTAAATTGCTTTATTTATGTGTGACCAGATTTCAGTAAAGAGTCAGCGAATCTCAGATATCAATGTACCCCACAAGCTGTCCATCTCAATCAGAGAAAGGCACTCAGCAGGAATTTCACTGGGTTATAGTTGTACTCAAGGACAAAGGGATGGAAACAATATGGCATAAACAAGATGGAGTTAAGGTTACAGCCCACAAGCCAACAACTTGAGAGACAACAACAGCTAGAACCCACTTATTAGAATAGAATACAACTTTATTGTCCGTTACAGTGAACAATTTACAAATGTCTTGTGCTCCGTTCTAAACCCCCAAAATGTAGATTTTAAATTCCCTAGGCTAAATGTATAAGATTTTCACACCTCCTAAACATATTTCAGTTATGATTCAATCACAATCGTGTCTTGTATTCTGCTTATTGTAGAGGCTACTGTTAGTGCTTTTCTATAATTAAAATGCTAATTAAAATGTAGACGCTAATTAAAATGTACTGTAACTATCAGTAATATAACTTGCATATTTGTTGGTATTTAGGCTGGTCGTTAGATAATGCTTTCTAGCTGAAAAAGGAACACAAACTATAATATTGTATTTTATTTTTATAAAACACAAATTTGCTTAATCTGTTGTCTTCCTAATTGCTTACATTTTGTGCGTCTTACCTTTGGATCACTCAACATCAATAACTGACACAATAACTACTGAAATACCTTAACAAGTATTATATATTAAAGAGTTTTAAGTGTTATACTTAACTACTAATACATTAAGAAACAACATGCTAATATTCCATTTGTGTTAACTACAGAGAGGACTGTGATGTGATCCCTTGGGCTGCAAACTTTACTTCCCACATTGTTAATTTTTTATTTAACCTTTATTTAACTAGGCAAGCCAGTTAAGAACAAATTCTTATTTACAATGATGGCCTACCCTGGCCAAACCCTCCCCTAACGCGGACAACACTGGGCCAATTTTGCACCGCCCTATGGGACTCCCAATCACGTCCGGTTTTGATACAGCCCGGGATCGAACCCGGGTCTGTAGTGACGCCTCTAGCACTTTGATGCTGTCAGGTTCTGACTGAGGCCAGGTCTCTGGCTCCCTCTAGGGGGAGCTGTAGGGCTCTGACTGAGGCCAGGTCTCTGGCTCCCTCTAGGGGGAGCTGTAGGGTTCTGACTGAGGCCAGGTCTCTGGCTCCATCTAGGGGGAGCTGTAGGGTTCTGACTGAGGCCAGGTCTCTGGCTCCCTCTAGGGGGAGCTGTAGGGCTCTGACTGAGGCCAGGTCTCTGGCTCCCTCTAGGGGGAGCTGTAGGGCTCTGACTGAGGCCAGGTCTCTGGCTCCCTCTAGGGGAGCTGTAGGGCCACAGTTGGGACCTGACAATAGACTGGGATGTTTTTAGTTTTTGTTAATTTCAATCCCCAATTCGAGGCAGCTGTCTCGAGTTGTCTCTAATTGGGGATTCTATTTATGTTCCACTGTTTTCTACCTGTTGTGTGGATTCTTGTGTGTTGTTCCTTGTTTGTGGTCACGCCAGTTCACGGTCGCTACCTCTCCTTTGTTTTCGGTTTTTGGATTATTACAGGAAATAAAGGAATGTCTGTTCAATCCAGCTCTGCGCCTCGTTCCGTGCACATGCACCGTGACAGATGCAGTGCTTCAGAACGCTGAGCCACTCAGGATCTACGCGTAATTCTTTGAATCAATTATGTGTCAAATAAACAATATCTTCTATTTTCCAAACTCAGGCATCACGCGTCTGGGTGTAAGCTGGGAACTCACAAAAAATTATCTACACCAAATTGAAGAGAGGTCCTATAAAATCAAGGCAATTTTCTCAGTGTTTCGAATACTGACTATCGCACAAATTTCCTATATGATACTAATATCCACACTCATTTATTAAAAGATAATATCCCTGCACCTGCACGTTGACTACTGCATGCTGACAGTCCGGTAGGAGTTAAAGATAATGTCATTATGACTTACCTTGGTCAGTGCTGATTCTGTTGCTATAGGAAGATTTGTGGAGGCTTCTCCTGCATCACTAACCTAGCCTACATCTTTCTTTCACCTCCTGTCAGGGAGCCCACGTACCTTGGTGAGGGAAGAGATGGTCTTAGCCTGGGGGAGCAGTGGAGATGGCCTGGCAGTCTGTCAATCTATGAAAACAAAGGATGACAGAAGAATAGATTAAGGTGAATCCATGTGTTCAAGTACATCAAGCACGACACATGACAGCTGGGAATGGGATCCTTAGCGAGTCATTGAAGGGTAGGGGATGGTATGTTCAGCTGTGGAAGCTAATTACAGAACCTCAAGGCTGAAGCGAGGTGCAAGGTGTGAAGTTGTAAGTGTCAAAGGGCTCCAATATACTGTATACTATACAGGGTTGATATGCACAGGTCTTGAAGGAGGTAAAACTCTTTCCAGCTATGTCACCAGTACTTCATCATCTTGTTAACAGCTTCACACTTGCCCCACATTGTACACTTGATGACCTGACAGCTATCTTGATCTTTAACAGTTTGTCACTTACAAATCCAAGACCTCATGCCCCTTGTCTCAACACCTTATCAGATATTCACTCAGTCTAATGGAGAAATACACAGTGGTTATGAATGCTTTTTGTGAATACAATATACTAAGACTGAGTTGATAAAAACAACACAGAGGATGCTAATAAATAGCAAGGGGAAAAAAAATAAAGTCTATTCACCAAGGTTTCAATAGCATATTGTCTTTGAAAGTGTTACCAGTTTCTGACATGTTGGACCATATACATTTTTTTTTAAGGAGCGCTGATAATAAATTGGATATTTTTGAATGAATTATGTGTAAAATAAACAATATCTTCTATGTTTCCAACTCAGGCATGACGCGCCTGGTGTAAGTTTTGTTAACAACTTATAAGGTAAATGGAGCCCCCCTTGTTAAAAGCCTAAACTGAGTTGCTTGAGGAAGGTGACAAGTGTTCTTCCATTTGTGGCCTGGAATTATTTATGTGAGAAGGCTGCAGCTATTACAATGTCAGATGATGAGGCCCACTCATTCAAGCACATTGAAGTGCCTCATGGTCAGTTGAAGGAATCCAATAACAATTTCACAGGTTTATATTTGTCCTCAAGGATAAAAGGGAGACAATGCCACGTCAACAAGATGGAGCCTATGGTTATGCTTACAGTAGCTGGGACTCTTGGTGACAATGGAAAGGAAAGTGACCTTGCCTTGGTGAACAACTGAGGACAGCTGCAGTTGTCTTGCAATGATTTCACACCATGCAAGAATACTTTCTCATGTCATGTCAATTACCTTAATCAACCACAACACAATACATCCTAGTTTGTTCCCAAACATTTAATAGAACATAAAACTCAAAACGAACCTTCATAAAAAGTATGAGAACTCCCCCTTACTGGCATTGATGACAGATATTGCACAAAATACTAAATTCAAGGGATTTCTAACGCTCAAACATACAAGATTGATATTTTTTGGATGTCCATGGAGCCTGAAACTGCCCTATAAAGGAGGGTGCTCTGAAATGTCATAATGTCGTCATGTAGTCACCTCATCTCATAAAGTGACACTCCAAAAAAGGAGTTATAGCAAAGGGTGATGCTCTACATGCACCCTGGGTTTTTGCTCCCCTTCTCCCTCCTCATAGGTCTGAGGTACACACCTCTACTTCCAAAAGGGTTTAAATATTTCAAGCTGTTTTTGGAGCTAACTTACTTTCTGTCATTGCATGTCACATACGCCATTTTATTAATTCCCATTGGTCATTTTTAGATGACTACAGTGCCTGAAACCGCCCCCTGATCAAGTGAGCTTTCAATGCAGCCAATTTCTCCCCTCCTCTGTCTGCCCTGGAATAGCCTGTTGTTATAACGAGCCTGATAGGTCAAAGACGTATACACCTCTAGCCCCAAATACAGATCTTTTGAAATAATCAGTCTAATTTATGTCATGACATAGACCATCTCCATATAAGGCTGAGAAACACTCTTTATAAAGAGTGATGGAGACCAGGGGGAGACAGACCAGGGGGAGACACAAGGCACCAGACATCCTGAAGGTAAGCATACAGAGGGAGTCTGCTGAGGAGGGCAAAGATCATCATTATAGGACCTAACAATAGTCATTACCACACATAGCTGGTTAGTAGACTGATATTTGTCTTTGTATTTATCTATTTCATTCTCAGTAGAGATCTTTTCCACCAAACGTATCCAAGGGGTGATCAACAACAGGTAAGATTCATATTCTTCTAAAATTGAGGTTCTACAACAAGCCTCCTAGTGGTTTGCGTGAAGTATTTAAATGTCTTTCATGACAAATATAACAGCTTGACAAATGTGTATACTAATATAAAAATAATGTCTCATTTAGTAAACTTGTTTATGTTGCATAATACATATTTCCTGTATAGTAATTACATGTTCTCAGCTACTTGTGGTCTGCTGTGAACCTCACATGTTTTGGTTTATTTCCAATGTTAGTTTGCTGACTTTCATATTGTTCAGATAAACTCTTATTAGTAGTTTACTGCTGTTCTGCAATGACCATTATACCATGGCTGGTACAGTATACTACTCATGTACAGTATATACATTGGGGTCCAAAATGATTGACACTTGATAAAGATGAGAAAAAATGACTGTATAAAATAAATAATTAAAATACTGAGTTATATAGTATGCTAAAATCAGTTGGGAATTTATAATATTTTATACTAATACAATTGTTCAGAGAAAGAGATTTTGTTTAAAAAGGAAGAAGTCAAAATTATTGACACCCCTGTTTTCAATACCTTTCAATAACCCACCTTATGAGAATAATCGGTCTGAGCCTTTTCCTAAAATATTTTATGAGTTTAAGAACACATCTTCCACCATTCCTTCATACAGAATCCTTCCAGATCCTTGATATCCTTCATCTGTGCTTATGGACTGCCCTCTTCAATTCAAACAACAGGTTTTCAAATGGGGCTCAAGTCCGGATACGTTTTGGCTAAAATGTCCTTGTACTGGGTAAAGGTCATGATGCGGTTGACCTTAACAAGGGCCCCAGGACCAGTGGAAGGAAAATAGCCCCATAACACCAATGATGCTCCACAATATTTTAAAGTAGGTATGGAGTTATTTTCTGCTTATGCATTCTCATTCCTATGCCAAACCCACCACTGGTGTGCGTGGCCACAGAGCTCTGTTTTAATTTCATCTGACAATTGATAATTTAGCACTGCTTCCAGTCCAAGTGCCAATACCGTTTAGCAAACTCCAGATGACATGAAAATATAGCTCTTTGGCCACACACACCAGTGATGGGTTTAGCGTCAAAATGAGAATGCATAAGCAGAATATAACCCCATACCTACTGGTGGTGGATCTTTGATTTTATGGGGCTATTTTAATTACTACGTCACACCTGTACCCCATACATACAATTATCTGTAAGGTCCCTCAGTCGAGCAGTGAATTTCAAACACAGATTCAACCACAAAGAACAGGGAGGATTTCCAATGCCTTGCAAAGAAGGGAACCTATTGGTAGATGGGAAAAAATTTAATAAAGCAGACATTGAATATCACTTCGAGCATGGTCAAGTTATTAATTACACTTCGGATGGTGTATTAATACATCCAGTCACTATAAATATACAGGCGTCCTTCCTAACTCAGTTGCCAGAGAGGAAGGAAACCTCTCAGGGATTTCATCATGAGGCCAATGGTAACTTTAAAACAGTTACAGAGTTTAATGTCTGTGATAGGAGAACTGAGGATGGACCAACAACGTTGTAGTCAATCCACAATACTAACCTAAATGACAGAGTGAAAAGAAGGAAGTCTGTACAAAACATGCATCCTGTTTGCAATAAGGCACTAAAGTAAAACTGCAAAAAACGTGGCAAAGAAATTAACTTTATGTCCTGAATACAAGCGTTATGTTTGGGGCAAATCCAAAATAGCACATCACTAAGTACCATTCTTCATATTGTCATGCATGGAGGTGGCTGCATCATGTTATGGGAATGCTTGTCATCGGCAAGGACTAAGGAAGTTTTATAGGATAAAAATAAACTGAATAGAATTAAGCACAGGCAAATTCCTAGAGGAAAATGTAGATCAGTTTGCTTTCCAACAAACACTGGGAGACAAATTCACCTTTCAGCAGGACAAAAACCTATAACAAAAGGACAAATCTACACTGGATTTGCTTACCAAGAAGACAGTGAATGTTCCTGAGTGGCCGAGTTACAGTTTTGACATAAATATATATGTCAAGACCTAAAATAATTTGTGTAGCAATGATCAACAACCAATTTGTCAGAGCTTGAAGAATTTAGAAAATAATAAGTCAAGTCAAGTCAATTTATTTATCCCACTAGGGGAAATTTGGTTGCAGACAGGTATTAAAACACATTCAATCCATCATAAATACTACATAAAAAACAGCATACCCGACAGGACACAGAGACAACAGTACAATACAATACTGTACAAGGATCACTTCATAATGTGCAAATGTTGCACAATCCAGGTGTGGAAAGCTCTTAAGAGACTTACCCAGAAAGACTCACAGCTGAAAATGCTGCCAAAATGTGCTTCTACAAAGTATTGACTCAGGTGTGTGAATACTTATGTAAATGCGATACAGTATTTTCTGATTTAATTTTCAATAAATGTGCTAACATTTCTAAAAACATATTTTCACTGTGTCATTACAGTGTATTGTGTGTAGATGGGTGAAAAAAAAATCTATTGAATCAATTTTGAATTCAGCCTGTAAAACAACAAAATGTGGAATAAGTCAAGGGATATGAATACTTTCTGAAGGCGCTGTATGTCTTCAATGCTCTGTTCCTGCCTGCACAGATTTAAGAATGGGGGACAGTTTGATGGCAGAGTTTGGCGCCGCAGCTTCCTTTCTGCGTAAATCAGACAAGGAGCGTATGGAATGCCAGACTAGACCCTTTGACATAAAGAGAGAGTGCTATGTGCCTGACCCTGAGGTTGAGTACGTCAAGGCCACAATCACCAGCAGAGACGGGGCTAAAGTCACCGTTGATACTGAGTTTGGAAAGGTAAATATTTTGATGAAAAGCATATCTGAAAACATTAAGATAATACATTTTTCTACTAAGATAACGCTACAATTGATAATTTATTTTGTTATGAACGGAATTGAGTTATGCGCTTTACTGGTTGCTCTAAAAAATATTCTCACAAGAGACAACAAATAGAAGAATCCTAAATTTAAATCTCTAACTTTCATGTAAATCAGAAATTACATGTAAATGGATGATTTGTGAAAATTCAATATTGTATGGAACCTCAAATTAGGATGAGAATACCTCTGCACCTTGAAAAAATTAAACAAAACAATTTAATTTGCTCTTCTTTCAGACTGTTACTGTGAAGGAGGACGACGTCCACCCCCAGAACCCGCCAAAGTTTGATAAAATTGAGGACATGGCGATGTTCACCTTCCTCCACGAGCCCGCTGTGCTGTTTAACCTCAAAGAGCGTTACGCAGCCTGGATGATCTACGTAAGTAATGACCTGCTAATATCTCTATTAAATCAATCATTCATTCAAATGAATTAAACTAAATATGCATCACCCTTGTCTTTGACAGACCTACTCAGGGCTTTTCTGTGTCACTGTCAACCCTTACAAGTGGCTGCCAGTGTACGATCAGTCTGTAGTCAATGCATACAGAGGCAAGAAGAGGACAGAAGCTCCTCCTCACATCTTCTCCATCTCTGACAATGCCTACCAGTACATGTTGTCAGGTAAAAACATTTTCTT
Organism: Thymallus thymallus; assembly: GCA_023634145.1. Classification (NCBI taxonomy): domain Eukaryota; kingdom Metazoa; phylum Chordata; class Actinopteri; order Salmoniformes; family Salmonidae; genus Thymallus; species Thymallus thymallus. Next base: position 12,613,926 of record CM042417.1, on the reverse strand, counting down.
CTGCATAAATCACTTTATATTTGGATAATGTCACATTTACTGATACTTCTCTTTCAACAGACAGGGAAAATCAGTCTGTCCTTATCACGTAAGTACATCAACCAAAGGTTATATCCATTTGAGACTATTTAAAGTTAAGAGAAATTCTGAGACATCAACATCTGTATTTTCAATCCCAGTGGAGAATCCGGTGCTGGAAAGACTGTTAACACCAAGAGAGTCATCCAGTACTTCGCCAGCATTGCTGCTGTTAGCGGAAAGAAAAGTGCTGCAGAAGAGAAAAAGGTCAAATAGAATTAAAATGTTCACTATTATTTGTTTGTACAGTATTGATCTTTATTGCAGCATTTTAACACTGTATGGTCGTTGGTTTGTAGGGGACCCTGGAGGATCAAATCATCCAGGCCAATCCTGCCCTGGAGGCTTTTGGTAATGCCAAGACCATCAGGAATGACAACTCCTCCAGATTCGTACGTTTGGTCTTGTTTGTTTGTCAGATATCATTGAAATCGTATATGTTATAAACTGGATATGAATTGTATCACCATTAGTTGATGTCATGACGTTAGCCAATCTTCCTCAGGTCCATCTTCCCTTTTGGGACTGTCGGTGCACCAGACATGGGTTTAAAAAGTATTTGTTTTATTTCAAATACGTTCAGTGTTTGATTGAGCTTACCAGATAGGTGGGATTTCAATTTTTAGGACTATTCCATTATTTCCATTACACCATGCAAGCTCAATCAAGCGCACCAAAGATATTCAAAAAGAAAACAGATACTAGTTGAACACAGATCTCGTGTGCTCATTAATTTAAGCTTTGACAATAATTTACAGGGTAAATTCATCCGCATTCATTTTGGAGTCAGTGGGAAGCTTTCGTCTGCTGACATTGAGACTTGTGAGTACAATATTTGCTCAGGTTTGAACAGACCTCTTTGACAGGAAACATTAATATCAAAGCACTTTCCATACTGATCAGATCTTCTGGAGAAGTCACGTGTCACTTTCCAGCTCAAGGCTGAGAGAGACTATCACATCTTCTACCAGATCCTGTCCCAAAAGAAACCAGAACTGCTGGGTGAGTATTGAGTCATCAAACTGAGTAGGGTTGAGGTTATTTGGGAATAAACTAAACGTTTCTGATGAAATCCAATTAAATTCTTATGGTGCAGCACAGCCAGCCAAGGCATTGAGTTTCCCCCATCCCCCAGAGTAAAACACACAGCACAATGTAGCGTGATTTATGTTGTAACCATTCCTTTTCTCATGAGAAAGTTGAAATTATTACACAACAATGAAATTGGATCACACAAATCAATCTCCAGCTGCTGTCGAAACTTGATTAGGACTAATTTGCCATCCTGTCCATTTATAACACAACACAATGCCCATATTGTAATAAGTCCCAATCCTAATACTGAGTATATTACTGACCTAAACCACAGCATGAACACAAATTAAACTGTGCTGTTCAATTCTTTTCAGAGATGCTACTCATCACCAGCAATCCCTATGACTATGCCTTCATCTCCCAAGGAGAGATTGCTGTAACTTCCATTAATGATTCAGATGAGCTAATGGCTACTGATGTGAGTAATATATCTACATACTGTACATATGATAATATTGCACTTGTATCCAACTCTTTCTCCAATACAAAACAATACCGTTTCATTTGGAACTAGGATGCCTTTGATGTGTTGGGCTTCTCCCAAGAGGAGAAGAATGGCATTTATAAGCTGACTGGTGCCATCATGCACTACGGCAACATGAAGTTCAAGAACAAGCAGAGGGAGGAGCAAGCAGAGGCAGACGGCACTGAGGGTGAATGCTGAGGATTTAAAACCTCATGTCATTATACAGTAGTATCTGAAAATTCTGAAAATCTAAAATCTGTTAGGGTGCCTCTTCCAATCATAAAACTTTGCCTTTCCAGATATTGACAAAGCTGCATATCTGATGGGCCTGAACTCTGCTGACCTAGTCAAGGGGCTGTGTCACCCAAGGGTGAAAGTAGGAAATGAGTGGGTTACCAAAGGTCAGAATGTCAATCAGGTTAGTCTCAAAATAGTTTTACATTTCAAGGAGCTAATAATTTTTGAGCACAACACTTATGTAAAGTGTTGCTAATATTTTCCCGCGTTTCCCGAGACTATGTTTTGGTCATTTATTTTCTCAATATTTTGTAGGTATACTACTCTATTGGTGCACTGTCAAAGAAAGTTTATGAGAACATGTTCCTCTGGATGGTGATAAGAATCAACCTTTCTCTGGACACTAAGAACGCTCGCCAGCACTACATTGGTGTGCTGGACATTGCTGGATTTGAGATCTTTGATGTGAGTGTTTGATGAAAAAAGGACACATCATTAAACAATTAATCTAAAACATTACAGCTGCCAAAATAAAATAACTGTGAACTTATATTTCAGTTCAACACCTTTGAGCAGTTGTGCATCAACTTCACTAATGAGAAGCTGCAGCAGTTCTTCAACCACCACATGTTTGTGCTGGAGCAGGAAGAGTATAAGAAAGAGGGCATCGTCTGGGAGTTCATTGACTTTGGCATGGACTTGGCTGCCTGCATTGACCTCATTGAAAGGGTTGGTGTCTTCAGTTCTGCTGTAGTTTATATGATGTATCCTAAGTAATATTTGAGATTTCAAACATTACAACGGCAATCTTCATAAATGTGCTTCCATGACAAATTATTCTGATATTTATTCACTATGCTTTTCCCTCAGTATTAATTTATTTTAATTAATTCCTTCCACTAGCCCATGGGTATCATGTCCATCCTTGAAGAGGAGTGCATGTTCCCCAAGGCCAGTGATTCTACATTCAAAGCTAAGCTGTATGACACCCATCTCGGCAAAAATGCATGCTTCCAGAAGCCTAGGATTGTTAAGGGTAGACCAGAGGCCCATTTCTCCCTGGTTCACTATGCTGGCATTGTTGACTACAACATTGGTAACTGGCTGGTGAAGAACAAGGACCCGCTGAATGAGACTGTGGTTGGACTGTTCCAGAAGTCAAGTCTTAAGTTCCTGGCCAACCTCTTTGTGAACTATGCTGGTGCAGAAGGAGGTACTATGTGTTTCCATCGACAAAGACTACAAACCACTAAAATAAATAACAATCTACATGATAGTTGTAATAATAGTATATTTCAATTGTTATTTCATTATCATACAGCACCTGAAGAAAAAGCAGCTGGAGGTAAAAAGAAGAAAGGTTCTTCCTTCCAGACGGTGTCTGCATTGCACAGGGTAAATCTGAGCTATCTATATATTGCTGATATTTTCACATGGAAGATTATTTACAAATGTATTATGTTTGCACTAAATTTGAGATGCCAGTATGTTGTGGATTGGCATCAAATGTCACTGTGACTCGTAAGTTACTTGGAGACTCATTCACTGATGGAAAATTCTATTTTGTCATACTCACAGGAGAACTTGGGTAAACTCATGACCAACTTGAGGTCTACTCACCCCCACTTTGTACGTTGCATTATCCCCAACGAGACCAAGACTCCTGGGGCCATGGAGAATCCTCTGGTCATGCACCAGCTGCGCTGTAACGGTGTGCTGGAAGGCATCAGGATCTGCAGAAAGGGATTCCCCAACAGGATCCTGTATGCTGACTTCAAACAAAGGTAAAAATAATGATACGTTTCCTTTACAAAATCAATTAAACTGTTTACCTATTCAGGTGTTCCCTTTTTGAAGATAATTGCTTCCTGATTTAAATTCAGATACCGTATCCTGAATCCAAATGCTATCCCTGAGGGTCAGTTCATGGACAACATGAAGGCAGCTGAAAAACTCCTGGGCTCTCTGGACATTGACCACACCCAGTACAGATTAGGACACACTAAGGTAGGTTTTCTAAATCGATGAAAAGCAATAAGACCTGTTGGACCAGGATGGATCGGTTTGGACCGGTTTGTTTCAAGAACTGCAACGCTGGGGTTTTCACGGTTAACAGTTTCACATGTGTATTAAGAATGTCCACCACCCAAAGGACATCCAGCCAACTTGATACAACTGCATTGAAGTCAACATGGGCCAGCATCCCTGTGGAACCCTTTCGGCACCTTGTAGAGTCCATGCCCCAAATAATTGAGGCTATTCTGAGGGCAAAAGGTAGAGTGCAAGTCAATATTAGGAAGGTGTTCCTAAAATTTGGTATACTCATTGTATACTCTGTATAGCGCCATCATGTGGTAGATCCAGATCTACAGTAGATACTAAAAGCATTGTGGCCATACTGTTTGAGATAGACTTTCTGACTTTCTGTTTTTAAAGACCTTGCCAAATTGTGTAACTCTTGGTCAACATGCTGGGACTGAAGTTCTAAAATCAGCAGAATGACTGTGGATCTGTCTTTTCTGGACCCCTCTTCCTGAATGCTAAAGGTCCCGAAGATTCTACGCATGTGCTGGATTCTCTACACACACATAGTCTCTGCTCTACTCTTAGAGAACAGGCTACTCTGGCGAATTGAGCTTGTTTAACAAAGTTAGATAAAAGCTGAATCAATGTCTGCAAGATCACAATGAAAGCCTTGTACATAACAGAACTGACTATAATAGCATAGTATAACGTTACTGTAAGAAAAAAACAGCACCTAATTTCTTATGAGATTTTAGGAGGATTATACCAATGGTCGCATTTTTGTCTCGTGTGGCAACGGCGCACGCCACTAAGCATAATATGTGCTTTAATTGAAACAAATCACAGGTATGCTACAGGTTGTTAACACCATTTGCTCAAAAATTCGCTCACTGTACACAACTATAAGATCTAAAAGAATATTCCTATGAAACTGATTGAGATCAAATACATGCAGATGCTGCAAAGACATTTCACAGGTAAAACGTATTTTATCATTATAATTCACAATTAACAGTGAGAAATGTGAAGGGATTGTGACAACAAAAATGTAAGCCTGAAGGTAAAGAAACAGAACATGATACTAATCTTTCCAGCAGGATCCAGGGGGGCGGGACGGGGTTGGGACGGGGGCAGAACAGGGCGGTTACCTACGGATCCACAGCCTTGGCCTAATATAATTTGCTCATTACAGGGCCAACGTGTGGACAATTTGTGTCATTTTCGAAAAAATTGGCATGAAATCCGCAATCTAAATAGAACTACCAAGTTTTGTAAATCTGTGGATACTGCATTCAAGTTATTTATGGTCAACTGGCATAAAAATATAATCCTGCCATCTACAAGGATTTCCAAGCACCACATTATGAACTTGTTTATCTTTAGGTGTTCTTCAAGGCTGGTCTGCTGGGTACCCTTGAGGAGATGAGAGATGATCGTCTCGCTCTTATTATCACTGGCCTCCAGGCCCGATCACGTGGTCTACTTGCCAGAATTGAGTTCCAGAAAATAGTTGACCGCAGGTAGGAATAAGGATAGATACAATTTCTGCAGACAATATGGTGGTGGAAGAAAATGTTGTATAACAACAAAATTCTAATCAATTTCACAGGGATGCCTTGCTTGTGATCCAATGGAACATTCGTGCCTTCATGGGTGTCAAGAATTGGCCCTGGATGAAGATGTACTTCAAGATCAAACCTCTGCTGAAGTCAGCAGAGACTGAGAAGGAGATGGCCAACATGAAGGAAGAATTCCTGAAGCTTAAAGAGGCTTATGCTAAATCTGAAGCCCGTAAAAAGGAGCTGGAAGAGAAGATGGTCTCCCTTCTCCAAGAGAAGAATGACCTGCAGCTCGCTGTCCAAACTGTGAGTAACTTTAACTGCACTACAATTACTTTGCAGCGTTCATATCCTTTGTCAAAATGGCCTTTTAGCTAAGAGCTAACAAGAGAAATGGAAAAACAGAGCTAGGAGAAACATTATTTGATAATTTGTTGTGTCCAAATATTTTGCCACAAAACAAACTTCTGAGCTTTGGAGAATTTTCATACACTTACAATATATTGACACATTGACAGCAAGAAGACACTATTGGGGACGCTGAAGAGAGATGTGAGGGTCTAATCAAGAGCAAAATCCAGCTTGAGGCCAAAGCCAAAGAGCTGACAGAAAGACTGGAGGATGAGGAGGAGATGAATTCAGAGCTAACTGCTAAAAAGAGGAAGCTGGAGGATGAGTGCTCAGAACTCAAGAAGGACATTGATGATCTGGAGCTCACTCTGGCTAAAGTGGAGAAGGAAAAGCATGCCACAGAGAACAAGGTAAACGCTTTTCTTCATTCTTGTGTTGTTGAATCTCAAATTAATTGGTTTGGAGAAAGTGTAATGACAATGTTCTGTTTCCTTAGGTTAAAAACCTGACTGAGGAGATGGCAGCTCTGGACGAAATCATTGCCAAGCTGACCAAGGAGAAGAAGGCTCTGCAGGAGGCTCATCAGCAAACGCTGGATGACCTGCAGAGTGAGGAGGACAAAGTCAACACGCTGACCAAGGCCAAAGTCAAACTGGAACAGCAAGTTGATGATGTGAGTATCAAATAGGAATTCATAAAAATTACAACAAAATGTGATATACAGTGATGGGGAAGGGTACCAAAACATTTCTGCAGCATTGAAGGTACACAAGAACGCAGTGGCCTCCATCATTCTTAAATGGAAGAACCACCAAGACTCTTCCTAGAGCTGGCCGCCAGGCCAAACTGAGCAATCGGGGGGGGAAGGGCCTTGGTTATAGAGGTGGCCAAGAACCCGATGGTCACTCTGACAGAGCTCCAGTGTTCTTCTGTGGAGATGGGAGAACCTTCCAGAAGGACAACAATCTCTGCAGCACTCCACCAATCAGGCCATTATGGTAGAGTGATCAGGTGGAAGCCACTACTCAGTAAAAGGAACACGACAGCCTGCTTGGAGTTTGCCAAAAAGCACCTGAAGGACTCTCAGACCATGAGAAACAAGATTTTCTGGTCTGATGAAACCAAGATTGGAGTCTTTGGCCTGAATGCCAGGTGTCACGTCTGGAGGAAACCTGGCACTGCTGATCACCTCTCCAATACCATCCCTACGGTAAAGCATGGTGGTGGCAGCTTAATGCTGTGGGGATTTTTTTTTCAGCTGTAGAGACTGGGAGACTAGTCAGGATCGAGGCAAGGATGAACAGAGCGTAGTTCATGATGAAAACCTACTCCAGAGCACTCATGACCTCAGACTGGGGAGAAGGTTCACCTTCCAAGAGGACAACGACCCTAAGCAAACAGCCAAGACAACGCAGGAGTGGTTTAGGGAAAACCGATCAAACATCTCTGGAGAACTGAAAATAGCTGTACAGCAATGTTCCCCATTCAACCTGACAGACCATGAGAGGATTTGCAGAGAAGAATGGGAGAAACTTCCCAAAATACAGGTGTGCCAAGCTTGTAGCGTCATACCCAAGTAGACTCAAGGCTGTAATCGCTGCCAAAGGTGCTTCAACTGAGTAAAGGCTCTGAATACTTATGTAGATGAAAAAAAAAGTCTACAGTATATTGGTTATTCCGATTATTGTTTAATACATATTTAATCAGCTTGAAGGGTCTCTGGAGCAAGAGAAGAAGGTGAGAATGGACCTTGAGAGAGCTAAGAGAAAGCTGGAGGGAGACTTGAAGTTGACCCAGGAGAGCCTAATGGACCTGGAGAATGACAAGCAGCAGCTGGAGGAGAGAATGAAGAAGTAAGATCACAACACGCAAAATAGCATGAAACGTTATTTTACAGAAAGTGCTCAAATGTTTGCTTTACTTATCAGGAAGGACTTTGAGATGAGCCAACTCAACAGCAAGATTGAGGATGAGCAGGCCATGAGTGCCCAGCTTCAGAAGAAACTGAAGGAGCTACAGGTATTTCAATGGCATCATTGAAAAGGGAATCTTTCTGTTACATATGTTTATGTTCTCATCTACCAGAACATTTAATTCCTCCCATTTAAGGCCCGCATTGAGGAATTAGAGGAAGAGCTGGAGGCTGAGAGAGCTGCCCGTGCCAAGGTGGAGAAACAGAGGGCAGACTTGGCCAGAGAGCTAGAAGAGATCAGTGAGAGGCTGGAGGAGGCTGGTGGAGCCACTGCTGCCCAGATTGAGATGAACAAGAAGAGGGAGGCTGAGTTCCAGAAGGTACGCAGAGACCTTGAAGAGGCTACTCTGCAGCATGAGGCTACAGCTGCCACTCTGAGGAAGAAAAATGCTGACAGTGTAGCTGACCTGGGAGAGCAGATTGACAACCTTCAGAGAGTGAAGCAGAAGCTGGAGAAGGAGAAGAGTGAGCTCAGGCTGGAGCTGGATGATGTGGTCTCCAACATGGAGCAGATTGTCAAGGCTAAGGTCAGTGGATTGAGAATGACAAAATACCAACATTTTCTGAGATTAGATAGATATAGCAAATGGCACTGCACATGCTCTTAGGTTAATAGATACAATCTATAAAGGTTTTGCTGTGTTATCTAAAAAACACATGTTTTCAGACAAACTTGGAGAAAATGTGCCGCACTCTAGAGGACCAGATGAGTGAATACAGGACGAAAGCTGAGGAAGGACAGAGATCCATCAATGATTTCACCATGCAGAAAGCAAAGCTTCAAACTGAGAATGGTATATTAACTAAAAACCTGGACATTCACATGAACAGGCAAAATGTATAACCACAATTAGTAATATAATTTTAAATAATTTGAATTGCATTAAAACAGGTGAACTTGCCAGACAGTTGGAGGAGAAGGACTCTCTGGTTTCCCAACTGACCAGAGGAAAGCAGTCCAACGTTCAGCAGATTGAAGACCTCAAGAGACAATTGGAGGAGGAAGTCAAGGTATTTAGACAAATAATGCAATTGCCCTCATCTAACTGCATTTATCCTTCGGCATAATTTCAGATCCTTTTTTACATTTCCTTCCCAGGCAAAGAATGCACTTGCCCATGCAGTGCAGTCTGCTCGCCATGACTCAGATCTGCTGAGGGAGCAGTATGAGGAGGAGCAGGAGGCCAAGGCTGAGCTGCAGCGTGGCATGTCCAAGGCTAATGCTGAGGTGGCTCAGTGGAGAACCAAGTATGAAACTGATGCCATCCAGAAGACTGAGGAGCTTGAAGACGCAAAGTAAAGATATTTTCTTAATTTCTCTTACTTTTCAGGCTATTGAAGCTTGGCTGAAAGAGTGATACACAAATGTACATGATGAATGAATAAGACATTGATTACCTGTTAAACAACCATTATACTGTATTACAGACAGAAAAAGTCAACTGTTCTGAAATGTGTTTCTCATCTATGCCAATCTAGGAAGAAGCTGGCGCAGCGTCTGCAGGATGCAGAGGAAGCTGTGGAAGCTGTCAATGCAAAATGCTCATCCCTGGAGAAGACTAAACACAGACTCCAGAATGAGATTGAAGATCTCATGGTGGATGTGGAGAGATCCAATGCAGCTGCTGCCTCTCTGGACAAGAAGCAAAGGAACTTTGACAAGGTAAGAAAAAAGTCCTATTAGCCTTAATTATAGAACATGATAGGGATGGCAGGTAGCCTGGTGGGCCAACACCCTCAGATGGGAAAACCTGGTGTGGAATTTCTGTAACCATCCTACATCCTACACCACCTGCCTTTGTGCCCTTGATCGAGGTAGTTAACCCCCAATAACTGCACTGCAGCCCCTGTGTGTCTCGGGGCATTGGGCTGTGAGCATAACGACACATTTTCGTTCTCTGTAATTTAATGGACAATAAAGTACATCTTATACTGTATTAATCATACACTGTATTCTACCTAAATACCTGTATGATTTTCAGGTCCTGGCTGAGTGGAAGCAGAAGTTTGAGGAGTCTCAGACTGAGCTGGAGAGCTCTCAGAAAGAGGCCAGATCTCTCAGCACTGAGCTCTTCAAACTCAAGAACTCTTATGAGGAGTCTCTGGATCATCTGGAGACCATGAAGAGGGAGAACAAGAACCTCCAAGGTCAGAGCATAAGAGTTATTTATATTATTTATTACTTAAATATCAATATTTTATAGAGATCAGTTATCACAAAAAGATTTTGATGTACAATTATATTTTTCCACAGAGGAAATTTCTGACCTGACTGAGCAGCTTGGTGAGGGAGGAAAGAGCATCCATGAGCTGGAAAAGATCCGTAAACAGCTGGAGCAGGAGAAGGCTGAGATACAGTCTGCTCTAGAGGAAGCTGAGGTGAGAATAGAAAACATTTACTGATAGTGAAAGTACCAGAATTTAATTACGATTTTACAAACTATGGGTGGCTGTGTTCTCATAGGGCTCCCTAGAGCATGAGGAGGGCAAGATCCTGAGAGCTCAGTTGGAGTTCAATCAGGTGAAAGCTGACATTGAACGGAAGCTGGTAGAGAAGGATGAGGAAATGGAGATGAATAAGAGGAACCAGCAGAGAGTGGTGGATACCCTGCAAAGCTCCCTGGAGTCAGAGACTCGCAGCAGGAATGAAGCTCTCAGGCTGAAGAAGAAGATGGAGGGAGATCTCAATGAGATGGAGATCCAACTCAGCCAGGCCAACAGGCAGGCATCCGAGGCCCAGAAGCAACTTAAGGGACTCCATTCCCATCTGAAGGTAATATTTCCACACCATTTAATTAAAAACATTCCTTTTGCCTTCAGAAAAAGCCAAGCCACACTGTGTAACCAAAAAAAATATATATTAAAATCATCAATTCTCTCTACAGGATTCTCAAATGCAGCTGGATGATGCTCTTCGTGGCAGTGATGACCTGAAGGAGAACATTGCCATTGTGGAGAGACGCAACAACCTGATTCAGGCTGAACTGGATGAGCTGAGAGCCCTGGTGGAGCAAACTGAGAGAGGCCGCAAACTGGCTGAGCAGGAACTGCTGGATGTTAGTGAGAGAGTTCAGCTGCTGCACTCACAGGTAAGACAGTAAGAGCTAACAATTAGGTTTTCTCCTTAAATATTTGCTACTTGAAATATGTAGAGGTAATATACAAATAACGTTTCATATATATGTGTAGAACACCAGTCTACTGAGCCAGAAGAAGAAGCTGGAGGGGGACACATCCCAGCTTCAGAATGAAGTGGAGGAGGCTGTGCAGGAGTGCAGAAATGCTGAGGAAAAGGCCAAGAAGGCCATTACTGATGCTGCCATGATGGCAGAGGAGCTGAAGAAGGAGCAGGACACCAGTGCTCACCTGGAGCGCATGAAAAAGAACATGGAGCAGACCATAAAGGACCTGCAGCACCGCCTGGATGAAGCTGAACAAATCGCCATGAAGGGTGGCAAGAAGCAGATCCAGAAACTGGAGGCCAGAGTAAGTGTCAAAGCCACATTCTCTTCTATTAATTAAAATGTCACATTTCTTGTCATATTTCTAGCTTCAATATTGAAAAGAATAGTAACAACATTATTGGAAATAGTGTGTTAACAACGATCATATATTTCTAGGTGAGGGAGCTAGAGACTGAAGTGGAAATGGAGCAGAAGAGAGGCAGTGATTCTGTGAAAGGAGTCCGTAAATATGAGAGACGCATCAAGGAGCTCACATACCAGGTACATTATATACTTTAATTTGACAGTGCACTATTAACATGTTCAGAATCAAATGTAAAATGTATACTGTCTTCAGAATTACTACAATTTTTCTGTTCTTTTTTGTGCAGACTGAGGAAGACCGTAAGAATTTGAGCCGTCTGCAGGACCTGGTGGACAAACTGCAGCTGAAGGTTAAATCCTACAAGAGAACTTCAGAGGAGGCTGTAAGTAGAAAACCTTCCATCATCCAACTGATGCATCTGTAATTCTCAAATTGTTTTGCTAGCTAGAAACTTCAATCTTATTTAACATTTTTCAAAGGAGGAACAAGCCAATGCCAATTTGGGTAAGTTCCGCAAGATTCAGCATGAACTGGATGAGGCAGAAGAGAGGGCTGATATTGCGGAGTCTCAAGTCAACAAGATGAGAGCCAAGAGTCGTGATGCTGGATCCAAGGTCAGTGAATTTTCTGTCAATGTACAGTGTTGTAATGGTTATACTTTTATGTAACGGTTATAACTTTGTAATGTTTATAAGCCTCAACCTTAAATAGTCTGGTATCTGGGGCTCTGTTTAATGGTAATTTCAATTCTCAATATTCACCCATTTATTCCTTAAGAAAATAAGTAATAAATGCATAATTTGTTACCAAGTAACTATACATACAGTGGGGAGAACAAGTATTTGATACACTGCCGATTTTGCAGGTTTTCCTACTTACAAAGCATGTAGAGGTCTGTAATTTTTATCATAGGTACACTTCAACTGTGAGAGACGGAATCTAAAACAAAAATCCAGAAAATCACATTGTATGATTTTTAAATAATTAATTTGCATATTATTGCATGACATAAGTATTTGATCACCTACCAACCAGTAAGAATTCCGGCTCTTACAGACCTGTTAGTTTTTCTTTAAGAAGCCCTCCTGTTCTCCACTCATTACCTGTATTAACTGCAGCTGTTTGAACTCGTTACCTGTATAAAAGACACCTGTCCACACACTCAATCAAACAGACTCCAACCTCTCCACAATGGCCAAGGCCAGAGAGCTGTGTAAGGACATCAGGGATAAAATTGTAGACCTACACAAGGCTGGGAGGGGCTACAGGACAATAGGCAAGCAGCTTGGTGAGAAGGCAACAACTGTTGGCGCAATTATTAGAAAATGGAAGAAGTTCAAGATGACGGTCAATCTCCCTCGGTCTGGGGCACCATGCAAGATCTCACCTCGTGGGGCATCAATGATCATGAGGAAGGTGAGGGATCATCCCAGAATTACACGGCAGGACCTGGTCAATGACCTGAAGAGAGCTGAGACCACAGTCTCAAAGAAAACCATTAGTAACACACTACGCCGTCATGGATTAAAATCCTGCAGCGCACGCAAGGTCCCCCTGCTCAAGCCAGCACATGTCCAGGCCCGTCTGAAGTTTGCCAATGACCATCTGGATGATCCAGAGGAGGAATGGGAGAAGGTCATGTGGTCTGATGAGACAAAAATAGAGCTTTTTGGTCTAAACTCCACTCGCCGTGTTTGGAGAAAAAAGAAGGATGAGTACAACCCCAAGAACACCATCCCAACCGTGAAGCATGGAGGTGGAAACATCATTCTTTGGGGATGCTTTTCTGCAAAGGGGACAGGACGACTGCACCGTATTGAGGGGAGGATGGATGGGGCCATGTATTGCGAGATCTTGGCCAACAACCTCCTTCCCTCAGTAAGAGCATTGAAGATGGGTCGTGGCTGGGTCTTCCGGCATGACAACGACCTGAAACACACAGCCAGGGCAACTAAGGAGTGGCTCCGTAAGAAGCATCTCAAGGTCCTGGAGTGGCCTAGCCAGTCTCCAGACCTGACCCCAATAGAAAATCTTTGGAGGGAGCTGAAAGTCCGTATTGCCCAGCGACAGCCCCGAAACCTGAAGGATCTGAATGGAGGAGTGGGCCAAAATCCCTGCTGCAGTGTGTGCAAACCTGGTCAAGAACTACAGGAAACGTATGATCTCTGTAATTGCAAACAAAGGTTTCTGTACCAAATATTAAGTTCTGCTTTTCTGATGTATCAAATACTTATGTCATGCAATAAAATGCAAATTAATTACTTAAAAATCATACAATGTGATTTTCTGGATTTTTGTTTTAGATTCCGTCACTCACAGTTGAAGAGTACCTATGATAAAAATTACAGACTTCTACATGCTTTGTAAGTGGGAAAACCTGCAAAATCGGCAGTGTATCAAATACTTGTTCTCCCCACTGTAACTGTTGTTCCCCATTGTAACATTTCAAACAGAGTACACAGTATAAACTGTTTTACAGTACACCGTAACATTTAAATGTTCTCATAATCCATTCATCTTCTCTGTCACAGAAGGGAAAGGATGAGGAGTGAGGCCAAGAGTTGAGATGCCAGTTCCCAGGTAAATTCTTTCAGTCAACATAATTACATTGGTTATAATTTGCTAACTCCCTTATGTCATGTATGATGACAGACCTAACCTCAATTGCTTTGTAAGTATAAAGGGTCAATTGCAACTAGAAATCTGAACTTCTCAGGTACCACTGTGTTAGCGGTGGTTTCCTCAAAACGATACAACCGGGAGATTACACTCCCGGTTTAGCTCCGAGCTAAAATAACCGTAGCTGCAACGAAATGAACCCTGGAATAAACTAGCAGACCAGCTGCAGTGCTTTGCAAAATTATTCATCCACCTTGGCATTTTTCCTATTTTGTTGCATTACAACCTGTAATTTAAATAGATTTTTATTGATTTGGATTTCATGTAATGGACATACACAAAACTGTGAAATGAAAAAAAATAAAGAACGGAAAAGTGGTGCGTGCATATGTATTCACCCCCTTTACTATGAAGCCCCTAAATAAGATCTGGTGCAACCAATTACCTTCAGAAGTCACTTAATTAGTTAAATAAAGTCCATCCGTGTGCAATCTAAGTGTCACATTATCTGTTACATAATCTCAGTATATATACACCTGTTCTGAAAGGCAAGGGGCACCACCAATCAAGCGGTACCATGAAGACCAATGAGCTCTCCAAACAGGACAGGGACAAAGTTGTGGAGAAGTACAGATCAGGGTTGGGTTATAAAAAAATATCAGAAACTTTGAACATCCCACAGAGCACCATTAAATCCATTATTAAAAAATTGAAAGAATATGGCACCACAACAAACCTGCCAAGAGAGGGCCGCCCACCAAAACTCACAGACCAGGCAAGGAGGGCAGAGAGGCAACAAAGAGACCAAAGATAACCCTGAAGGAGCTGCAAAGCTCCACCGCAGAGATTTTAGTATCTGTCCATAGGATCACTTTAAGCCGTACACTCCACAGAGCTGGGCTTTATGGAAGAGTGGCCAGAACAAAGCCACGTTTGGTGTTTGCCAAGAGGCATGTGGGAGACACCCCAAACATATGGAGAAGGTACTCTGGTCAGATGAGACTAAAATTGAGCTTTTTGGCCATCAAGGAAAACCCTATGTCTGGCGCAAACCCAACACCTCATCACCGCGAGAACACCATTCCCACAATGAAGCATGGTGGTGGCAGCATCATGCTCTGGTGATGTTTTTCCATCGGCAGGGACTGGGAAACCTGTTTCAGTCTTCCAGAGATTTGAGACTGGGAGAAAACCTCATTCACCTACCAGGAGGACAATGACCCTAAGCATACTGCTAAAGCAACACTCAAGTGGTTTAAGGGGAAACATTTAAATGTCTTGGAATGGCCTAGTCAAAACCCAGACCTCAATCCAATTGAGAATCTGTGGTATTACTTAAAGATTGTTGTGCACCAGCGGAACCCATCCAACTTGAAGGAGCTGGAGCAGTTTTGCCTTGAAGAATGGGCAAAAATACCAGTAGCTAGATGTGCCAAGCTTATAGAGACATACCTAAAGAGACTTGCAGCTGTAATTGTTGCAATAGGTGGCACTACAAAGTATGACTTTGGGGGGGTGAATAGTTATGCACGCGCAAGTTCTTTTTTATTTCTTGTATGTTTCACAATAAAAAAAAAATGTGCATCTTCAAAGTGCATAATTTACTAGTAGACACAGTTGGTGTTATTCATGATGTTTATAGTGTATTCTATACAATCAAGCAATGAGACCCAAAGTTTAATAAATAGTTGACGACGCACAGAATATTGTAAGAATGTTTGTGTTTACGGTAGTTTATTACATTTTAAACGTAATCCATCTTCTGTCACAGAAAGGACATGATGAAGAGTGAAGCTCTCGGATGGACCTTTCTGAAAAATCTCATGACTGTAGTGCTTTAGATTTTTCTCTGTTCTTCATGTAACATGAGCAGAATAAAGAATAAAGTCAATTTAAATAGCCCCTCTGTGTATTGTATTGAATCCTGTGTTTTTTTGCGAATGAGTTGTGCTCCATGTGCCATGGAATCGGTACATTGAAAATCTCTTCCTAACTATTTTGCAGTCTATATGGCACAGCTGTCAATTTGTTGGTCCCTAAATGAAACTGGTACACTTTTTCTTTTTTTTTCTTTAAACAATTTTGATTTTAAATGCAGGGCTGACAGAGAAGTTCCTTACTTTTCCCCCCTTCCATTTTTGCGGTAATGCTGTAATTAGCAGGTTGTTAAACATGTTTTTTTTTATTGATTAGTATATTTGAGTTTAAACGCAATATTCTTTATATTATTTGCTCTGCCTTTTCTGGTGGATTATACTGAAATTGCAACCAACTTTCTATGGCTTGTTTTAAAAATAGTGATCCTATCAGCGTTACAGGTAAGACCCAGGTGCAAACAACGTTGTCAGTGTACAATGACACGTTTGTTTTTATGCCCTTGATTTCTAACACCTGGATATTATTGTTGAATCTGATTTTAATAGCAAAAATATAGATGCCCATATTAAATAGATATGCCGATAGAGGACAACTTTGTTTTACTACTCTTGACAGTTTAATACTTTCTGACAAGTAGCCATTATTTACACATTTACACCTAGGGTTACTATACATCACTTTTTATAAATTTTTTACCCTCTTTGTCTCCCCAATTTTATATTCGCCTACATTCATTTCACATTTCCACAAACTTGAAAAGTGTTTCCTTTCAAATTATATCAAGAATATGCATATCCACATTTTTATAAGAGATTCTCCAAAATTGTAAAATTACAGGCATTTATATATAAATTCCAGTTGTACTTTATCAAAAGCCTTTTCAACATCAGCTATGAATGCCAGGCCCGGTTTCACAGATTTTTCATAGTCCAAACTTTTGACTGGTACTGTATATATAATATATAAGTCCAAAAATGTATGTAGCAACTACAGATTGCCCCTTTAAATCTATCAAAAGTTTGAGCAATAAAAGCCCCACTTTTATTCCATAGGCTTTGTCCGCCCTATGCAGCTGTTGCAAGAGCGCATTTTTCACTGGCTGTCCACTGGTTTCAAAAACAATGATTGATAGGCAGCTTAAACTTCTTGAATTTCAACCATTCTTGGGTTCATATACACATTTAGATTTGTGAACAGCCATCCACAACAACCACAATCCGTAAGGTGCAAATTGCTAAATGAGAGCAGCAGTGTGATTCACATCAATGCGCAATGTAGATCAATAATAAGTTATGTCCACATCGCTGTCATCCTTACCTCGAAGCGTTTAATCAAGTTCGATCAACTTTGGATGCCAACAGCAGTCGCACCATTGGAAGACATAGCTTGGACTGTAGCCTACAAAAGCCTATTCCTGCTATTTTGGCATCAAATGTGCTTTCAAGACAACTGGGAAACAAGGTTGAATCATGACGTCAGTGATCTTCAGGTCGGAGTTCTAGAAAGAGGACCCGAGTTCCTGGCTTGGAATTCTGAGTTGGATGACCATATTCTACAAGTCAGAGCTTGTTTTTTTCAGAGTTCCCAGTTGTCTTGAACTTATTGATGTCTGAGATTTCCCTGTTAAAAGTTTCCAGTTGTTTTGAACGCAGCAGAAGTCATGCTGGATTGACAGTATGGCCAATGTATTCAACCTTTTCTGGCCCATGGTGTTGCAAGTGAATGTTTGTCATTTTAAACTTGGAAAAGGGACCCTTTCAGACAGATGTCCACCGAATTAGTGATGGCTCTGCACAGATTCCTTCCAAACCACTCAGTGTTGAATTTGTTGTTGAATAATGTTTATGTCCAATGGTCGATGGAATACTGAGCAAATCACAGCGCAACTAGAGAAGATTACCAAAGCCTATGCTCTGTAAATTCTGCTGGCTGCTCCTCCACCAGAGAAAGCACTGAGCTAGGCTGCAACTGCTGCATTTTGGAGCTGTCTTACTCAAGAGACCATGTTTGTATGCAGCTTTATTAACTCAATAGTTGTTTTTTTTACATGGTTTACAAACGGATATGTGACATGAATTAATGGTAACAGGTAACAAAAAAAATGTCGCCACCGTATGCAGTATACACGAGTTCATTGTGGTTTGTCTGTTAGAAGAGCACAAACGGTACATGTCGCTGTGTCACGTACTGTTAGTATTGGGAGTAGGAGGGGGAAGTTGTTTGGAGTTTATGTTTTGCAGGTGGCCATGGCTGATTAGTGTGATTGGCAACATCGGGAGGTGAAGCAATCAAGGCCAGAGGATGGGATAAAAGTCGACCTATCCGGAGGATGTGAGTAAAAAAGGAAGACTGAAACACGACTGCTGCGGAGATTGCTTGGAGTATTGCGTTTCTGGCCTGGCTGTTGGTGCCTAGGAGGAGAAAATATGCTCGTTGGTATACTTAAAAGGAACGGTCGTTTCCTGATAACTAGCGGTAGATATTATTCCCACATTGAGTTGACCAGTTAAACTGATCATATTGTACCCTTTCCATTCCATGCAGTATACCGCTGTCGCCTTTTGCGGCATACCGGGACCAGGCTGTTGTTATTGGAGACGTGGGCGGAGTGACGTAATCGGACGGCAACCGACTTTTTCTCCATAGGAGGACTCAGATCAAACCATTGTAAGAACGAAGATTCGGTCCAGGGAAGCCGAGAATAATTGGACAACTGATGGATTTTAGTCTGGACAATTTTACGGTTGGAAACAAGGGAAATACATTATTGGAAGGGGATTATGGTAATATTGGGATGTAATATTCGTGAGGTTGTTGTAATATTGCCGTTGTAATAATTAGTGTTTTTATTGGTTTCGGTCAGATGGGACCGAAACCGGACGAAAATCTAAATGTTTGTTTAGGAAGTTGCTGTAGCCGGAAGGGACTATGGGGAATCGTGAACGGGATCTGGTGTAGTGGTCTGCAAGTTTTTAAACACTAGCCTAATGATACCTTTGTGGTTTTAAACATAATAGTGTGGTGTGACTTAGTGTGCTCTTTTGTGCAGAGGTGTGTGCAGTTTGCTCTTTAACGAGGGGGAGTTGGTCTTTGACATGCAGTAACTTCTGTCCATTTATTGTTGTCCATAATTATTGGTTGGAGTGAATCTATTAACTGATATTCTATGTCGGTGGCTATGGGACGACTACTGTAGCTGCTACTCTGTGAAACTAGTCAGATTCTGTGGGTCCACGAAAAAGCAACCGCAGCATGCCCTTATCATGTTCCTATGAACTCACAATAAAGTTATTTAATTGTACTGGTTTTTGTCTGTTTTGGGAATCCAAAAGAACCAGGTGCGTCACTGGCTAACAAGGACCAGAGGTGACAGCTGCAGTTATTATCCCAGTTTCATTGATTTCAATACCAATATCAATGTGAGTGATTAATTTGTGCGGGCTATTGATTACAGTAGAACCTGCAAATCACTTTCAGTCTAGATGTCACGTTCGGGTGTGTAGAGAGACCAAGGCGCAGCGTAACGATAGTTCGACATATTTATTCAATGAACTAGCGAACTATACAAAATAACAAATGATATATAATGAAAGGGAACACACGTAGCACGAACACGAGACAATATACAACAATGAACCACGCCAACGGAGTGGAACACAGACATATAAGTAAGATCCCTAATTAGAGGTAATGCATAGCAGCTGCCTCTAATTAGGGATCCCACACACACAACACCACACAGACGTAGAAATAATAGATCTGCCAGACTCTGACCATAGAAATATAGAGAAGCAAAGCTTCTCTATGGCCAGAGCCTGACAGTACCCCCCCCCCAAAGGCGCGGACTCCCGACCGCAAGAAAAACAAACACATAAACATGAGGGAAGGGTCAGGGAGGGAAAAACATCAACCATAAACCATCGCCGGTGGCGGTTCCGGCCCTGGCGAAGTGGATGTCCTCCTCCTTATTTCTTCTGGGCCCGGACTGGGCCCCAGTGTGGCTGGCGATTCAGGCCATTTAAAGGGGCAACCCACCGGTCCTGGAAATGACCATGGTGGGGCAAAAGGCTCAGGCCATGGAGCGGGGCAAATAACCGGGCCAGAACTGGGCACCGGTGTGGCAGGCGACTCCGGCCATATAAAGGGGCAACCCACCGGTCCTGGTAACAACAATGGTGGGGAAAAAATCTCAGGCCATGGAGCGGGGCAAATAACCGGGCCAGGACTGAGCACCGGTGTGGCAGGCGACTCCGGCCATATAAAGGGGCAACCCACCGGTCCTGTCGAGCGTCACGGGAGGCTCCGGGCTGTCGAGCGTCACGGGAGGCTCCGGGCTGTCGAGCGTCACGGGAGGCTCCGGGCTGTCGAGCGTCACGGGAGGCTCCGGGCTGTCGAGCGTCACGGGAGGCTCCGGGCTGTCGAGCGTCACGGGAGGCTCCGGGCTGTCGAGCGTCACGGGAGGCTCCGGGCTGTCGAGCGTCACGGGAGGCTCCGGGCTGTCGAGCGTCACGGGAGGCTCCGGGCTGTCGACCGTCACGGGAGGCTCCGGGCTGTCGACCGTCACGGGAGGCTCCGGGTTGTCGACCGTCACGGGAGGCTCCGGGTTGTCGACCGTCACGGGAGGCTCCGGGTTGTCGACCGTCACGGGAGGCTCCGGGTTGTCGACCGTCACGGGGGGCTCCGGGTTGTCGACCGTCACGGGAGGCTTCGGGTTGTCGACCATCACGGGAGTCTCCGGGCTGTCGACCATCACAGGAGTCTCCGGGCTGTCGACCATCACAGGAGTCTCCGGGCTGATGAGGCGCACCGACGGTCTGGTGCGTGTAGCCGGCACTGGAGGTACCTGGCTGGGCACACGCACTGGAGGTCGAGTGCGGGGAGTCGGCACGGGACGTACCAGACTGGAGAGGCGCACTGGAGGCTTGGTGCGTGGAGCCGGTACTGGAGGAACCTGGCTGGGCACACGCACTGGAGGTCGAGTGCGGGGAGTCGGCACGGGACGTACCAGACTGGAGAGGCGCACTGGAGGCCTGGTGCGTGGAGCCGGTACTGGAGGAACCTGGCTGGGCACACGCACTGGAGGTCGAGTGCGGGGAGTCGGCACGGGACGTACCGGACTGGAGAAGCGCACTGGAGGCCTGGTGCGTGGAGCCGGTACTGGAGGAACCTGGCTGGGCACACGCACTGGAGGTCGAGTGCGGGGAGTCGGCACGGGACGTACCGGACTAGAGACGCGCACTGGAAGCCTGATGCGTGGAGTCGGCACATGTGGCACAGGACTAATAACACGCACCTCAGGGCTAGTGCGGGGAACAGGCACAGGACGTACCTGACTGGAGACGCGCACTGGAAGCCTGGTGCGTGGAGTCGGCACATGTGGCACAGGACTAATAACACGCACCTCAGGGCTAGTGCGGGGAACAGGCACAGGACGTACCTGACTGGAGACGCGCACTGGAAGCCTGGTGCGTGGAGTCGGCACATGTGGCACAGGACTAATAACACGCACCTCAGGGCTAGTGCGAGGAGCAGGCACATGACGTACCGTACTGGAGAGGCGCACTGGAGGCCTGGTGCATGGAGTCGGCACTGATGGCACCGGACTGGTGACACGCACCTCAGGGCGAGTGCGAGGAGCAGGCACATTACGTACCGGACTGGAGAGGCGCACTGGAGTGTAGCAGACGGCCGGACCCAGACTGGGCACCGGTGGAGCGGACTGCTCTGGCACTGGAGTAGAGCAGACAGCCGGACCCCGACTGGGCACCGGTAAAGCGGACTGCTCTTTCATGGGAGTGGAGTAGGCGACTGGACACGGATTATTCCACTCCGACATTTCCCGTTCAACCTCCTCTGCTATCTCCCACATTTCCTCCAGAACATCTCCAAAATGGCTCTCCAAATAATCCTCCTCTTCTTCACTTTGCGCCCCCCATTTATATGTCGGGCACAGTGTATTCCACATGGAAAGTGGTACTGGTGCGTCCTCTTCATTACCAGACCACCCCCATAGCCCCCCCCCGAAATTTTCCTGGGGTTGACTACGGCCTCCTTTACCTCCGTATCCACGATTACGCCGCTGTCTTCCTTTTTTCTCCTTTGCTCCAGTATATCGCTGCTTGGTCGGGTGGTGGTTCATTCTGTCACGTTCGGGTGTGTAGAGAGACCAAGGCGCAGCGTAACGATAGTTCGACATATTTATTCAATGAACTAGCGAACTATACAAAATAACAAATGATATATAATGAAAGGGAACACACGTAGCACGAACACGAGACAATATACAACAATGAACCACGCCAACGGAGTGGAACACAGACATATAAGTAAGATCCCTAATTAGAGGTAATGCATAGCAGCTGCCTCTAATTAGGGATCCCACACACACAACACCACACAGACGTAGAAATAATAGATCTGCCAGACTCTGACCATAGAAATATAGAGAAGCAAAGCTTCTCTATGGCCAGAGCCTGACACTAGAGTGCCCACTTGGTCAAATATTGGTGCGTGTAAGGTATTTGTGCGTGTAAGATGAGTGTGTAATAAGGTACTAATTTAGCCAAATACAAGTGTGACACGTGTGTAGGGACTAATTTGTATGTATTTTCTTCAAAATATCACGTCTTATTTCAGCTTATTGATTACGCATATTGACATTTTAAAACCAGTTTTGACAACCGGCTATAAGTCAAACAATCATGACAACAGGAAGCAGCAACAGTATCATATTCACGTAATGTTATAAGAATATAAATGGTACTTTTATTTTTCAACAGGATTCTACCTGTACTTAATCAGAAACTACTGAATGAGCATGCCATAATGTATTGATTTTGATTATATAACTGAAATCATGAAAATATGTTTGTCCTACATACAGTAATCTAGGTTTCTCTAGAGACTTAACAAGTTATCCATGCCACCAGAGGGTGGAGGGGTATCAGTGATATTGACCAGATAGACCATCTGCAGAGATATAGCTCTCCATGTACATTTCTGTTATAAATCGAAACACATTTTTACCCCTCTCTCTCCCCAATTGGTAGTTAGTCTTGTCCCATCGCTGCAAGTCTGTTAAGGACTCGGGAGAGGCGAAGGTCAAGAGCCGCACGTCCTTCCGAAACACGACCCCCGCCAAGTCGCACTGCTTCTTGACACAATGCTCGCTTAACCCGGAAGCCAGCCTCGCTAATGTGTCGGCGGAAACACTGTACAGTTGTGGCAAAAAGTTTAGAAAATGAAATTATTGGTCTCCACAAAGTTTGCTGCTTCAGTGTTCTTAGATCTTTGTCAGTAGTTTACTATGATACACTGAAGTATAATTACAAGTATTCCATAAGTGTCAAAGGCTTTCATTGACAATGACATTCAGTTTATGCAAAGAGTCAATATTTGCAGTGTTGACCCTTCTTTTTCAAGACCTCTGCAATCCGCCCTGGCATGCTGTCAATTAACTTCTGGGCCACATCCTGACTGATGGCAGGCCATTCTTGCATAATCAATGTTTGGAGTTTGTCAGAAGTTGTGGGTTTTTGTTTGTCCACCCGCCTCTTGAGGATCGACCACAAGTTCTCAATGGGATTAAGGTCTGGGGAGTTTCCTGGCCATGGACCCAAAATGTCTATGTTTTGTTCCCCGAGCCACTTAGTTATCACTTTTGCCTCATGGCAAGGTGCTCCATCATGCTGGAAAAGGCAATGGTCGTCATCAAACTGTTCTTGGATGGTTGGGAGAAGTTGCTCTCGGAGGATGTGTTGGTACCATTCTTTATTCATGGCTGTGTTCTTAGGCAAAATTGTGAGTGAGCCCACTCCCTTGGCTGAGAAGCAACCCCACACATGAATGGTCTCAGGATGCTTTACTGTTGGCATGACACAGGACTGATGGTAGCGCTCACCTTGTCTTCTCCGGACAAGGTGTTTTCCGGATGGCCCAAACAATCGGAAAGGGGATTAATCAGAGAAAATGACTCTACCCCAGTCCTCAGCAGTCCAATCCCTGTACCTTTTGCAGAATATCAGTTTTTCCCTGATGTTTTTCCTAGAGTGAAGTGGCTTCTTTGCTGCCCTTCTTGACACCAGGCCATCCTCAGTCTTCGCCTCACTGTGCGTGCAGATGCACTCACACCTGCCTGCTGCCATTCCTGAGCAAGCTCTGCACTGGTGGTGCCCCGATCCCGCAGCTGAATCAACTTTAGGAGATGGTCCTGGCGCTTCCTGGACTTTCTTGGGCTTCCAGTCTGTTATTCTAACTCAATCAGCATGACAGAGTGATCTCCAGCCTTGTCCTTGTCAACACTCACCTGTGTTAACAAGACAATCACTGACATGATGGCAGCTGGTCCTTTTGTAGCAGGGCTGAAATGCAGTGGAAATGTTTTTTGGGGATTAAGTTCATTTTCATGGCAAAGAGGGACTTTGCAATTAATTGCAATTCATCTGATCAATCTTCATGACATTCTGGAGTATATGCATATTGCCATCATCAACAATGAGGCAGCAAACTTTGTGGAGACCAATACTTGTGTCATTCTCAGAACTTTTGGCCACGACTGTACACCTGGTGACCGTGTCAGCGTGCATGCGCCTGGTTCGCCACAGGAGTCGCTAGAGCGCGATTTGACAAGGACATCCCGGCCGGCCAAACCCTGCCCTAACCCGGATGACGCTGGGCCAACTGTGCTGCGACACAGCCTGGGATCAAACCAGGATCTGTAATGATGCAGCTAGCACTGCAATGTAGTGCCTTAGACCGCTGTGCCACTCAGGAGGCCCTCCCCATGTACATTTCCACACCGCATATCATAAAACTGTGTACAAAACCACAATTTTGTGCATATAAAAATCTGCCAAATGGTAAACAAAGTCTGCCAATGGTATAAATATTTGGAAGAACCGCAATACACAACTCAAATACGCTCTGAATCTATACCGAGAGCTGCATTGGTGTGTATTCTCGAAAAGTAGTTATTTGAATACAGGTTTCTGGAGACTTAGACATGCCTGTTTGCAGTTTCCTTTTTATATATAGTCGGAAATTTACTTACACCTACGTTGAAGTCATTAAAACAAATTTTTCAACCACTCCACAGATTTCATGTTAACAAACTATAGTTTTGGACATCTACTTTGTGCATGACACAAGTAATTGTTCCAACAATTGTTTACAGACAGATTATTTCACTTATAATTCACTATATCACTATTCCAGTGGGTCAGAAGTTTACATACAATATGTTGACTGTGCCTTTAAACAGCTTGGAAAATTACAGAAAATTATGTCATGGCTTTAGAAGCTTCTGATAGGCTAACTGACATCATTTGAGTCAATTGGAGGTGTACCTGTGGATTTATGTCAAGACCTACCTTCAATCTCAGTGCCCCTTTGCTCGACATCATGGGAAAATCAAAAGAAATCAGCCAAGACCTATATATAAATAAAACAATTCTGAACATGAACCATGTGTGTTCTCTTGTTTTGTAGTTTCGACCCAATGATTTGTCTAACAAACAAAGAACTGTGCTGCAGGCTTAGGCATGGATCAAAGCTGGCGAGAAATTGAATGACGTCATCTTCACAGACGAATCAACCGTGGCCCTTGAGCAAAATTGCTACAGAAAAAAAGGAAGAAGATCAAGCCAAGTCCCAAGCATCCCCTCAAACTCCATGTGTGGGGGGCAATTTCTCGCCAGGACCAGGCCCATATTTGATTTTTGATGGTAAGTTTAGCTATTTACAAAGAAAAAGGTAAATAAAATATTGTAGCCTACACCTCACGGACTGCTATGTGTTCCACAATAATTCACTGTTGCCTCCTTTTAAGGTATCATGGCTCGAGATTTCGTTGAGGAAGAAATCATCAAGAGATATGCTGGACCACATAATTTCTTTCAAGGTAGGATTATAGCAATATTTTGTTATGTTTATGCCTATTTATATGTATATTTCTAGTATTGTACCTAATGTTGGATGTTAGGCTAAAAAAATGTTTTTCTTCTCCAAATGCAGACAATGACCCAAAACAAACTACCGCCGGGCTGCATTGCAAATGAGGGCATAAACTGGGTCAAGACACCAGCAGAGTAAGTAGACCTTTATGTAGTTAAATAAAAATAAATAAATAAAATACCTACAACACTTTTAACAGCACATTACTCAACACTAGTGAGACTCATGTAGCCTACGGTCGGCCTACAGTATATCTAAAAATATTTTTTTAATCTCTACATGTAGGTCTCCTGATTTAAACCTGATTGAACTTGTTTGGCATCAACTGAAATCATTCATCCATAACTCTGCCAAGCCTACAAGCAAAGATGAACTGGTGAAGCCCATCAAGACGTTTTGGTTTGAGATACTGACGATACAACAATGCAACAAATACATTGATCATCTAAGCAAGGTTTTACCCGTGGTCATGGAGCTGGGGGGAAGTGCAACTAAAATGTAGCTGAGATGTACAGTAGTTGAAATAAACATCTGCATTTTATTAATGAAAGCATAAAGATGTTGATGAACAGATACTGTATAGTATGCTGTATGCTTTATCCATAATTTTGCGGATGCATGAGGTTTTGTAAAACTTCAGAGTACTTAAGCATCGAATACATTGCAAGTTGGGGGGATTTTCACACATACAGTAGCCGGGCTATTTAACAGGTTAAACAACCATTTTGTAAATACATTGATGTATGAAGAATCTATTGTCCTGCTAATAGCCCATCATGGAAACATTGTTTGCATGATGGGCTACACCTGCTACACTGAAAAACAAGTGTTTGAAAATATGTTTTCAAAATGCCTCCAGCTGTCCATCACTACTATAAATAAAAAACACAGCATCTACAGTGGTACAAATCTATTATTGAAATCGAAAAAAAGAACAAAAAAAGCACAATGCTTGATGCATTTTTCGTTAAGGCAAATCTGGTCTGTGATATTGAGTTAGAAATGTTGTTCATTGTAACCACAATGTCACAAATAATTGAACACACACAACATGAGCAGATTAAATTAGTCAAAAAAGTAAAAGCATGTATTTATTAAAGACTATCAGAAAGAATGTTGGTAATTCTTAATTTTTGATCCAAAGAGTGAATAATTCAATAATAGTTGGTATGACATAGCTCTCGGAACTCATTAAGAGGCGACCTCTAAATGAAAATACTTGCAGATCAATAAAATGTACCTGTAGATCTAATTAAATTTAGAGGATTGGAGGATTCTAAATTAATATCTAAGGGCATTTTTCGTTAGGGCAAATCTGGTTTGTGAGAATATCTTAAGGGGCTTTTATATAATTACTGTATAATGCAGGGTTAATAATAATAATAATAATAATAATAATAATAATAATAATAATTGGATAACAGATTGCCTCTCAGTACTCATTAAGAGGTGGCTTCTGTCTTCAATATGCTTTATTATCCAAATGTTTAAAGTGCGTGTGGGCGACGGAGAGAAACAAAATGGTGCAGTTTGAGGCCATGAGGCAGAGAGTGATGCGGGCGCTGGAGATAAAATAAATGTGTAAAAAAATTAAATTAGGAAAAATAAAGCTTGCAACACATATCTGCTTATTCAATATGAATAGGATTTATTTTGTTTACATTCTTTATTGTAACCACAATGTCACAAATAATTGAACACACACAACATGAGCAGATTAACTTGGTTAAAGCAGTGAAAACATGTCTTTATTAAAGACAATCAGAAAGAATGGTGGTACTTATTTATTTTGATCCAAAGCCATGAATGAGTGAGTCACTCAGCTTCATGCTGACAAATCATTCATTCAGTTTCTTCTTCACATCAGCAAAGAATGAATTTCACACTGTGCTAAATAAAGCCAGTTTGTTATTTAGAATTATTTATTTATGTTTTTAGAGGGAGATTAACCAAAAGCCCAGTGCCTATTTTTCGAAAATCGACAGTCTACGTGTCAAGTGTAATTCGCCCATTGTATTTACCCAAGTTCTCTCTTAACTTCAGGACCCCCGACAGTTTTTGTTGTTGTTGACTGATGCAGGACTCTGTTGCCAGAGAAGAGAGACTCTCAGACTGAAAACACCTCCATTCATTTACAAAAAGTTAGATAGGCTGTTATGTTATCTAGAGCGTTGGTGACAGCAACTGTGCTGTCTGATTGTCCGTTCGTGAATTCAGAACGTTGGTGACTGCAACTGTGCTGTCAAATTGTC
The DNA here is from genome assembly GCA_023634145.1 of Thymallus thymallus. NCBI lineage: Eukaryota > Metazoa > Chordata > Actinopteri > Salmoniformes > Salmonidae > Thymallus > Thymallus thymallus. Next base: position 12,585,894 of record CM042417.1, on the reverse strand, counting down.
CGTTCGTAAATTCAGAGTGTTTCGCTCTGGCCAATAAGTAGGGTTGATCCGAAAGTTCTGACCTCACAACGACAGTCAAGCACTCAAGCTAACTGGCTAACATTGGCTAGTTACTTCCAGACCCATAATGAGAGACCACCCCACTCTGACCCTTTTACTCACCCTAGCAGAGCTGGTTAGGCTGTTTTCATGTTATCCAGAGGGTTGGTGACTAACTGTGCTACTACATAGTGGCGCTATACCAAGTTTACATTTGTATCTCTTGATTGACCCATTTGCCCTTAAGACAGATGATATGTAGTAAGCATGTTCAGTGGTATATCAGCAGTTATTTGAAGAGGCATTGCTCCGGTTGACCTGATCGTGGTGTTTTGGTAATATACTGCTTGGACCAGGTAATTGCCACTATTTTTCCATCGGGGTCCATTTTGAAAGTGTTGTACGAATAGGCCTACCTTGTCGCAGCTCGTTTGCCTGCACTTGCTTATACTTAGAGCTAAGTGTTAATGATATAAGAACAAACATTATGATTTTACTAAACAGAAATGTAATAATGTTTGTGTATGGTTCAAAAGTCAAAACTCATGTTGGCATTCGTTATTATTGAAGGGCAGTGTGGTTCTTATCCACAAGGAGTCAGTAGAAACCACATTTGTTTAAGCAAGTCAGCAATATCAGCTAGGGTTTTAAAGTCAGTAAATTAGGCTGAATTAACTGTTTTGCTGCCAGGCGAAGCTCCGCTGATAGCCAGGTGTGGTGGTGGTAAGGATTCACTCCATTGTGCTGAAAGGAAAGCTCTGCTGTTGGGACAGCTTTATGTAGGCCCTTACAGTTTGTGTGCACCTTTTGTCACCGTTATAAGGCAATTGATGTATTGTTTAGTGTTGTCTATATACCAGTCAATAGATGAGAAACTGCGCCCACATTTTTTCTTGCCACCTTGGTCTGAAAATCACAGCTGCGTTCTACGTCCCACGTAGGTGCATGACAAAAACACTGGTAACCAAAGATATTGATCTGTTTTACGCAATCGAATTCGTAAGATCTTGATGAGTATAAACACTTATACTAACATCACCAATCTGAAGTAAAAAGGATGTGTATTTTCTGTAATTCTTGCGGGGTCAAAACGTTATTTTGTGTAATGTAGTAAGACGTTCTGTCCACCATAGGGAATTTAGCATAATATAAAATATTTCCCAATGTCAAAATTATTATATATTTCAATTTAAGATGATAGTAAATAAATCACTCACTGTTTTTTATACAACATGACATCTATTTTTTTGAGAGTTTAAAAATGATCCAAAATGTCCCTACAATTTAACCGGGCGGTCTAGACTAGGGTTGTGGAGTAACGGATTACATGTAAGGGATTACAAAAAATGGTAACTGTAATCCATTACAAAAATATTCTAATCAGATTAACACTTCTCTGTTTTCTCAATGACATTCAAATCAGCATTGAAAAAAGGCGCAAATTTAAGTTTGTTCCACCTGAGTGAGTCTGACCACAAGTCAGAGACCACTATGATGACACATAGATCGCGGAAAAAGAGCAGGAGTAGGCTTTTGTAGGCTACAATCCAAGCTATGTCTTCCAATGTTGCGACTGCTGTCGGCATCCAAAGATTATCCAACTTGAATAAATTCTTCAAGGTACGGACGACGGCGATACGGATGTCACTTATTATTGATCTACATTGTGCATTGATGTGAATCAGACTGCTGCGATCTCATTTAGCTATTTGCCTTACGGATTGTGGTTGTTGTGGATGGCTGTTCACAAATCTATATGTGTATTTGAATCCAAGATTGGTTGAATTCAAGAAGTTTAAGCTGCCTATCAATCACTGTTTTTGAAACCAGTGGACAGCCAGTGAAAAATGCGCTCTTGCAACAGCTGCATAGTGCGGATCCAAGCCTATGGAATAAAAGTGGGGCTTTTATTGCTCAAACTTTTGATAGACTTAAAGGGGCAATCTGTAGTTGCTACATCCATTTTTGGACTTATAAATTATGTATACAGTACCAGTCAAACGTTATGACACACCTACTCATTCAAGGGTTTATATTTATTTGGGCAGTTTTCTACATTATACTATAGGTGGAATAATATAAGTAGAGACGTCAAACGTTTAACCTGTCTCAGTCACTATGGAAGCTCTCAGGGTTGGGTAGGTTACTTTCTAAATGTAATCTGTTACAGTTACAAGTCACCTGGCCAAAATTGTATTCAGTTATGTAACAAAATTGTCTGGGGCCAAAATGACCCCAAAGGACTTGAAAGTCCATATTGTTACAGAAACACTAAACAATGATTAAGATATCATTATTACTGAGTGGTAAATATAAAGATCCGGTCCATGAAAAGAATTGGAGGCCTCTTACACAAAAAGTCTAGCAAAATGCATAGAGCATAGAATTAAAAAGGTATTGTCGCATATTATTAATTCTAATCAGACAGGTTTTTTACATGGACGATACATTGGAGATAATATAAGACAAGTACTGGAAACAATAGAACACTATTAAATATTTGGGAAACCAGGCCTGGTATTCATAGCTGACTTTGAAAAGGCTTTTGATAAAGTACAACTGGAATTTCTATATACATTTTTCACACATCTACATGGCCGGGCGGGGTGGGTGTGGAGCCAGAGGTCAAACTGTAGAACCCAGTTCATACATTTGAATATAGAAATTGATTTGTTGAACAAAACTACAATACATTTTATCTCTGGGACCCTCAGCATGACAAATCAGAGCAAGATTACTGAATGTAAGTACATTATTTACCTTCACCAGGTGAATGTACCAAACCAGTTGCCGTGATAAAACTGTTTTGTTGTTGTGCACTATCCTCAAATAATAGCATGGTATTTTTTAGCTGTAATAGTATTGTAAGTTGGACACTGCAGTTAGATTAACAAGAATTTAAGCTTTCTGCCCATATAAGACATGTCTATGTCCTGGAAAGTTGGCTGTTGTTTACAACACCATTCTAGTCACATATCGCATATTGAGCAGCAACCGTCCTGGTATAGGGACACCGATCCCATAGAGGTTAAGAAGCGCGGTTTGGCGGGTCATGTTTCGGAGGACGCATGACTCGACCTTCGCCAAGCTCTTTGGAGAGTTGCAGCGATGAGACAAGATCGAAATTGGGGAGAAAAAGTGGGTAAAAAAATCAATAAATAAATTATGTATAGTAACCCTAGGTATAAATTTGTAAATAATGGCTACTTGTCAGAAAGTATTAAACTGTCAAGAGTAATAAAACAAGGTTGTTCTCTATCGGCATATCTATTTATTATGGCCATCGACATTTTTGCTATTAAAATCAGATTCAACAATAATATCAAGGGGTTAGAAATCAAGGGCTTAAAAACAAAGGTGTCATTGTACGCTGATTCATGCTTTCTTTTAAGTCCACAATTTGGATCCCTCCACAGCCTCATAGAGGATCTAGTGACTTTTTCTAACCTCTCTGTATTACAACCAAATTATGATGTGTACTTTTGGATAAGTGTAGTTTTGGATCACTATTTTTAAAACAAGTCATAGAAAGTCGGTTGCAATTTCAGTATAATCCACCAGAAAAGACAGCAAATAATATAACAAAAAATTGTGGTTAAACTCAAATATACTAACTGTTTAAAAAAAACATGTTTAAAAATTACAACCAACTAATTGCAGCATTACAGCAAAAATGGAAGAGGCAAGTGGAAGGTGGAAAAAGTAAGGAACTTGTCTGTCGTCCCTGCATTAAAGATCAAAATTGGTTAAAGAAAATTGTGATTAATAAAAAAAGTGTACTAGTTTCATTTACGGACCAAAAAATGGACAGCTGTGCCATATAGACTGCAAAATAGTTGGGAAGAGATTTTCAATGTACCGATTCCATGACACATAGTTTTTTAACTCATATGCAAAATAACGTTGGATTCAATACAATACACAGAGGGGCTATTTAAAATGACTTTATTCTTTATTCTGCTCATGTTACATGAAGAATAGAGAAAAAACTAAAGCACTACAGTCATGAGATTTTTCAAAAAGGTCCATCCGAGAGCTTCACTCTTCATCATGTCCTTCCTGTGACAGAAAATGGTTTAAAATGTAATAAACACAAAAAACATTCTTACAATATTATGTGCGTCGTCAACTATTTATTAAACTTTGGTTCTCATTGTTTGAGTGTATAGAATACACTATAAACATCATGAATATCACCTAATGTGTCTACTAGTAAATTAAAGATTTCACTAAATATTTAAACAAGCAACAATGTCCAGTATTTATTACAATACATCTAAATGTGTTGCTTGCCATCACACAGTAATTTACCACTGAAACCAAAATATGTCATTTTTTTAACCCATGACAGGGAACTATATTCTAATTTATAGTTAGTTATTTGAATGATAGTGTGGTTATTAGACATCAAATACTTGTAATGAATACATCACACTAAGTGACCAGTGAAACATATATATCATGTTTTTGCATAGTTCTTTAAAAACCCATGACAGTGAACAATATTTACATTTATAGTTCTATGAATGGTAGTATGGTTATTGGACATCATGGGTCAATTGCAACGTTGGCAGGCGTACACAAGGTAATCTATCGTTAAACCATCAATACGCAATAAAATCATCCTCACAGATGATCTCAATTGCAACCATTATTGGCCACCGAACTGTCGCTCTCTACAGAGGATGTCAGCATTAGCTTGTATCCCTGATTGCTGCCAGTCTTTTTCATTATATGGTCGCCCTCTGGTGGGTATTATCATCGGATCAAATTAACCCTGCTTTTTCAGCAGACTAAAGGGCAATTTTATCTATTTGACAACCATTCTGTACAACTGAAACAAAGTATGTCCTTGTTTACCACGGCAATCTACTATGGCAATGTAGCATACACTACACATTGTATGAATGGAAAAGTCATGTTGGTGTACTCCTTTACATTTTTATTTTTACAATTTATGTAATCCATTAATGATTTTACTCTTCTGAATAAAATATGGGCATGTTTTCATGCTTAGGCTGGTAGTGAAGAGTAACATTTCCAATGTTGTGTTGATAGACTATTTATATTATTATTTATTTATTTGTAGATCATGATAACACTGAATAGTGAACCTTTATCTTTTCTTATTGGGCCAGTCAGTTGGCCCACTGTGGCATATTAAAGAAACAATCTCTGAATTGGAAAGAAATGTGGTAGGGAAAGTAATTTCTTATTATTTGGAAGTCCTTATCTTAAAGGTGACTTTTCAAAGATTTCCCAGTTTTTTTCTCTCCTTTATATAACAGCTAATAACATCATAAAATGATCTGCAATAATATTTAGGTCAGAGTAGATTTTGTATCCTTGATATAACACTTAGAGAGGCATGACCGCCTGTCAAAAAGCTCCTTTGGAATGCTTGGAAATTGTCATTTCAAGGCATTGTGAAAATTCCATAATCTGAAAAGTTCAAAGTTGACTGATTTAGGTGCACAATTTCACACAATCTCTGAGCTCACATGCTTGATATTGTACACAATTAAAACTCTATTTCACGTTTTACATTTGATCCAGCTATTCCAGTGAGGAAGTAATCCGGAGCTGGGATATTGAAGTAGTTTTCACTTTTCACTTGCGCTGCACAGTGAGGCCTTCCGCTTCCAGTCGGATTTATGCTTCAGAATGAGAAGACGCTGTTCTCCATCTAGCTAATTATAATAAATCACTTGAAACAACACTACAGTTTACAGTGATCTTTATGTATGAACAGCGCTAAAGAGTATTTGTGTATCTGTAAAAACAAAGACATTTCAACAGGAGAGATCATGGGTATAACATTACTTGTCTAGCTAGCTACTAGCTAGAAACACTTGGGCTAGCTATCGTTTACTAGCTAGCTATCCTTGTGTTCACAGTATATGTAGCAGAACGGGCCTAGCTATATGATAACATTTAACCAGAAATATCATAACTTAATTATTTTCATGTGGTAGCTAGCAACTTATCCACGTTTTGGTTAGTTAGCTAGCTAGTTAGCTGACTGCATCAATGTCTGTCTAGCTATCTAACTTTCTAGGTAGCTAGCTAGTTTACTTCTTGAGAAACCATTTTTCTGCTAAGTGTATTAGCTAGCTAATATTCATTATACATGACTTGTCATCCAACAATTTCTTATTAAATCAAAAATGTAGCTAGCTAGTTAGCTTGCGAGTATAAGCTGTTTGAATGACAGCCTCGTCACATTGATTGGGAATTTACTGACTGGCTATAGCTAGCTAACTAGTCACGCATATCATTATCTGCATATGAGTGATCATTATTGACATAAATGTTAACTCCCCAGATATATCATGTCAGTATAATTTGTTTAAATTCTGATCCAAAAAAGCGCTCACATCTGAAGCTTATGTTGCTTGCAGTAAACCGTTGTTGTTTTCTTTAAGCATTGAAATGACTACGTTCTTGCATTCTATGGCCAGAAAATGACATCTTCAACAAAAAGTAGAAATGACAGCCAAAATGTAATGATAGACAAAAATGCTGTTGTGGATTATTTAATGAAGCCTACATGATCATTATTATATAGTGTTATGGTTTTTCTAGAGACCTTTACCTTTAATCAATTAAATATGCAAAGTGTTTTGTTTTATATTGATATGTAGATTGTATATCACACATGATGCTGCAATCCATATCACTTTAGTTTACAACGTTTTAATTAATCAAATATGTCTTCAATAACTTTATTTTCTCAGAAGAGTAGCCTCGATGTAGGCATAATTTGGCTAAGTAATTGTCTGCAATTAAACATGGTAACTAAATCATTGTACTACCAGGAGATTATAGTCTAATCATATTTCTTCAGTTGTTATATGAAATTACTTAGTTTAACTTTTCCCTATATAGATTTTGTTGTTCTTGATGTTACTAAATTCGGCGGGAGTAGTGAATGCAGACGATGACCATTTCCGCAGTCTAGTATCAAGCTGGCTTGGTGCGGTAAAAACGTAATTTTAGCTCGTCTGCTAGTTTATTCCAGGGTTCCTTTCGTTACATCCATGCATATTTTAGCGCAGAGCTCCGTGTAATCTCCCGGTAATATCGTTTTGAGGAAAACTAGCGCAGTGGTATCTGAGAAGTTAAGCTTGCTAGTTGCAATTGACCCTTTATACTTACAAAGCAATTGAGGTTATGTCTGTCATCATACATTACATAAGGGAGTTAGCAAATTATAACCAATGTAATTATGTTGACTGAAAGAACTGACCTGGGAACCGACATCTCAACTCTTGGCCTCACTCCTCATCCTTTCCCTTCTGTGACAGAGAAGATGGATGGATAATGAGAACATTTACATTTTACTGTGTACTGTAAATTGAAATTATACAATGGGGAACTTCAACAGTTACTGTATGTATAGTTACTTGGAAACAAATTATGCATTTATTACTTATTTTCTTTAGGAATAAATGGGTGAATATCGAGAATTGAAATGACCATTTCCCAAATACCAGACTTTAGAACTATTTAAGGTTGAGGCTTTTGAAATGGGAAGCTGCAAAATTATAACTATTACAACAATGTACATTGATACAAATTCACTGACCTTGGAACCGGCATCACGACTCTTGGCTCTCATCTTGTTGACCTGAGATTCAGCAATATCAGCCCTCTCTTCTGCCTCATCTAGTTCATGCTGAATCTTGCGGAACTTGCCCAAATTGGCATTGGCTTGTTCCTCCTTTGAAAATTTTTAAATAAGATTTAAGTTTTTAGCAAGCAAAACAATTTGATAATTACACATGCATTAGTTGGATGATGGAAGGTTATCTTCTTACAGCCTCCTCTGAAGTTCTCTTGTAGGATTTGACCTTCAGCTGCAGTTTGTCCACCAGGTCCTGCAGACGGCTCAAATTCTTACGGTCTTCCTCAGTCTGCACACAAAATTACTTTCTTGTCATTCTGAATACAGTATACATTTTACATTTGATTCTAAACATGTTAATAGTGCACTTTCAACTTAATGTTCATGATTTACCTGGTATGTGAGCTCTTTGATGCGTCTCTCATATTTACGGACTCCTTTCACAGAATCACTGCCTCTCTTCTGCTCCATTTCCACTTCAGTCTCTAGCTCCCTCACCTAGAAAGATATGATCGATGTTAACACACTATTTCCAATACTGTTGTTACTATTTTCAATATTGATGCTAGAAATATGACTAGAAATGTGACATTGAATTAATAGAAGAGAATGTGGCTTTGACACTTACTCTAGCCTCCAGCTTCTGGATCTGCTTCTTGCCACCCTTCATGGCGATTTGTTCAGCTTCATCCAGGCGGTGCTGCAGGTCCTTTATGGTCTGCTCCATGTTCTTTTTCATGCGCTCCAGGTGAGCACTGGTGTCCTGCTCCTTCTTCAGCTCCTCTGCCATCATGGCAGCATCAGTAATGGCCTTCTTGGCCTTTTCCTCAGCATTTCTGCACTCCTGCACAGCCTCCTCCACTTCATTCTGAAGCTGGGATGTGTCAGCCTCCAGCTTCTTCTTCTGGCTCAGTAGACTGGTGTTCTACACATATATATGAAACGCTATTTGTATATTACCTCTACATATTTCAAGTAGCAAATATTTAAGGAGAGAACCTAATTGTTAGCTCTTACTGTCTTACCTGTGAGTGAAGCAGCTGAACTCTCTCACTAACATCCAGCAGTTCCTGCTCAGCCAGTTTGCGCCCTCTCTCAGTCTGCTCCACCAGGGCTCTCAGCTCATCCAGTTCAGCCTGAATCAGGTTGTTGCGTCTCTCCACAATGGCAATGTTCTCCTTCAGGTCATCACTGCCACGAAGAGCATCATCCAGCTGCATTTGAGAATCCTGTAGAGAGAATTGAGGATTTTACTATATACATTTTTTGATTACACAGTGTGGCTAGGCTTGGCTTTTTCTGAGGGCAAAGGCAATGCTTTTATTTCAATGGTGTGGAAATATTACCTTCAAATGGGAATGGAGACCCTTAAGTTGCTTCTGGGCCTCAGATGCCTGTCTGTTGGCCTGGCTGAGCTGGATCTCCATCTCGTTGAGATCTCCCTCCATCTTCTTCTTCAGCCTGAGAGCTTCATTCCTGCTGCGAGTCTCTGACTCCAGGGAGCTTTGCAGGGTATCCACCACTCTCTGCTGGTTCCTCTTATTCATCTCCATTTCCTCATCCTTCTCCACCAGCTTCCGTTCAATGTCAGCTTTCACCTGACTGAATTCCAGCTGAGCTCTCATGATCTTGCCCTCCTCATGCTCTAGGGAGCCCTATTAGAACACAGCCACACATAGTTTGTAAAATCTTAAAATGTAATTTCACTACCAGTAAATATTTTCCAGTCTCACCTCAGCTTCCTCTAGAGCAGACTGTATCTCAGCCTTCTCCTGCTCCAGCTGTTTACGGATCTTTTCCAGCTCATGGATGCTCTTTCCTCCCTCACCAAGCTGCTCAGTCAGGTCAGAAATTTCCTCTGTGGAAAAATATAATTGTACATCAAAATATTTTTGTGAAAACTGATCTCTTTAAGTGAATAAGTTATAAAAGCCAATAATTCTTATGCTCTGACCTTGGAGGTTCTTGTTCTCCCTCTTCATCGTCTCCAGATGATCCAGAGACTCCTCATAAGAGTTCTTGAGTTTGAAGAGCTCAGTGCTGAGAGATCTGGCCTCTTTCTGGGAGCTCTCCAGCTCAGTCTGAGACTCCTCAAACTTCTGCTTCCACTCAGCCAGGACCTGAAAATCATACAGGTATTTAGGTAGAATACAGTGTATGATTAAGATAAGATGTACTTTATTGTCCATTAACTTACAGAGAACGAAAATATGTTCACAACCGAACCCCCCGAGACAAACAGGGGCTTGAAGCAATGGGTCAGCTGCAGTACAGCACCCCTGAAGCAATTATTGGGGGTTAACTACCTTGATCAAAGGCACAATGGCAGGCGGTGTAGGATGTAGGATGATGAGAGAAATTCTCTGGTTGCTGCATAACTCCGCACCAGGTTTTCCCGTCTGAGGGTGTTGGCCCACTTCTCTAACCACTAGGCTACCTGCCATCCCTATCATGTAGGCTAATAGGACTTTTTTTCTTACCTTGTCAAAGTTCCTTTGCTTCTTGTCCAGAGAGGCAGCAGCTGCATTGGATCTCTCCACATCCACCATGAGATCTTCAATCTCATTCTGGAGTCTGTGTTTAGTCTTCTCCAGGGATGAGCATTTCGCATTAACAGCCTCCACAGCTTCCTCTGCATCCTGCAGACGCTGAGCCAGCTTCTTCCTAGATTTGCATAGATGAGAAACACATTTCAGAACAGATGCCTTTTTTCAGTCTGAAAGTATAATGGTTGTATAAGTATAATGGTTGTTTAACAGGTAATCAATGTCTTATTCATTCATCATTCATCATCACCCTTTCAGCCAAGCATCAATAGCCTGAAAAGTAAGAGAAAGTAAGAAAACATCCTTACTTTGCGTCTTCAAGCTCCTCAGTCTTCTGGATGGCATCAGTTTCATACTTGGTTCTCCACTGAGCCACCTCAGCATTAGCCTTGGACATGCCACGCTGCAGCTCAGCCTTGGCCTCCTGCTCCTCCTCATACTGCTCCCTCAGCAGATCTGAGTCATGGCGAGCAGACTGCACTGCATGGGCAAGTGCATTCTTTGCCTGGGAAGGAAATGTAAAAAAGGATCTGAAATTATGCCGAAGGATAAATGCAGTTAGATGAGGGCCATTGCATTATTTGTCAAAATACCTTGACTTCCTCCTCCAATTGTCTCTTAAGGTCTTCAATCTGCTGAACGTTGGACTGCTTACCTCTGGTCAGTTGGGAAACCAGAGAGTCCTTCTCCTCTAACTGTCTGGCAAGTTCACCTGTTTTCATGAAATTCAAATTATTTTAAATTATGTTACTAATTTTGGTTATTCATTTTGTCTGTTCATGTGAATGTCCAGGTTTTTAGTTAATATACCATTCTCAGTTTGAAGCTTTGCTTTCTGCATGGTGAAATCATTGATGGATCGCTGTCCTTCCTCAGCTTTCGTCCTGTATTCACTCATCTGGTCCTCTAGAGTACGGCACATTTTCTCCAAGTTTGTCTGAAAACGTTTGTTTTTTAGATAACACTGCACAACCTTTATAGATTGTATCTACTAACCTAAGAGCACGTGCAGTGCCATTTGCTATATCAATCTAATCTCAGAAAATGTTGATATTTTGTAATTATCAATCCACTGACCTTAGCCTTGACAATCTGCTCCATGTTGGAGACAACATCATCCAGCTCCAGCCTGAGCTCACTCTTCTCCTTCTCCAGCTTCTGCTTCACTCTCTGAAGGTTGTCAATCTGTTCTCCCAGGTCAGCTACACTGTCAGCATGTTTCTTCCTCAGAGTGGCAGCTGTAGCCTCATGCTGCAGAGTAGCCTCTTCAAGGTCTCTGCGTACCTTCTGGAACTCAGCCTCCCTCTTCTTGTTCATCTCAATCTGGGCAGCAGTGGCTCCACCAGCCTCCTCCAGCCTCTCACTGATCTCTTCTAGCTCTCTGGACAAGTCTGCCCTCTGTTTCTCCACCTTGGCACGGGCAGCTCTCTCAGCCTCCAGCTCTTCCTCTAATTCCTCAATGCGGGCCTTAAATGGGAGGAATTAAATGTTCTGGTAGATGAGAACATAAACATATGTAACAGAAAGATTCCCTTTTCAATGATGCCATTGAAATACCTGTAGCTCCTTCAGTTTCTTCTGAAGCTGGGCACTCATGGCCTGCTCATCCTCAATCTTGCTGTTGAGTTGGCTCATCTCAAAGTCCTTCCTGATAAGTAAAGCAAACATTTGAGCACATTCTGTAAAATAACTTTTCATGCTATTTTTGTGGGTTGTGATCCTACTTCTTCATTTTCTCCTCCATCTGCTGCTTGTCATTCTCCAGGTCCATTAGGCTCTCCTGGGTCAACTTCAGGTCTCCCTCCAGCTTTCTCTTGGCTCTCTCAAGGTCCATTCTCACCTTCTTCTCTTGCTCCAGAGACCCTTCAAGCTGATTAAATATGTAATTAAACAATATTCGGAATAACCAATATACTGTAGCCTATTTTTAGGAAAGTATTCATACCCCTTCACTTTTTCCACATTTTGTTACATTATAGCCTTATTCTCATCAATCTATACACAATACCCCATAATTACAAAGCATAAACAGGTTGTTAGAAATTTTCACAAATTTTTTTTCACAAATATCACATTCACATAAGTATTCAGAGCCTTTACTCAGTTGAAGCACCTTTGGCAGCGAATACAGCCTCAAGTCTACTTGGGTATGACGCTACAAGCTTGGCACACCTGTATTTGGGAAGTTTCTCCCATTCTTCTCTGCAGATCCTCTCAAGGTCTGTCAGGTTGGATGGGGAACATCGCTGCACAGCTATTTTCAGGTCTCTCCAGAGATGTTCGATTGGGTTCATGTCCGGGCTCTGGCTGGGCCACTCAAGAGACTTTTACCGAAGCCACTCCTGCGTTGTCTTGGCTGTTTGCTCAGGGTCGTTGTCCTCTTGGAAGGTGAACCTAAACCCCAGTCTGAGGTCTTGAGTGCTCTGGAGTAGGTTTTCATCAAGTACTATGCTCCATTCATCTTTGCCGTGATCCTGACTAGTCTCCCAGTTTCTGCAGCTGAAAAAACATCCCCACAGCATGATGCTGCCACCACCATGCTTTACCTTAGAGATGTTATTGGCCAGCTGATCAGCAGTGCCTGGTTTCCTCCAGACGTTACACCTGGCATTCAGGCCAAAGACTCCAATCTTGGTTTCCTCAGAGCAGAGAATCTTGTTTCTCATGGTCTGAGAGTCCTTCAGGTGCTTTTTGGCAAACTCCAAGCAGGCTGTCGTGTGCCTTTTACTGAGTAGTGGCTTCCATCTGACCACTCTACAATAATGGCCTGATTGGTGGAGTGCTGCAGAGATTGTTGTCCTTCTGCAAGGTTCTCCCATCTCCACAGAGGATCTCTGGAGCTCTGTCAGAGTGACCATCGGGTTCTTGGTCACCTCCCTAACCAAGGCCCTTCTCCCCTGATTGCTCAATTTGGCCTGGCGGCCAGCTCAAGGAAGAGTCTTTGTGGTACCACATTTCTTCCATTTAAGAATGATGGAGGCCACTGTGTTCTTGGGGACCTTCAATGCAGCAGAAATGTTTTGGTACCCTTCCCCATCACTGTATAACACATTTTGTTGTAATTTTTATGAATTCCTATTTGATACTCACATCATCAACTTGCTGTTCCAGTTTGACTTTGGCCTTGGTCAGCGTGTTGACTTTGTCCTCCTCACTCTGCAGGTCATCCAGCGTTTGCTGATGGGCCTCCTGCAGAGCCTTCTTCTCCTTGGTCAGCTTGGCAATGATTTCGTCCAGAGCTGCCATCTCCTCAGTCAGGTTTTTAACCTAAGGAAACAGGACACTGTCATTACACTTTCTCCAAACCAATTAATTTGAGATTCAACAACACAAGAATCAAGATAAATTGTTTACCTTGTTCTCTGTGGCATGCTTTTCCTTCTCCACTTTAGCCAGAGTGAGCTCCAGATCATCAATGTCCTTCTTGAGTTCTGAGCACTCATCCTCCAGCTTCCTCTTTTTAGCAGTTAGCTCTGAATTCATCTCCTCCTCATCCTCCAGTCTTTCTGTCAGCTCTTTGGCTTTGGCCTCAAGCTGGATTTTGCTCTTGATTAGACCCTCACATCTCTCTTCAGCATCTCCAATAGTGTCTTCTTGCTGTCAATGTGTCAATATATTGTAAGTGTATGAAAATTCTCCAAAGTTTGTTTGGTGGCAAAATATTTGGACACTACAAATTATCAAATAATGTTAGTTAGCAAAAAGCTATCTAAGAAAGGCCATGTTGACAAAGGATGTGAATGCAGCAACTGTAGTGCAGTTAAAGTTACTCACAGTTTGGACAGCGAGCTGCAGGTCATTCTTCTCTTGGAGAAGGGAGACCATCTTCTCTTCCAGCTCCTTTTTACGGGCTTCAGATTTAGCATAAGCCTCTTTAAGCTTCAGGAATTCTTCCTTCATGTTGGCCATCTCCTTCTCAGTCTCTGCTGACTTCAGCAGAGGTTTGATCTTGAAGTACATCTTCATCCAGGGCCAATTCTTGACACCCATGAAGGCACGAATGTTCCATTGGATCACAAGCAAGGCATCCCTGTGAAATTGATTAGAATTTTGTTGTTATACAACATTTTCTTCCTCCGCCATATTGTCTGCAGAAATTGTATCTATCCTTATTCCTACCTGCGGTCAACTATTTTCTGGAACTCAATTCTGGCAAGTAGACCACGTGATCGGGCCTGGAGGCCAGTGATGATAAGAGCGAGACGATCATCTCTCATCTCCTCAAGGGTACCCAGCAGACCAGCCTTGAAGAACACCTAAAGATACACAAGTTCATAATGTGGTGCTTGGATATCCTTGTATTTGGCAGGATTATATTTTTATGCCAGTTGACCATAAATAACTTGAATGCAGTATCCCCAGATTTACAAAACTTGGTAGTTCTATTTAGATTGCGGATTTCATGCCAATTTTTACGAAAATGACACAAGTTGTCCACACATTGGCCCTGTAATGAGCAAATTATATTAGGCCAAGGCTGTGGATCCATAGGTAACCGCCCTGTTCTGCCCCCGTCCCGCCCCCCTGGATCCTGCTGGAAAGATTAGTATCATGTTCTGTTTCTTTATTTTCAGGCTTACATTTTTGTTGTCACCCTCCCTTCACATTTCTCATTGTCAATTGTGAATGATAATACTTCAAGTTTTACCTGTGAAATGTCTTTGCAGCATCTGCATGTATTTGATCTCAATCAGTTTCATAGGAATATTCATTTAGATCTTATAGTTGTTTACAGTGAGCGAATTTTATAGCAAATGGTGTTAACAACCTGTAGCATACCTGTGATTTGTTTAAATTAATGCACATATTTTGCTTAGTGGCGTGCGCCGTTGCCACACGAGACAAAAATGCGACCATTGGTATAATCCTCCTAAAATCTCATAAGAAGTTAGGTGCTGTTTTTTTCTTACAGTAACGTTATACTATGCTATTATAGTCAGTTCTGTTATGTACAATGCTTTCATTGTGATCTTGCAGACGTTGATTCAGCTTTGATCTAACTTTGTTAAACAAGCACAATTCGCCAGAGCAGCCTGTTCTCTCTCATGGACTCTACAAGGTGCCGAAAGGGTTCCACAGGGATGTTGGCCCATGTTGTCTTCGATGCAGTTGTATTAAGTTGGCTGTTAACCGTGAAAACCCCAGCGTTGCAGTTCTTGAAACAAACCGGTGCGCCTGGCAGCTACTACCATACCTCGTTCAAAGGCACTTCCATTTTTATTTTTCCCAATCACCCTCTGAATGGCACACATACACAATCCATATCTAAACTGTCTTAAAGCTTAAAAATCCTCCTTTAACCTGTCTCCTCCCCTTCATCTGCACTGATTGAAGTGAATTTAACAAGTGACATCAATAAGGGATCATAGCTTTCACCTGGATTCACCTGGTCAGTCTGTCATAGAAAGAGCAGGTGTTCGACTTGACCCATTCGTAATGTTTTGTATACTCAGTTTTTATCTCGACTTGACCCATTTTTCCTAAAGACAGATGGCATTAGGTAAGCATGATCAGTGGTATATCAGCAGTTATTTCAAGAGGCATTGCTCAGGTTAACATGATAGTGGTGGTGTATTGGTATTATTGCTGCTATTTTTCCATCCTGGTCCAACAGGTCTTATTGCTTTTCATCTATTTAGAAAACCTACCTTAGTGTGTCCTAATCTGTACTGGGTGTGGTCAATGTCCAAAGAGCCCAGGAGTTTTTCAGCTGCCTTCATGTTGTCCATGAACTGACCCTCAGGGATAGCATTTGGATTCAGGATACGGTATCTGAATTTAAATCAGAAAGCAATTATCTTCAAAAAGGGAACACCTGAATAGGTAAACAGTTTAATTTATTTTGTAAAGGGAACTCATCATTATTTTTACCTTTGTTTGAAGTCAGCATACAGGATCCTGTTGGGGAAGCCCTTTCTGCAGATCCTGATGCCTTCCAGCACGCCGTTACAGCGCAGCTGGTGCATGACCAGAGGATTCTCCATGGCCCCAGGAGTCTTGGTCTCGTTGGGGATAATGCAACGTACAAAGTGGGGGTGAGTAGACCTCAAGTTGGTCATGAGTTTACCCAAGTTCTCCTGTGAGTATGACAAAATAGAATTTTCCATCAGTGAATGAGTCTCCAAGTAACTTACGAGTCACAGTGGCATTTTATGCCAATCCACAACATACTGGCATCTCAAATTTAGTGCAAACATAATACATTTGTAAATAATCTTCCATGTGAAAATATCAGCAATATATAAATTGCTCAGATTTACCCTGTGCAATGCAGACACAGTCTGGAAGGAAGAACCTTTCTTCTTTTTGCCTCCAGCTGCTTTTTCTTCAGGTGCTGTATGATAATGAAATAACAATTGAAATATACTATTATTACTACTATCATGTTGATTGTTATTTATTTTAGTGGTTGTAGTCTTTGCCGATAGAAACACATAGTACCTCCTTCTGCACCAGCATAGTTCACAAAGAGGTTTGCCAGGAACTTAAGACTTGACTTCTGGAACAGTCCAACCACAGTCTCATTCAGTGGATCCTTGTTCTTCACCAGCCAGTTACCAATGTTGTAGTCAACAATGCCAGCATAGTGAACCAGGGAGAAATGGGCCTCTGGTCTACCCTTAACAATCCTAGGCTTCTGGAAGCATGCATTTTTGCCGAGATGGGTGTCATACAGCTTAGCTTTGAATGTAGAATCACTGGCCTTGGGGAACATGCACTCCTCTTCAAGGATGGACATGATACCCATGGGCTAGTGGAAGGAATGAATCAAAATAAATTAATACTGAGGGAAAAGCATAGTGAATTAATATCAGAATAATTTGTGGTTGAAGCACATTTATGAAGATTGCCGTTGTAATGTTTGAAATCTCAAATATTACTTAGGATACATCATATAAACTATAGCAGAACTGAAGACACCAACCCTTTCAATGAGGTCAATGCAGGCAGCCAAGTCCATGCCAAAGTCAATGAACTCCCAGACGATGCCCTCTTTCTTATACTCTTCCTGCTCCAGCACAAACATGTGGTGGTTGAAGAACTGCTGCAGCTTCTCATTAGTGAAGTTGATGCACAGCTGCTCAAAGGTGTTGAACTGAAATATAAGTTCACAGTTATTTTATTTTGGCAGCTGTAATGTTTTAGATTAATTGTTTAATGATGTGTCCTTTTTTCATCAAACACTCACATCAAAGATCTCAAATCCAGCAATGTCCAGCACACCAATGTAGTGCTGGCGAGCATTCTTGGTGTCCAGAGAAAGGTTGATTCTTATCACCATCCAGAGGAACATGTTCTCATAAACTTTCTTTGACAGTGCACCAATAGAGTAGTATACCTACAAAATATTGAGAAAATAAATGACCAAAACATAGGCTCAACATAAACACTGGAAAATATTAGCAACACCATACAGAAGTGTTGTGCTGAAAATGTTTAGCTCCTTGAAATGTAAAACTATTTTGAGACTCACCTGGTCAACATTCTGACCTTTGGTAACCCACTCATTTCCTACTTTCACCCTTGGATGACACAGCCCCTTGACTAGGTCAGCAGAGTTCAGGCCCATCAGATATGCAGCTTTGTCAATATCTGGAAAGGCAAAGTTTTATGATTGGAAGAGGCACTCTAACAGATTTTAGATTTTCAGAATTTTCAGATACTACTGTATAATGAAGTGAGAGGTTTTAAATCCTCAGCATTCACCCTCAGTGCCGTCTGCCTCTGCTTGCTCCTCCCTCTGCTTGTTCTTGAACTTCATGTTGCCGTAGTGCATGATGGCACCAGTCAGCTTATAAATGCCATTCTTCTCCTCTTGGGAGAAGCCCAACACATCAAAGGCATCCTAGTTCCAAATGAAAAGGCATTGTTTTGTATTGGAGAAAGAGTTGGTGCAATAGTGCAATATTATCGTATGTACAGTATGTAGATATATTACTCACATCAGTAGCCATTAGCTCATCTGAATCATTAATGGAAGTTACAGCAATCTCTCCTTGGGAGATGAAGGCATAGTCATAGGGATTGCTGGTGATGAGTAGCATCTCTGAAAAGAATTGAACAGCACAGTTTAATTTGTGTTCATGCTGTGGTTTAGGTCAGTAATATACTCAGTATTAGCATTGGGACTTATTAAAATATATGTTGTGATATAAATGGACAGGATGGCAAATTAGTCCTAATCAAGTTTCGAAAAACTGCAGCTGGAGATTAATTTCAACTTTCTCATGAGAAAAGGAATGGTTACAACATAAATCACGCTACATTGTGCTGTGTGTTTTACTCTGGGGGATGGGGGAAACACAATGCCTTGGCTGGCTGTGCTGCACCATAAGAATTTAATTGGATTTCATCAGAAACGTTTAGTTTATTCCCAAATAACCTCAACCCTACTCAGTTTGATGACTCAATACTCACCCAGCAGTTCTGGTTTCTTTTGGGACAGGATCTGGTAGAAGATGTGATAGTCTCTCTCAGCCTTGAGCTGGAAAGTGACACGTGACTTCTCCAGAAGATCTGATCAGTATGGAAAGTGCTTTTGATATTAATGTTTCCTGTCAAAGAGGTCTGTTCAAACCTGAGCAAATATTGTACTCACAAGTCTCAATGTCAGCAGACGAAAGCTTCCCACTGACTCCAAAATGAATGCGGATGAATTTACCCTGTAAATTATTGTCAAAGCTTAAATTAATGAGCACACGAGATCTGTGTTCAACTAGTATTTATTTTCTTTTTGAATACTTTTGGTGCGCTTAATTGAAATTGCATGATGTAATGGAAATAATGGAATAGTCCTAAAAATGGAAATCCCACCTATCTGGTAAGCTCAATCAAACACTGACTGTATTTGAAATAAAACAAATACTTTTTAAACCCATGTCTGGTGCACCGACAGTCCCAAAAGGGAAGATTGGCTAACGTCATGACATCAACTAATGGTGATACAATTCATATCCAGAAGATAACATATAAGATTTTAATGATATCTGACAAACAAACAAACAAACAAGACCAAACATACGAATCTGGAGGAGTTGTCATTCCTGATGGTCTTGGCATTACCAAAAGCCTCCAGGGCAGGATTGGCCTGGATGATTTGATCCTCCAGGGTCCCCTACAAACCAACAACCATACAGTGTTAAAATGCTGCAATAAAAATCAACACTGTACGAACAAATAATAATGAACATTTGCATTCTATGTTACCTTTTTCTCTTCTGCAGCACTTTTCTTTCCGCTAACAGCAGCAATGCTGGCGAAGTACTGGATGACTCTCTTGGTGTTAACTGTCTTTCCAGCACCGGATTCTCCACTGGGATTGAAAATACAAATGTTGATGTCTCAGAATTTCTCTTAACTTTTAATAGTCTCAAATGGATATAACCTTTGGTTGATGTACTTACGTGATAAGGACAGACTGATTTTCCCTGTCTGTTGAAAGAGAAGTATCAGTAAATGTGACATTATCCATATATAATTTGATTTATTTAGATGAAAATGTTTTTACCTGACAACATGTACTGGTAGGCATTGTCAGAGATAGAGAAGATGTGAGGAGGAGCTTCTGTCCTCTTCTTGCCTCTGTATGCATTGACTACAGACTGATCGTACACTGGCAGCCACTTGTAAGGGTTGACAGTGACACAGAAAAGCCCTGAGTAGGTCTGTCAAAGACAAGGGTGATGCATATTTAGTTTAATTCATTTGAATGAATGATTGATTTAATAGAGATATTAGCAGGTCATTACTTACGTAGATCATCCAGGCTGCATAACGCTCTTTGAGGTTAAACAGCACAGCGGGCTCGTGCAGGAAGGTGAACATCGCCATGTCCTCAATTTTATCAAACTTTGGCGGGTTCTGGGGGTGGACGTCGTCCTCCTTCACAGTAACAGTCTGAAAGAAGAGCAAATTAAATTGTTTTGTTTAATTTTTTCAAGGTGCAGAGGTATTCTCATCCTAATTTGAGATTCCACACAATATTGAATTTTCACAAATTCATTTACATGTAATGCCTGATTTACATGAAAGTTAGAGATTTCAACTTAGGATTCTTCTATTTGTTGTCTCTTGTGAGAATATTTTTTAGAGCAATCAGTAATTGCATAACTCAATTCTGTTTATAACAAAATTAATTATCAATCATAGCGTTATCTTAGTAGAAAAATGTATTACCTTAGAATTTTCCAGTTCATATCTTTTCAGAAATGCTTTTCACCAAAATATTTACCTTTCCAAACTCTGTATCAACGGTGACTTTAGCCCCATCTCTGCTGGTGATGGTGGCCTTGACGTACTCAACAGCAGGGTCAGGCACATAGCACTCTCTCTTTATGTCAAAGGGTCTAGTCTGGCATTCCATACGTTCCTTGTCTGATTTACGCAGAAAGGAAGCTGCGGCGCCAAACTCTGCCATCAAACTGTCCCCCATTCTTAAATCTGTGCAGGCAGGAACAGAGCATTGAAGACATGCAGCGCCTTCAGAAAGTATTCATATCCCTTGACTTATTCCACATTTTGGTTTTTTACAGCCTGAATTCAAAATGTATTCAATAGATTCTTTTTTTTCACCCATCTACACACAAAACCCTGGTAATGACACAGTGAAAACATGTTTTAGAAATGTTAGCACATTTATTGAAAATGTAATCTGAAAATACTGTATCACATTTACTTATGTATTCACACACCTGAATCAATACTTTGTAGAAGCACCTTTTGGCAGCATTGTCAGCTGTGAGTCTTCCTGGGTAAGTCTCTTAAGAGCTTTCCACACCTGGATTGTGCAACATTTGCCCATTTATTATTTTCTAAATTCTTCAAGGTCTGTCAAATTGGTTGTTGGTGAAATCTCTGAGAGGTTTCCATCCTCTCTGGCAACTGAGTTAGGCAGGACGCCTGTATATTTGTAGTGACTGGGTGTATTAATACACCATCCAAAGTGTAATTAATAACTTGACCATGCTCGAAGTGATATTCAATGTCTGCTTTATTTAATTTTTACCCATCTACCAATAGGTGCCCTTCTTTGCAAGGCATTGGAAATCCTCCCTGTTCTTTGTGGTTGAATCTGTGTTTGAAATTCACTGCTCGACTGAGGGACCTTACAGATAATTGTATGTATAGGGTACAGAGATTACGTAGTAATTAAAAAATCATGTTAAACACTATTATTCCACACAGTTCATGCAACTTATTATGTACTGTAAGTTGTTAAGCAACGTTTTATTCCTGAACATTTTTAGGCTTGCCATAACAAAGGGGTTGAATACTTATTGACTAAATACATTTCAGCATTTCAGGTAGAATTAATTTGTAAAAATGTCTGAAAACACAATTCCACTTTGACATTATGGGGTATTGTGTGTAGGCCAGTGACACAAAATCATAATTTAAATAATTTTAAGTTCAGGCTGTAACACAACAAAATGTGTAAATATTCAAGGAGTGTGAATACTTTCTGAAGGTATATAATTTACACAAATTACCAGGTTTGAGTAGGAATAATACCATTTATGCGTTGTTTTGGATAGTGTGTATATATATGCACTCTGCCCACTGGGCACACGTTGGTTGAATCAATATTGTTTCCACGTAACTTTAGAGAATGACGTTGAACCAGTGTGGAATAGATATTGAATTGACATCTATGCCCAGTGGGTATGTATGTACACTGGGGGCCAAAAGTTTGGAATATTACTCATTCAAGGGTTTTTCTTTATTTGCACAATTTTTTACACTGTAGAATAAAAGTGAAGACATCAAAACTATGACATTACACATATGAAATCATGTAGTAACCAAAAAAGTGTTAAACAAATCCAAATGTATTTTATATTTATATTCTTCAAAGTAGCCACCCTTTGCCTTGTATGACAGCTTTTCACGCTCATGGTATTCTCTGAACCAGCTTCATGAGGACCGCCACAGGAATGTAAGACCCAGAAATACCTCTGCTGCAGAGGATAAGTTCATTAGAGTTACCAGCCTCAGATTGCAGCCCAAATAAATGCTTCACAGAGTTCAAATAACAGACACATCTCAACATCAACTGTTAAGAGGAGACTGTGTGAATCAGGCCTTCACGGTGTAATTGCTGCAAAGAAACTACTACTAAAGGACACCAATAATAAGAAGAGACTTGCTTGGGCCAAGAAACACGAGCAATGGACATTAGACCGGTGAAATGTGTCCTTAGGTCTGGAGTCCAAATTTGAAATGTTTGGTTCCAACCTCAACCAAATTTAAATGGTTTGGGATGAGTCGGACCGCAATGAAGGAAAAGCAGCCAACAAGTGCTCAGCATATGTGGGAACTCCTTCAAGACTGATGGAAAAGCATTCCAGGTGAAGCTGGTTGAGAGTGACAAGAGTGTGCAAAGCTGTCATCAAGGCAAAGGGTGGCTATTTGAAGAATGTCAAATATAAAATATATTTGGTTACTACATGATCCCATATGTGTTATGTCATAGTTGTGATGTCTTCACTTTTATTCTACAATGTAAAAAATAGTACAAATAAAGAAATGAGTAATATTCCAAACCTTTGGCCCCCAGTGTATGTATGTACACTTTTAATGTGTCTCTTTACTCCAGCATTTTGGATTTGAGATCAAATGTTGAGGCGAAAGTACAGAAGGTGACTTTTTATTTGAGCATATATTCATACACATCTGTTTTACCATTTTGAAATGAAAGCACTTTTTGTATCTAGTCATCCCATTAGAATACTTTCTTTTCACAAGTATTTGGACAAATTCAATTGTACTGGAGTGTCTTAAAGTAGTCAACAGATTAGTATTTGGTCCCATATTCCTAGCACGCAATGACTACAAGAAGCTTGTCACTCTACAAACTTGTTGGATGCATTTGCAGTTTGTTTTGGTTATGTTTTGCCCAATAGGAACTGAATAGTGAATAATGTATTGGGTCATTTTGGAGTTACTTTTATTGTAAATAAGAATAGAAGATGTTTTCTGAACAGTTCGATGGATAATAGATTATCATGAATGAATAGTGAATAACGATGAGTCAGAAAGTTAGAGGCACAAAGGTTAGCATGTCTTGGGGGTACAAGCTTTGTCCCTCTGTAACCTTCTCACTCATCATTATTCACGATTCATGAATGATTATCTGTAATCATTGTAGCATCCACAATATTGTAGAAGTATTCAGAAACATTCTATTCTTTATTATAAGTGACTCCAAAATGACACTATACATTATCTACCATTCATTTCTATTGGGCACAACATAATCTGAAGCACAACCGAAACAAAATGTAAATGCATCTAACAAGTTTGAAGAGTCACAAGATTGATGTAGTCATTGCGTACTAGGAATATGGGACCAAATACTACACTTTTGACTACAATACATTATTGTTACATTTGTTCAAATACTTATGACACCTTCAAATAGGGAGACTATAAACATAAAGTGCTTTAATTTCTAAACAGTAAAACAGACACGAATGAAAATACCCTCCAATAAAAGGTGAGATTCTATACCATTGCCTCATATGACACATTTGATCTCGAATCCAAAATGCTAGAGTAAAGAGCCAAATAAATATGAGTGTATGTATGTATATGAAATTAGACAAACTTCAGATTTACAGTGCCTTCAGAAAGTACTCAGACCCCTTGACATTTCCCACATTTTGTTACGTTACAGCCTTATTCTAAAATTTATGACATTTTTCTACACACAATACCCCATAATGACAAAGCAAAAACAGGTTTTGAGAAATTTTTGCAAATGTATAAAAAAAAAAAAACTGAAATAACACATTGAAATAAGTATTCAGACCCTTGGCTCAGTACTTTGTTGAAGCACCTTTGGCAGCATAGAGTATTCTTAGGTATGACACTACAAGCTTGGCACACCTGTATTTGGGGAGTTTCTCCCATTCTTCTTTGCAGATCCTCTCAAGCTCTGTCAGGTTGGATGGGGAGCTTCGCTGCACAGCTATTTTCAGGTCTCTCCAGAGATCAATCGGGTTCAAGTCCAGGCTCTGGCTGGGCCACTCAAGGACATTCAGAGACTTGTCCCGAAGCCACTCCTGCGTTGTCTTGGCTATGTGCTTAGGGTTTGGAGCAGGTTTTCAACAAGGATCTCTCTGTACTTTGCCCCGTTCATCGTTCCCTCTATCCTGACTACTCTCTCAGTCCCTGCTGCTGAAAAACACCTCCATAGCATGATGCTGCCACCTCCATGCTTCAATTTCGAGTCTCATAGCAAAGGGTCTGAATACTTATGTAAATAAGGTATTTCTATATTTCTAAAAACCTGATTTTGATTTTTCATTATGGGGTATTGTGTGTAGATGGCTGAGGATTTTTTATTTATTTAATCCATTTTAGAATAAGGCTGTAACGTAACAAAATGTGGAAAAAGTAAAGGAGTCTGAATACTTTCCGAAGGCACTGTACATTGTTATTCTCATAACAAACATTTCTCAAATGTAAGAAACAACAACCATTTAGATCTTCATACTTTTTTACAATATCAAACATATTTTGATAGTTGATAGTTTTACATTTTATTGTGTTAATGACAAAGGCAACCATGCAAAATTAAATTTTTGTGTAGAGCACTAATATTAAATAATATTAAATACATAAACAACTTTATGGCTTCAGGGCTGTATTTCGCTGTTTTCTGGAACCAGTTTTAGAATGCATAGTGTAAATTAGCTCTTGGATTTTTCCTTAATACTTCACAAAATAAAAATAAAAAATCAGTCTGAATCTTTTGGACACTAATATCACTTTATGTATATACTGTTTATGAGTAGTATACTGTACAATCCGTGGCTTAATGGTCAAGTAATATTAGTGTTACTGTATGTACAGTGGGGTCCGAAATTATTGACACCTGACTGTATAAAATAAAAGATTCAAATACTGAGCTATATTGTATGCTCAAAAAATTTGGAAATTATATTATTTTATGGTAATACAAATGCTCAGAGAAAGAGATTTTATTTAACAAGTAATACATTTTTCACAAAAAGGTACAGGGTACAAATGATTGACACCCCTGTTTTCAATACCTTTCAATAACTCACCTTGTGAGGATAACGGCACTGAGCATTTAAAAATATATATCACGAGTTTGAGAACACATTGGGAGGGATCTTAGACCATTCCTCCATACAGAAACCTTCAAGAGCCTTGATTTACTTTGTCTGCTCTTATGGACTGCCCTCTTCAATTCAAACCATAGGTTTTCAATAGGTTTCAAGTCTGAAGTTTTTTGATTTTGTGTCCAATTAACCATTTCTTTTTGGATTTTGATGTGTGCTTGGGGTTATTGTCTTTCTGGAAGATACACTTGCGATCACGTTTCAGCCTCCTGGTAGAGGCAACCAGGTCTTTTGGATAAAATGTCCTTGTACTGGGTTATTTTGCTTCCACTGGTCCTGGGGCCCTAGTTAAGGTCAACCGCATCATGACCTTTACCCAGTACTTGGACATTTTAGCCTAAAATCTGGTTGCCTCTGCTAAGAGGCTGAAACTTGGGCAAAAGTAGATCTTTCAGGAAAACAAGCCCAAGCACACATCAAAATCTACAAATAAATGGTTAATTTGCCACAAGATCAACATTTTACAATGGCCATCTCAGTATCTGGACTTGAAAACCTGTCATTTGAATTGAAGAGGGCAGTCCATAAGCACAGATGAAGGATATCAAGGATCTGGAAGGAGTCGGCATGACAGAATAGTGGAAGTGTTGTAAAACTCATAAAATATTTTAGGAAACGGCTCAGACCCATTATTCTCACAAGGTGGGTTATTGAAAGGTATTGAAAACAAGGGTGTCAATAATAATAACTTTCTCTGAACAATTGTATTCGTATAAAATATTATAATTTCCCCAAATTTTTTTGCATACTATATAGCTCAGTATTTTAGTTATTTATTTTATACAGTCATTTTTGCTCATCTTTATCAAGTGTCAATCATTTTGGACCCCAATGTATATACTGTACATGAGTAGTATACTGTACCAGCCATGGTATAATGGTCATGGCAGAACAGCAGTAAACTACTAATAAGAGTTTATCTGAACAATATGAAAGTCAGCAAACTAACATTGGAAATAAACCAAAACATGTGAGGTTCACAGCAGACCACAAGTAGGTAGGTCCACTGTAGCTGAAATATAAAGCTTGTGTTAGTGATGACACTGAGAACATGTAATTACTATAAAGGAAATATGTATTATGTAGCATAAACAAGTTTACTAAAATAATGAGTACAGACAAGAAAATGTAATAAATAAAAAAATATATATATATTTTGTGTCAGTCTTTTTACATTAGTATACACATTTGTCAAGCTGTTATAGTTTTCATGAAACACATTTAAAGACTTCACGCAAACCACTAGGAGGCTTGTTGTAGAACCTCTATTTTAGAAGAATATGATTCTTACCTGTTGTTGATCACCCCTTGGATACGTTTGGTGGAAAAGATCTCTACTGAGAATGAAATAGATAAATACAAAGACAAATATCAGTCTACTAACCAGCTATGTGTGGTAAAGACTATTGTTAGGTCCTATAATGATGATCTTTGCCCTCCTCAGCAGACTGCCTCTGTATGCTTACCTTCAGGATGTCTGGTGCCTTGTGTCTCCCCCTGGTCTGTCTCCCCCTGGTCTGTCTCCCCCTGGTCTGTCTCCCCCTGTCTCCTCTCCATCACTCTTTATAAAGAGTGTTTCTCAGCCCTATATGGAGATGGTCTATGTCATGACATAAATTAGAGTGATTATTTCAAAAGATCTGTATTTGGGGCTAGAGGTGTATACGTCTTTGACCTATCAGGCTTGTTATAACAACAGGCTATTCCAGGGCAGACAGAGGAGGGGAGAAATTGGCTGCATTGAAAGCTCACTTGATCAGGGGGCGGTTTCAGGCACTGTAGTCATCTAAAAATGACCAATGGGAATTAATAAAATGGCGTATGTGACATGCAATGACAGAAAGTAAGTTAGCTCCAAAAACAGCTTGAAATATTGAAACCATTTTGGAAGTAGAGGTGTGTACCTCAGACCTATAAGGAGGGAGAAGGGGAGCAAAAACTCAGGGTGCATGTAGAGCATCACCCTTTGCTATAACTCCTTTTTTGGAGTGTCACTTTATGAGATGAGGTGATTACATGACGACATTATGACATTTCAGAGCATTTCAGAGCACCCTCCTTTTTATAGGGCAGTTACAGGCTCCATGGACATCCAAAAAATATCAATCGTTAGAAATCCCTTGAATTTAGTATTTTTGTGCAATATCTGTCATCAATGCCAGTAAGGGGGAGTTCTCATACTTTTTATGAAGGTTCTTTTTGAGTTTTATGTTCTAGTAAATGTTTGGGAACAAACTAGGATGTGTTTGTGTTGTGATTGCTTAATGTAATTGACATGACATGAGAAAGTCTTCTTGCATGGTGTGAAATCATTGCAAGACAACTGCAGCTGTCCTCAGTTGTTCACCAAGGCAAGGTCACTTTCCTTTCCATTGTCACCAAGAGTCCCAGCTACTGTAAGCATAACCATAGGCTCCATCTTGTTGACGTGGCATTGTCTCCCTTTTATCCTTGAGGACAAATATAAACCTGTGAAATTGTTATTGGATTCCTTCAACTGACCATGAGGCACTTCAATGTGCTTGAATGAGTGGGCCTCATCATCTGACATTGTAATAGCTGCAGCCTTCTCACATAAATAATTCCAGGCCACAAATGGAAGAACACTTGTCACCTTCCTCAAGCAACTCATTTTAGGCTTTTAACAAGGGGGGCTCCATTTACCTTATAAGTTGTTAACAAAACTTACACCAGGCGCGTCATGCCTGAGTTGGAAACATAGAAGATATTGTTTATTTTACACATAATTCATTCAAAGATATCCAATTTACTATCAGTGCTCCTTAAAAAAAAAGTACATGACGTTTATATGCATCCAACATGTCAGATACTGGTAACACTTTCAAAGACAATATGCTATTGAAACCTTGATGAATAGCCTTTAGTTGTTTCCCCCTTGCTATTTATTAGCGTCCTCTGTGTTAAGTTTGTATCAACTCAGTCTTAGTATATTGTATTCACATAACCACTGTGTATTTCTCCATTAGACTGAGTGAATATCTGATAAGGTGTTGAGACAAGTGGAATGAGGTCTTGGATTTGTAAGTGTCAAAATGTTAAAGATCAAGATAGCTGTCAGGTCATCATGTGTACAATGTGGGGCAAGTGTGAAGCTGTTAACAAGGTGATGATGTACTGGTGATATAGCTGTAAAGAGTTTTACCTCCTTCAAGACCTGTGCATATCACCCCTGTATAGTATACTGTATATTGGAGCCCTTTTGACTCTTAAAACTTCACACCTTGCACCTCGCTTCATCCTTGAGGTTCTGTAATTAGCTTCCACAGCTGAACATACCATCCCCTACCCTTCAATGACTCGCTAAGGATCCCATTCCCAGCTGTCGTGTGTCGTGCTTGATGTACTTGAACACATGGATTCACCTTAACCTATTCATCTGTCATCCTTTGTTTTCATAGATTGACAGACTGCCAGGCCATCTCCACTGCTCCCCCAGGCTAAGACCATCTCTTCCCTCACCAAGGTACGTGGGCTCCCTGACAGGAGGTGAAAGAAAGATGTAGACTAGGTTAGTGATGCAGGAGAAGCCTCCACAAATCTTCCTCTAGCAACAGAATCAGCACTGACCAAGGTAAGTCCAAATGACATTATCTTTAACTCCTACTGGACTGTCAGCATGCAGTAGTCAATGTGCAGGTGCAGGGATATTATCTTTTAATAAATTAGTGTAGATATAATTTACATATAGGACATTTGTGTGATAGTCAGTATTCGAAACACTGAGAAAATAGCCTTGATTTTATAGGACCTCTCTTCAATTTGGTGTAGATCATTTGTTGTGAGTTCCCAGCTTACACCCAGACGCGTGATGCCTGAGTTGGAAACATAGAAGATTTTGTTTATTTTACACATAACTGATTCAAGAATCCCGGTTAGGGGATGGGGTTTGGCCAGGGTAGGCCATCATTGTAAGTTAGAATTTGTTCTTAACTGACTTACCTAGTTAAATAAAGGTTAAATAAAGACTAAACAATGTGGGAAGTAAAGTTTGCAGCCCAAGGGATCACATCACAGTCCTCTCTGTAGTTAACACAAATGGAATATTAGCATGTTGTTTCTTAATGTATTACTAGTTAAGTATAACACTTAAAACTCTTTAATATATAATACTTGTTAAGGTATTTCAGTAGTTATTGTGTCAGTTATTGATGTTGAGTGATCCAAAGGTAAGACACACAATGTAAGCAATTAGGAAGACAACAGATTAAGCAAATTTGTGTTTTATAAAAATAAAATACAATATTATAGTTGTGTTCCTTTTTCAGCTAGAAAGCATTATCTAATGACCAGCCTAAATACCAACAAACATGCAAGTTATATTACTGATAGTTACAGTACATTGTAATTAGCGTCTTTGCAAAGCCCAATGAAGAAAATTATAGAAAAGCACTAACAGTAGCCTCTACAATAGATAGATAGATAGATAGATAGATAGATAGATAGATAGATAGATAGATAGATAGATAGATAGATAGATAGATAGATAGATAGATAGATAGATAGATAGATAGGTACTTTATTGATCCCCCGGGGGGGAAATTTCATTATCAAGCAGCTACAACAAAAACACAGGGCAGGTGCAAAATGCCACAACGAAAGTACACAAAAGACAGATACACGGTACATGATACATAGAGCGGCAGTATGAAAAAGTATAGAAATACAGGATATCTGGAGTGCAAAAAAAAGCTATAAAAGGACATTGCATAGTATGAGTGGTTGGCTGAATATGTACACTATACATTGGTGGATGTTGGATGGTTAACTATACTATACAGGTTGATGGCAGAGAAATACTTCAGTAGCTAATGCGTATGATATGAGCGAGGGTAATAATAGTTTACTTAATAGACAGACTGGGTAAATGAACAGGTAAGTGAAAATTTTGCATGGTTAAATTAAATTAGCTGTACAGTTAGGTATACAGTTATATTTACAGATAAGTGAATACTTGCATGTTTACACAAACTGTACAGGTAAATGACAGGAAGAGATACTTTAATAGCTAAATGTGTGTATGATATCATTGGGGTAATAATAGTAATTCCCTTAAAGCAGAATACAAGACACGATTGTGATTGAATCATAACCAAAATATGTTTAGGAGGTGTGAAAATCTTATACATGTAGCCTAGGGAATTTAAAATCTACATTTTGGGGGTTTAGAACAGAGCACAAGACATATGTAAATTGTTCACTGTAACGGACAATAAAGTTGTATTCTATTCTAATAAGTGGGTTCTAGCTGTTGTTGTCTCTCAAGTTGTTGGCTTGTGGGCTGTAACCTTAACTCCATCTTGTTTCTGCCATATTGTTTCCATCCCTTTGTCCTTGAGTACAACTATAACCCAGTGAAATTCCTGCTGAGTGCCTTTCTCTGATTGAGATGGACAGCTTGTGGGGTACATTGATATCTGAGATTCGCTGTCTCTTTACTGAAATCTGGTCACACATAAATAAAGAAATTTAAGATCATTACTATAATAATCAGGACAATGTTTGTCCTTGAAAGGAAGCATCATTAAAAGTAAATGGAGGGAATATAATATATTACTTATTTTAAGTTTACTATAACCAATGCATGATTGTCAAGGCATAGAGAGGAAACATTTCTGAGAAGCATTCACTACGAGAACCAGTTGGTGTGTTTGATTGAAACATAGTTGAGGATGGGAATATGGATGCTAAGCTTGAGGGCAGGAGGCACCAGCAAAGTGTTACGTTTTAGGTCAGGGGTTAATTGCTGAAACGCAACCTTCTTTTAACACCATCTCATGGAGGGACTACTTCAAAGTACGTTGTTGAAGCCTGTTCATTGAGGATTGTAGCTGTGTTTTATGTTTGTGTTGTATATATTTTTAGGGGTTTACAGCAAAGCTGTGAAACCTATTGTTATTCTCTGTATTCTTATAATTATTTTCCTTGACATGGTCAAATAACTCAAGCATAGACCATTAGCAACTTGGTCATCATCTCATAAAGTGACACTCCAAAAAAGGAGTTATAGCAAAGGGTGATGCTCTACATGCACCCTCCCCTTCTCCCTCCTCATTGGTCTGAGGTACACACCTCTACTTCCTCATGTTGAACAAATCTGTCTCAAGGACCCCATCAGGATAGATTGTCTTCCATCCTGGAAATGTTGGAAAACCTTTGAAAAACGTATTCTCCTGAACCATAAATCCAAATATCACAGATTTGGTATGTAGGCCCATGGTACATGTTTTAGTTTGAGAAAATCCAAGGGATTGGTTAAGAGTTATTGATGAATCAGGAAATCAGATTTTTTGCAAATCCACTCCACAATAGCCTATTAACTTGAAACATTTTAGTGTCATCAAAGACATTAATTACCACGATGAACAATGTTAACTTCGTGCTTTGATATCTTAAGAAGCTAGGAAACTATTAACATTTCACTTTTTTGACTGTGTAACGCTAATGCTTAAAATAATCATAAAAATCTTCTTCTCATGGACTAAAAGTCAGATTCACACCAAATGTGGTCTTTGGACTCATCACAATACTCCCTAAAGAGTTTGAGAAAATAACATTGATTCATTCAAAGATGGCCACACTATACCAATAGATGTGTATTAGCACATAAGCTAATATGCTAAAATACTTCTAAAATCTTCTTCTCATGGACCAATTGGCTCCAAATGTGAAATGTAGATCCATGGTACATGTCTTAACTTAGTTTGAGTGGATATAAAGCCACTGCAACCTTGGTGGCACTATAGATGTCATTGGCACCATAGGATACTATATTTTTTGTTTTTTATTTAATCTTTTATTTAACGAGGCAAGTCAGTTTAGAACAAATTCTTATTTACAATGACTGCCTACCCCAGCCAGATGTGATACAGCCTGGATTCAAACTAAGGACCGTAGTGACACCTCTTGCACTGAGATACAGTGCCTTAGACCACTGTGCCACTCGGGAGCCCAATAACTATTGATCAAGTGGACTTTGTCTCATGTAAATTAATGAACAATTTAAATTATGCAGACGAACAATGTGAAATATCATGAAAATAACTCTGACAATTTTTCACAAATCTGAACTGTTAGTTAAATTGACCACAGAATTGTTATAAAATCAATAGATTAAGTAATGGAGTCAAGAATGATTACCTGCAGCATTCAAAATCATCTCAAATCAAATACACATATGTTTTGCAGGTGTAGCGGCATGATTGTGTTCCTAGCTCCAACAGTGCAGTAGTATCTAACAATTCACAACAATACACACAATCTAGAAGTAAAATAATGACATTAAGAAATATATAAATATTAGGACGAGCATACAGTATATACATATGAAATGAGTCAAACAGTCTGTAAACATTATTAAAGTGACCAGTGTTTCATTATTAAAGAGATCAGTGATTCCATGTCTAGCTACATAGGGCAGCAGCCTCTAAGGTGCAGGGTTGAGTGACCGGGTGGTAGCCGGCTACTGACAGTGACGAAGTACAGGGCACGGTACTGGGTGGAGGCCGGCTAGTGATGGCTATGTAACAGTCTGATGGCCTTGAGATAAAAGCTGTTTTTCAGTCTCTCTGTCCCAGCTTTGATGCACCTGTACTGACTTCACCTTCTGGATGATAGCAAGGTGAACAGGCTGTGGCTCGGATGGTTGATGTCCTTGATGATATTTTTGGCCTTCCTGTGACATTGGGTGAATGCTGCCATCTATCCACGGTTTTTTGTTTGGGTAGGTTTTAACAGTCACAGTGGGAACAACTGATGAAGTCAGTCACTGTGTCAGTGTATACGTAAATGTTATTCTCAGAGGCAACCCAGAAAATATCCCAGTCCGCATGATCAAAACAATCTTGAAGCATGGATTCTGATTGGTCAGACCAGTGTTGAATAGACCTAGCTTAGCACAGGTACTTCCTGTTTGAGTTTCTGCCTATAAGAAGGGAGGAGCAGAATGGAGTCATGATCTGATTTGCAAAAGGGCGGGCGAGCCTTGTAGCCATCCCGGAAAGGAGAGGAACAATGATAGAGAGTTTTTGAAGCGCGAGTACTACAGGCAATATGTTGATAAAACTTCGGTAAGATAACCAACTTACAGCACTAGACTAAAATTCACTTTCGTCATCCTTGTGGTATTGAGAGATAAACATGGTAATGCTTTCACTGACTTCACATAAAGGAAGCTAATTCCTACATAATAGAGTGCTTGCTTGTTATCCAACTGATCTTGTGCTTCTGTCATCCTGTGAACCCCATAATTGCTGCTTACAGCTATATGTTATTTGTGTGTTTCCTGATTGTGTAGTTGCTTGGTCTTGTAATGCAGGGAAAAATTCTAATTTTTTACTCTACTTTACTGTATTTATATTAGAGATATCGCTATCGACATTGTCCCCCTTAAGGCACAATGTCCCCCTTAAGGCCCTCCACCTGTAACTGCCATTTCCTGCAATCTAGAGCAAAAAGTACTCTATTAGGGTGTGGTGCCTGGCCTTAAATGATAACAAATAAATAAGTGGCGCTACATAGTTGAGCAGCCTGTCCACAAGGTGGCACAGCACCCCTTTTACATTCTTTGGGGAGAACCTTGTGTGGCTGTTACTAAGCTGTGCTTCCCCTGTTGAAATAGAAAGATTGTCTGCTGCCCCACTCTCACCTTTCTTTTAATTAGTACGTCTGGTCTGAGGTGGGTCAACTTGACAAATCCTGTATTAGCCTGTTAATATGCATAGTAATGCATAATGTGTGTTATTCACACATTATGCATTACTATATAGTATCAAACAATAGACTACTGTATTTAATTCTGGGTGGGGTCAATTTGGAGTGCTTGGGTGAACCCAAATTCAATTCAAGTTTGAAATTTGAATTCGAAAAAGTCCAGAGGACGCACATTAATGGACTGACAGAATATGGGATTATGGATTTATATCATAAGAAAGAGGAATGTTACACTGGTGGTGTAATT
Source organism: Thymallus thymallus (assembly GCA_023634145.1). NCBI lineage: Eukaryota > Metazoa > Chordata > Actinopteri > Salmoniformes > Salmonidae > Thymallus > Thymallus thymallus. The sequence continues at coordinate 12,551,556 of CM042417.1, read as the reverse complement.
TTTTTGGTGCTATTTAAAAAACATTCATTTGAAATGTTTACAATGTAAATTATTATTGCTTCCAAACAAACAACCAAATCTCAGTAAATGCCAGGTTTGATTTTGCACACAATGTTAACTATTTCTGGTCAGGTAAATTGATAGAGACAAGTAATTAGATACAAAAACGGTATACTTTTCTATTTGTATCTTGCATACGCCTAATGTATGCAAGATAAAAAAATAATTTAAGCATGAATATGAGTGCAAGGTACAGGAGATTGAAGGGGTCAGTAATAACCAGACACAAATAGGCCATATTAGTCTCTCGAACCACACCCCCAAATATGGGTCGTCAGGCTCACTTAACCCGGCAATGTCTCAGTGATTTTCTTGAAAGTATATGTCCCTAGAGTTTGAAAATGTGTGATAGCAGTGCAGCAATGGTAGCTTTTTCTGGATTTTCACTCTTTCTTTCATACCTCCATCCTATAAATATTCTCCATAGGGATTTGACCCTATGACAAACAATGTCAGTATACAACAAATTCACGTATACCCTTAAATCATTTTTTGAAAAATGAATACCTGAATGACCACCATTGTCTGAATTACATTGACTATTTGGCTCCACATCATACAATAGTCAAGGGTAGTTTAATTAGCAGATAAAAGATCAACACTACAGAAGTTTAAGATTGAATATTGTCTGTAATGTTGGTTCACATGCATATTTGTATTTGTATTTATTATGGTCCGACAAATTTAAGGCATTTATACAATTTTAAAAACATTACAATACATTCATTACAGAATTCACAACACACTAAGTGTGTGCTCTCAGGCCCATACTCCACTACCACATATCTACAACACAAAATCCATGTGTACGTGTGTGTAGAGTGCATATGTTATCATAAGGTGTATTTTTATCTGGTTTTAAAATCGAATTTTACTGCTTGCATCAGTTACTTGATGTGGAATAGAGTTCCATGTAGTCATGGCTCTATGTAGTACTGTGCACCTCCCATAGTCTGTTTTGGACTTGGGGACTGTGAAGAAACCTCTGGTGGCATGTCTTGTGGGGTATACATGGGTGTCAGTCCTTCCAACATGTCAATACCTCTCACAAATACAAGTAGTGATGAAGTCAATTGCTCCTCTACTTTGAGCCAGGAGAGACTGACATGCATATTATTAATGTTTGCTCTCTATGTACTTCCAAGGGCCAGCCGTGCTGCCCTGTTCTGAGCCAATTGCAATTTGGCCTCTTTGTGGCACCTGACCATACGACTGAACAGTAGTCCATGTGCGACAAAACTACAGCCTGTAGGACCTGCCTTGTTGATAGTGCTGTTAAGAAGGTAGAGCATGGAAAGACTTCTCCCCATCTTAGCTGCTGTTGTATCAATATGTTTTGACCGTGGCAGTTTACAATCCAGGGTTACAGTTTAGTCACCTCAACGTGCTCAATTTCCACATTATTTATTACAAAGTTTAGTTGAGGTTTAGGGTTTAGTGAATGATTTGTCCCAAATACAATGCTTTTAGTTTTGGAAATATTTAGGACTAACTTATTCCTTGCCACCCATTCTGAAACTAATTGCAGCTCTTTGTTTAGGTAACTCTTTATCCACAATCTAACAGGGGGTGTAGCTATAACACATACGTTTTTCCATCAGCAGACTAAAATCAATCATGTCAGAAGCTGCACTGAAGTCTAACAAAACATCCTCCACAATCTTTTTATCACAAATTTCTCTGAGCCAATCATGAGTCACTTGTGCAAGTGCTGTGCTTGTTGAAAGTCCTTCCCTATAAGCGTGCTGAAAGTCTGCTGATTGGTCGACTATTTGAGCCAGTAAAGGGGTTTTTACTATTCTTAGGTAGCGGAATTACTTTTGCTTTCCTACAGGCCTGAGGGCACACACTTTCTAGTAGGCTTAAATTGAAGACACAGCAAACAGGAGTGGAAGTATCATCCGCAATCATTTTCCATCCAAGTTGTCAGACCCCGGTGGTTTCTCATTGTTGATAGACAACAAAAATTGTTCACTTCTTCCACACTCACTTTACGGAATTCAAAATTACAATTGTCTTTCATGATTTGGTCACATATACTTGGATGTGTAGTGTCAGCGTTTGTTGCTGGCATGTCATGCATAAGTTTGCTAATCTTGCCATGAAAAAAATAATTAAAGTAGTTGGCGATATTAGTTGATTTTGTAATGAATGAGCCATCTGATTCAATGAATGAAGGAGCTGAGTTTACCTTTTTTCCCAAAATTTTATTTACGCTGCTCCAAAGCTTTTTACTATCATTCTTGATGTCATTTATCTTTGTTTCGTAGTGTAGTTTCTTCTTCTTTTTATTCAGTTTAGTCACATGATTTCTCAATTTGCAGTACATTTGCCAATCGGTTGTGCAGCCAGACTTATTTGCCATTCCTTTCAACCATACAATTCTTCATCCATCCACAGGGATTTACAGTTTTAACAGTCATTTTCTTAATGGGTGCATGCTTATTAGTAACTGGGATAAGCAACTTCAAGTGCAACGTCTGTTTGCTCCTCATTACACACCACGGACCAACAAATATTCTTTACATCAACAACATAGGAATCACTACAAAACGTATTTTGAGACCTCTTATACACCATCTTAAGCCCAGCCTTTGGAACTTTGGTTTTCCTAGATATGGCTACTATATATTACATTCAATGGATCTGGATACTGCTTTCAAGCACATTTCTGCAGCATTAGTAAAGATCTGATCAATACATGTTAGGGATTTAATTCCTGTACTGTTTGTAAATACCCTGGTAGGTTGACTGAAACAGGTTGCAGGCACTGGTTACAGTTTGAAGCTTTTTATTACTTCAACAGTATTTAACATGAGATCCTCTCTAATCTTTACAGGAATGTGGTTCTGAATATGAACAGCAACACCTCCACTATATATGATCTAATAATAATCAAATTCTAATTAAACCACACAAATCCTTACTTATATGATAATCAAAATATGATATTGCTCATGGGTGTGGCTAGGTATTTCACTCTCTGTTTAATTAGGTATTTTCTGAACAATATTTCTGTTCATTTAGGGATCCCAATTTGGCTCAGAAGCATCTCCAGACGCAAAAGCGAGAGATGTTTGTCTATTTTCATGGTTCTCTGTGAGGTAAGTTATAAGTATATTCTATGAAAACCAGTGTTAACTTAATTTTGTTAAATAATACTGGATTCTATTCTTCCAAAATGTCTGGAATACCTGTTTGTAATAGAATCAAGCAATACACAGAGGGGCTATTTAAACTGTCTTTATTCTTTATTCTGCTCATGTTACATGAAGAATAGAGAAAAAACTAAAGCACTACATTCAGGAGATTTTTCAGAAAGGTCCATCCGAGAGCTTCACTCTTCATCATGTCCTTTCTGTGACAGAAGATGGATAAAGGTTAAAATGTAATAAACTACTGTAAACACTAAAAACATTTGTACTATATTCTCTGCGTCATCAACTATATATAACTATGGGGCGCCTTGTTTTATTGTATAGAATACACTATAAACACTGTGCATTAAAACCGGCTGTGTCTATGAAAGATTTTACTAAAATATTTCAAGAAGCAACGATGTCATCACACAGTAACTCATCACTGAAACCAACATATATCATGCTTTTGAATGATTTTTTTTACCCATGACAGGGAACAATATTCCAATTTATAGTTATATGAATGATAGTATGGTTATTGGACATCAAATGCTTGGGGCTGATGTCATACATGAGGGAATTTACAAATTATAACCAATAGAGTTATTCAGATTTAAAGAACTGACCTTGGAGCATCACAGCTGTTGACCTCACTCCTCATCCTTTCCTTTCTGTGACAGAGAAGATGGATGGATTATGAGAACATTTAAATACTACTTTGTGCTGAAAAACATTGTATACTGCCGTATACCGTGTCCTCTGGTTGAAATGTTACAATGGGGAACTTTAACAGGTATGTACTGTATAGTTACTTGGTAACAATGTAACAGATGATGGATGTATTACTTATTACTTCAGGAATCAATGGGTGAATATCGAGAATTGAAATGGCCATTAAACAGAGTCCCAGATCCCAGAAAGGTGAGGTTTTTGCCATACATTAAATTGAAATAGCAACTTCACTGACCTTGGAACCAGCATCACGACTCTTGGCTCTCATCTTGTTGACCTGAGATTCAGCAATATCAGCCCTCTCTTCTGCCTCATCCAGTTCATGCTGAATCTTACGGAACTTGCCCAAATTGGAATTGGCTTGTTCCTCCTGTGAATTTTTTAAAATATGATTTAAGTTTCTAGCAAATACAACAATTTGAGAATTACAGATGCATCAGTTGGGTGATGGAAGGTTTTCTACTTACAGCCTCCTCTGAAGTTCTCTTGAAGGATTTGACCTTCAGCTGCAGTTTGTCCACCAGGTCCTGCAGACGGCTCAAATTCTTACGGTCTTCCTCAGTCTGCACACAAAAATAACGGAAGAAATAGAGTCATACTGTATGTATCTTACATCTGAGCATGTTAATTGTTAATTGGTCACTGTCAAATTAAAGTATATAATGTACCTGGTATGTGAGCTCCTTGATGCGTCTCTCATATTTACGGACTCCTTTCACAGAATCACTGCTCCTCCTTTGCTCCATTTCCACTTCAGTCTCTAGCTCCCTCACCTATAAAGATATTGTTGATGTTAACACACTATTTCCAATAATGCTGTTACTATTCTTTTCAATATTGAAGCTAGAAATATGACTAGAAATGTGACATTGAATTAATAGAAGAGAATGTGGCTTAGACACTTACTCTGGCCTCCAGCTTCTGGATCTGCTTCTTGCCACCCTTCATGGCGATTTGTTCAGCTTCATCCAGGCGGTGCTGCAGGTCCTTTATGGTCTGCTCCATGTTCTTTTTCATGCGCTCCAGGTGAGCACTGGTGTCCTGCTCCTTCTTCAGCTCCTCTGCCATCATGGCAGCATCAGTAATGGCCTTCTTGGCCTTTTCCTCAGCATTTCTGCACTCCTGCACAGCCTCCTCCACTTCATTCTGAAGCTGGGATGTGTCAGCCTCCAGCTTCTTCTTCTGGCTCAGTAGGCTGGTGTTCTACACATACAGTATATATGACAAATTATTTGTATATTACCTCTACATGCCTCAAGTAGCAGATATTTAAGGAGAGCCCTAATTGTTCTATATTACTGTCTTACCTGTGAGTGCAGCAGCTGAACTCTCTCACTAACATCCAGCAGTTCCTGCTCAGCCAGTTTGCGGCCTCTCTCAGTTTGCTCCACCAGGGCTCTCAGCTCATCCAGTTCAGCCTGAATCAGGTTGTTGCGTCTCTCCACAATGGCAATGTTCTCCTTCAGGTCATCATTGCTACGAAGAGCATCATCCAGCTGCATTTGAGAATCCTGTAGAGAATTTATGATTTTACTATATTTATTTTATTGTTTCATAGTGGTTTGGCTTTTTCTGATGGCACAAGCAATGTTTTTAATTCAATGGTGTGGAAATATTACCTTCAGATGGGAATGGAGACCCTTAAGTTGCTTCTGGGCCTCGGATGCCTGTCTGTTGGCCTGGCTGAGCTGGATCTCCATCTCATTGAGATCTCCCTCCATCTTCTTCTTCAGCCTGAGAGCTTCATTCCTGCTGCGAGTCTCTGACTCCAGGGAGCTTTGCAGGGTATCCACCACTCTCTGCTGGTTTCTCTTATTCATCTCCATTTCCTCATCCTTCTCCACCAGCTTCCGTTCAATGTCAGCTTTCACCTGGTTGAACTCCAGCTGAGCTCTCATGATCTTACCCTCCTCATGCTCTAGGGAGGCCTATGAGATGACAGTCACCCGTAGTTTGTAAAATCTTAAAACAAAATGTTGGTACTTTCACTATCAGTAAATGTTTTCTATTCTCACCTCAGCTTCCTCTAGAGCAGACTGTATCTCAGCCTTCTCCTGCTCCAGCTGTTTACGGATCTTTTCCAGCTCATGGATGCTCTTTCCTCCCTCACCAAGCTGCTCAGTCAGATCAGAAATTTCCTCTGTGGAAAAATATAATCGTACATCAGAATCGTTTTGTGATAACTATTCTTGATTAGGGATGAGGCAAATGGGAGAAAATCCTAACGTTTAGTCAGAAATCATAAAATTCCATGTGAATTCACATTGTGCTCCTGCCAGCAACGGTTTGGGTCTCACGGTGTATCTCTTTCAGATGGTTAAGCCTTGCACCTTTACAACCATTACTGTAAATCAATTCCACCTTGCAAAGTTTGCATTTCACCACCTTCTCATTTAACTTGTCAAAGTATTGCCATACAGGACTTCACTGCTGTTGCTTGCCTTTGCCATTTTTATAACTGTTAATGACGATGATTTAGTGGTGGAGAGTCTACTCTAAAATAATTGATTTGACTCCTTGCATGTCATCTCCCGGTGTCAACTCCCATTTCTGTGTCAAGATTAGACTCCTCAACTCCTAAAATTCAGTATTTTTGGAAATGAGGAGACTGATTAGTTGCCTTACTTCCGAGAACACTCGCATTTTCTATAGAGAGCTAGCGAGGGACGTAGATAGAGGGGAGAGGCACAGTATAGGCAGGTCAGCCACTAGGCAGACAGAGTCAGAATCGTGCACTTGGCCTATCTATTGGGTTATCAAAAGCTGTATCTTCCCATTTCAGTAAAGCAGGGCCTATCAATGAATAGGCTAGGATAATCTACACGCAACAGACCGAAGACTGAACACACATTCGCATCATTAGCAAAGAGAAACAGCAAGCGAGCTAGTGTGAGGAAGAAAGAGGACAGGGCAGGCAGATGTCTTGGTAATATGTACGTTTACCAAAGTAGCCTAAAGTTAACCTCTCCTCTCTAGTTTTATTTAAATCACGCAACAAACCCCAATCATACAGTTTGGCTATAAAACGGCAAAGAATATGTTTTGTGATAACTGCACTGTGATTTTAAATTTGTGGAAAGAAACACACAAAAAACAAGTTTTTCGTTTGGGGATTTTTTCTTAACATTAACGATCCCAATTACCTTTTAACGTTTAAACATTCACACCCATAATCTCTATTACATATCGATCTTTCATTGATTTAGTTATATAGGCTAATAATGCTCATGCTCTGACCTTGGAGGTTCTTGTTCTCCCTCTTCATGGTCTCCAGATGATCCAGAGACTCCTCATAAGAGTTCTTGAGTTTGAAGAGCTCAGTGCTGAGAGATCTGGCCTCTTTCTGGGAGCTCTCCAGCTCAGTCTGAGACTCCTCAAACTTCTGCTTCCAGTCAGCCAGGATCTGGAAATCATACAGGTATTTTAGATAGTTGGAGTACAGTGTATGATTAAGATAAGATGCCCGCTTCTCAAACCACTAGGCTACCTGAAGGCTAATAGGACTTGTGTATTCCATATGTTTTTTCTTACCTTGTCGAAGTTCCTTTGCTTCTTGTCCAGAGAGGCAGCAGCTGCATTGGATCTCTCCACATCCACCATGAGATCTTCAATCTCATTCTGGAGTCTGTGTTTAGTCTTCTCCAGGGATGAGCATTTTGCATTAACAGCCTCCACAGCTTCCTCTGCATCCTGCAGACGCTGAGCCAGCTTCTTCCTAGATTTGCATAGATGAGAAACACATTTCAGAACAGCTGCCTTTTTTTGTCTGAAATACAGTACAATGCATGTTTATACAGGTATTCAATGTATTATTCATTCATCATGTACATTTGTGTATCGCTCTTTCAGCCAAGCTTCAATAGCCTGAAAAGTAAGAGAAAGTAAGAAAACATCCTTACTTTGCGTCTTCAAGCTCCTCAGTCTTCTGGATGGCATCAGTTTCATACTTGGTTCTCCACTGAGCCACCTCAGCATTAGCCTTGGACATGCCACGCTGCAGCTCAGACTTGGCCTCTTGCTCCTCCTCATACTGCTCCCTCAGCAGATCTGAGTCATGGCGAGCAGACTGCACTGCATGGGCAAGTGCATTCTTTGCCTGGTAAGGACATTTTTTAAAGGATCTGTAATTATGCCGTAGGATAGATTTAGTAGGATGAAGGACACTGCATTCTTTGTATCAATACCTTGACTTCCTCCTCCAGTTGTCTCTTGAGGTCTTCAATCTGCTGAACGTTGGACTGCTTACCTCTGGTCAGTTGGGAGACCAGAGAGTCCTTCTCCTCCAACTGTCTGGCAAATTCACCTGTTTTCATGCAATTCAAATTATTTTAAATTATATTACATACTGTATTTATTCATTTTGGCTGTTCGGGTTTTTATTCATATACTGTACCATTCTCAGTTTGAAGCTTTGCTTTCTGCATAGTGAAATCATTGATAGATCGCTGTCCTTCCTCAGCTTTTGTCCTGTATTCGCTCATCTGGTCCTCTAGAGTGCGGCACATTTTCTCCAAGTTTGTCTAAAAACAGATTTGGATTTGAATGATAGAACAGCATCACTAGATTGCATCTTTAAAAAGCATGTATAGATTTAGATTATTTTTTTTAACAACATACTTTGGACTTGACAATCTGCTCCATGTTGGAGACCACATCATCCAGCTCCAGCCTGAGCTCACTCTTCTCCTTCTCCAGCTTCTGCTTCACTCTCTGAAGGTTGTCAATCTGCTCTCCCAGGTCAGCTACACTGTCAGCATTTTTCTTCCTCAGAGTGGCAGCTGTAGCCTCATGCTGCAGAGTAGCCTCTTCAAGGTCTCTGCGTACCTTCTGGAACTCAGCCTCCCTCTTCTTGTTCATCTCAATCTGGGCAGCAGTGGCTCCACCAGCCTCCTCTAGCCTCTCACTGATCTCTTCTAGCTCTCTGGACAAGTCTGCCCTCTGTTTCTCCACCTTGGCACGGGCAGCTCTCTCAGCCTCTAGCTCTTCCTCTAATTCCTCAATGCGGGCCTTAAATGGGAGGAATTAAAATGTTTTGGTAGATGAGAACATAAACATATGTAACAGAAAGATTCCCTTTTCAATGATGCCATTGAAATACCTGTAGCTCCTTCAGTTTCTTCTGAAGCTGGGCACTCATGGCCTGCTCATCCTCAATCTTGCTGTTGAGTTGGCTCATCTCAAAGTCCTTCCTGATAAGTAAAGCAAACATTTGAGCACTTTCTGTAAAATAACTTTTCATGCTATTTTTGTGGGTTGTGATCCTACTTCTTCATTCTCTCCTCCAGCTGCTGCTTGTCATTCTCCAGGTCCATTAGGCTCTCCTGGGTCAACTTCAAGTCTCCCTCCAGCTTTCTCTTGGCTCTCTCAAGGTCCATTCTCACCTTCTTCTCTTGCTCCAGAGACCCTTCAAGCTGATTAAATATGTATTAAACAATTTTCTGAGTAACCAATTCACTGTATCCTGTTTTTAGAATATGACAAAACATTTTGTAATTTTTTTGAATTCCTATTTGATACTCACATCATCAACTTGCTGTTCCAATTTGGCTTTGGCCTTGGTCAGCGTGTTGACTTTGTCCTCCTCACTCTGCAGGTCATCCAGCGTTTGCTGATGAGCCTCCTGCAGAGCCTTCTTCTCCTTGGTCAGCTTGGCAATGATTTCGTCCAGAGCTGCCATCTCCTCAGTCAGGTTTTTAACCTAAGGAAACAGAACATTGTCATTACACTTTCTCCAAACCAATTAATTTGAGTTTCAACAACACAAGAATGAAGAAAAGCGTTTACCTTGTTCTCTGTGGCATGCTTTTCCTTCTCCACTTTAGCCAGAGTGAGCTCCAGATCATCAATGTCCTTCTTGAGTTCTGAGCACTCATCCTCCAGCTTCCTCTTTTTAGCAGTTAGCTCTGAATTCATCTCCTCCTCATCCTCCAGTCTTTCTGTCAGCTCTTTGGCTTTGGCCTCAAGCTGGATTTTGCTCTTGATTAGACCCTCACATCTCTCTTCAGCATCCCCAATACTGTCTTCTTGCTGTCAATGTGTCAATATATTGTAAGTATATCAAATTCTCCAAAGTTCAAAAGTTTGTTTGGCGGGAAATTATTTGGACAATGCAAATGATCAACAAATGCTGATTGTACATATCTATTTAGCAAATCAAGTCTCTACTAACTAGGAAATTCCAAGGATGTGAATGTAGCAACTGCAATGCAATATTACTCACAGATTGGACAGCGAGCTGCAGGTCATTCTTCTCTTGGAGAAGGGAGACCATCTTCTCTTCCAGTTCCTTTCTACGCGTTTCAGATTTAGCATAAGCCTCTTTAAGCTTCAGGAATTCTTCCTTCATGTTGGCCATCTCCTTCTCAGTCTCTGCTGACTTCAGCAGAGGTTTGATCTTGAAGAACATCTTCATCCAGGGCCAATTCTTGACACCCATAAAGGCACGAATGTTCCATTGGATCACAAGCAAGGCATCCCTGTGAAATTTAATAAAATTAGGTTGTTATACAAAAATGTTCCTCCATCATATTGTCTGCAGAAATTGTATCTATTCTTATTCCAACCTGCGGTCAACTATTTTCTGGAACTCAATTCTGGCAATTAGACCACGTGATCGGGCCTGGAGGCCAGTGATGATAAGAGCGAGACGATCATCTCTCATCTCCTCAAGTAGACCCAGTAGACCTGCCTTGAAGAACACCTAAAGACACACAAAGGCCATAATGTGGTGCTTGGAAAGTCTCATATTTGGTAGGATTGTATTGACCATATATAACTTGAATGTGGTATCCCCCAGAATTACAGGACCTGGTAGTCATGTTTAGATTGCTGATTTCTTGTTATGTGCAATTGATTTTACAACTTCAGTCCCAGCATGTTGACCAAGAGTTACACTATTTGGCAAGGTCTTTAAAAACATGTACAGAAAGTCTAACAGTGTTAATTTCTGTTAACATTAACAATGACAAAAAAATATTAGTCAATTACCTATTTTCCCTGACGAAAACAAATGATGATAAGACGAGATGCCAAGAAAATATACATTAAACTGTAACAAATTAGTATTCATTTTAGTTTATGAAAATGTGACGAGACTTGAATTTCATGTGAGACTAATGGGCATTTAATTTAACATGAAGCTCCTTTTCATCTGTTTTATCCAATCATAAGCATTCATGCCTTTGCCGAATAAAGTTGCAATATGTAGCTTTTTGGGCAACCTGACCAAATTCACATAGAAATGTGAGTTATAGATATGTCATTCTCGTTGAAAGCAAGTCTAAGAAGCAGTAGATCTGTTGTTAGCTGTGTTAGCTATTCATATGTTTCCTGTTCTTAAGTTTTGTTTTTTTGTTTTTTACTTTCAGTTTTGTACACCAGCTTCAAACAGCTGAAAATACAATATTTTTGGTTATGGAAAATACATTTCACAGCGGTTTAGATGGTACAATGATTATCTACACTATACTTGCTTGTTTTGTCACATAAACTGGAATTAGGCGAACTATTAGAATGTTAGCAACCAGGAAATGGTGCAATGCTCTCAATTAGCGACTTTCAGTTGCATGGACTGATTGAGCTGATCTGCCCGGCTTTCACTTCAGTCACTCCCCAATCTTTTGAACTGATAGACTGCGTCGACACTTCAATTGTTACTAACCTGAACTAGAAACAATCATGTTTGCCCTCTCTTACTTTCATTTAGGCTATTTTTGCTTTGATCACACCCAAAACTATTTCCCATGTGCGCTCATGAACATCTTTGTCACCGCTCTTGCTGTTAGCAAATGCGAATGTATATATATTTTTCAATTGGAAATATTAGTGCTATTTGCTGAATATTAATGAGTGCAGTAATATTTCTGGCATTGTTGGAAAGTTCAGATTTTCACCTTTTTAAGGGAATAGCTGTTACTTCACTACCATCCTAAGTTTATTATGGGAAGAAAATATCTGTATACCTAACTTGTGTAATGTAGCCTAGGCTATATGGTAAATAATTTCTTGCATTGGTTACAAACTACCACAATAGCAATGTGCCAGCTATATGAGGGGATAGTAGGCCTAGTTGGATAAGGCTGTCTTAATGTGCACGTGATGGAAGTTAAAGGTAAATATACATTATTTAATGGAAAATAATGCACTGAATAATATGTGGCTTAAATGACTGTGACTAAGACAAAAATAGTCCGGAGTTTTAGTCAACTGATAATAACTAAAACTAAGAATGGTGAAATTACTAAAATGGGACTAAGACTAAAATGAAAAATAGCTGAATATATTAACACTGAAGTCCATCTCAAACATCATGGCCACTATGCTTTTAATTGCTTATTGTAGATCCGGATCAACTGGCGCTATACCAAGTATATATTTGTATCTCTTGACTTTACCCATTTGCACTAGAGACAGATGACATGATATAAGCATGATTAATGGTATATCAGCAGTTATTTCAAGAGGCTTTGCTAAGGTTGGCCAGATGGTGGTCTATTGTTAATATACTGCTTGGACACGATAATTGCTGCTATTTTTTCCATCCTGGTCCAACAGGTCTTATTGCTTTTCATCTATTTCGAGAACTTACCTTAGTGTGTCCTAATCTGTACTGGGTGTGGTCAATGTCCAGAGAGCCCAGGAGTTTTTCAGCTGCCTTCATGTTGTCAATGAACTGACCCTCAGGGATAGAACTTGGATTGAGGATGCGGTATCTGAAATTAAATCAGAAAGCAATTATCCTCAATAATGAAAGACTTGAATAATAAACAATTCAATTCATTTTCGACCATAAATGTATAATTCTTTTTTACCTTTGTTTGAAGTCAGCATACAGGATCCTGTTGGGGAAGCCCTTTCTGCAGATCCTGATGCCTTCCAGCACACCGTTACAGCGCAGCTGGTGCATGACCAGAGGATTCTCCATGGCCCCAGGAGTCTTGGTCTCGTTGGGGATGATGCAACGTACAAAGTGGGGGTGAGTAGACCTCAAGTTGGTCATGAGTTTACCCAAGTTCTCCTGTGAGTAAGACACATGTAGAATTTTCCATCAGTGAATGAGTCTCCAAGTCCCTCACGAGTCACAGCGGCATTTAATGCTAACATGCCAATCCACAACATACTGACATCTCACATTTAGTGCAAACATAATACATTTGTTAATAATCTTCCATGTGAAAACATCAGCAATAAATAGATAGCTCAGATTTACCCTGTGCAATGCAGACACCGTCTGGAAGGAAGAACCTTTCTTCTTTTTACCTCCAGCCGCTTTTTCTTCAGCAGCTGTATGATAATGAAATAACCATTTAAATATACTATTATTACTACTGTCATGTGTATTGGTATTTATTTTAGTGGTTGTAGTCTTTGCCGATAGAAACATATAGTACCTGCTTCTGCACCAGCATAGGTTGCAAAGAGGTTGGCCAGGAACTTAAGACCTGACTTCTGGAACAGTCCGACCACAGTCTCATTCAGCGGATCCTTGTTCTTCACCAGCCAGTTACCAATGTTGTAGTCAACAATGCCAGCATAGTGAACCAGGGAGAAATGGGCCTCTGGTCTACCCTTAATAATTCTAGGCTTCTGGAAGCATGCATTTTTGCCCAGATGGTTTTCATACAGCTTAGCTTTGAATGTAGCATCACTGGCCTTGGGGAACATGCACTCCTCTTCAAGGATGGACATGATACCCATGGGCTAGTGGAAGGAATTAATAAAAATTAATTAATACTGAGCGAAAAGCATAGTGAATAAATATCAGAATAATTTGTGGTTGAAGCACATTTATGAAGATTGCCATTGTAATGTTTGAAATCTCAAATATTACTTAGGATACATCATATAAACTACAGCAGAACTGAAGACACCAACCCTTTCAATGAGGTCAATGCAGGCAGCCAAGTCCATGCCAAAGTCAATGAACTCCCAGACGATGCCCTCTTTCTTATACTCTTCCTGCTCCAGCACAAACATGTGGTGGTTGAAGAACTGCTGCAGCTTCTCATTAGTGAAGTTGATGCACAGCTGCTCAAAGGTGTTGAACTGGAAAGGAAGTTCAGTTACTTTATTTGGTCAGCTGTAATATTTTAGATTAATCGTTTTATGATGTGTCATTTTTATCAAATTTACATCAAACACTCACATCAAAGATCTCAAATCCAGCAATGTCCAGCACACCAATGTAGTGCTGGCGAGCGTTCTTAGTGTCCAGAGTAAGGTTGATTCTTATCACCATCCAGAGGAACATGTTCTCGTAAATTTTCTTTGCCAGTGCACCAACAGCGTAGTATACCTACAAAATATTGATAAAATAAATGACCAAAACATAGCCTCAACATTAACAGATAGGGACAGTTTCCCAGACACAGATTAGACCTAGTCCTGGACTAAAAAACATGTTCAATGGGGAATTACAGGTATGAACATCTTGCAACTTTATAGACAAGTTGTATTCTCAATATTATTTTTTAAAAAATGTTTCAGGCTCACCTGGTTGACATTCTGACCTTTGGTGACCCACTCATTTCCAACTTTGACCCTTGGGTTACACAGCCCCTTGACCAGGTCAGCAGAGTTCAAGCACATCAGATATGCAGCTTTGTCAATATCTGGAAAGGCAAAGTTGGAAGAGGCACTCTGATCGGCAGATTTTTCTAAGATGACTGTATATTGAAGGGAGATTTTAAATCCTCAGCACTCACCCTCAGTGCCGTCAGCCTCTGCTTGCTCCTCCCTCTGCTTGTTCTTGAACTTCATGTTGCCGTAGTGCATGATGGCACCAGTCAGCTTATAAATGCCATTAATCTCTTCTTGGGCGAAGCCAAGCACATTAAAGGCATCCTAGTTCCAAATGAAAAGGCATTGTTTTGTATTGGAGAAAGAGTTGGTGCAATAGTGCAATATTATCGTATGTACAGTATGTACATATATTACTCACATCAGTAGCCATTAGCTCATCTGAATCATTAATGGAAGTTACAGCAATCTCTCCTTGGGAGATGAAGGCATAGTCATAGGGATTGCTGGTGATGAGTAGCATCTCTGAAAATAATCGAACAGCACAGTTTAATTTGTGTTCATGCTGTGGTTTAGGTCATAACATAATATACTCAGTATTAGGATTGGGGTCGATTAGAAAAAAATATTGTTAAAAAAAGAAAACATTAATATTATAAATAGACAGGATGGCATTTTTTTTAAACAGCTGGAGATTGTTTTGGGTGCATCAAATTTGAATGTTGTATGCTTAAATTACATTTTAATAATTGCAACTTTCTTATGGACAAAGAAAATGTTACAACGTAAATCACGCTACATTGTGTTGTGTGTTTTACGGTGGGGGATGGGGGGGGGTAGCACCATAAGAATTGAATTGGAAATTCTCAGTTTAAGCCTGACCTCAACCCTACTCAGTTTGATGTTTCAGTACTCACCCAGCAGTTCTGGTTTCTTTTGGGACAGGATCTGGTAGAAGATGTGATAGTCTCTCTCAGCCTTGAGCTGGAAAGTGACACGTGACTTCTCCAGAAGATCTGATGAGTATGGAAAAGTTATTTTCGTATGAATGTGGTTCCTGTCAAATAGATCTGTTCAAACCTGAGCAAATTGAGTATTGTACTCACAAGTCTCAATGTCAGCAGACGAAAGCTTCCCAGTGACTCCAAAATGAATTCGGATGAATTTACCCTGTAAATTATTGTCGAAGCAAGAAATGACTGAGCACACCAGATCTGGGTTCAAGTTGTATTTGTTTTCTTTTTGAATACCTTAGGTGCACTTGATTGAGCTTGCATGGTGTAATGCAGGGATGGGCAAGTTTGATAAGGATTTCCAGCAATTTTAGCAGTCCTCTGTTGACAGCATTTTAGAGACAATTTCCTGCAATTTTACATAGTTTGCCATGGGGTGGAGAGAAGATTTAGCCATTTAACAGCTAATATCCTGCAATTCTACACATTTTGCCATAGGGTGGAGAGAAATGTTAACCGTATGATATTTGAGTGAGAGTGACTAACAAAATCAATGGATGCCCCCCCCCCCATTCGGTAATTAAATGATTACTAGAATTACTAGAATAAACAAGGTGCAATTTCGAAATTGACAGTCACTCAATTAGCCTATGTCAGCTAACTTTTTTAAAATAGGTAAGTTAGTCTAACAGCCAGCTATCTAGACTTGTAGTAATCATGGTTGAAATACCGACTGGGGGGCCCCCATTGATTTTGTTAATCACTCTCCCTCAAATATCATATTAAAAACTGCAAAACATTTCTCTCCACCCTATAGCAAAATGTGTAGAATTGCAGCATATTAGCTGTTAGAATTGTTCATTTCTCTCTCCGCCTCATGGCAAAATTATTAGAATTGATTGAGATTAGTATAAAATGCAGCAAACTTGATTTAAATCTGCAACATTTTTCAACAGTAAGTTGAGTACTATAGGCAGACTCAATCAAGTGCATTGCAACTAGCGTTAGCGCAATGATATGCTAGCTGTTCCCATAGACTTCCAGTCATTGAGCCAATGACTTTCCATTTAAAAACGTGTCTCGGCAGAATATATTAAATTACATATTTTTTACAGCAGTGGTCCATATAGGGGAAACATTGAACATATATAATAAGATTTGAATTATATCTGACAAACAAACAAGACCAAACGTACGAATCTGGAGGAGTTGTCATTCCTGATGGTCTTGGCATTACCAAAAGCCTCCAGGGCAGGATTGGCCTGGATGATTTGATCCTCCAGGGTTCCCTACAAACCAACAACCATACAGTGTTAAAATGCTGCAATAAAAATCCATACTGTACGAACAAATATTAATGAACATTTGCATTCTATTTTACCTTTTTCTCTTCTGCAGCACTTTTCTTTCCGCCAACAGCAGCAATGCTGGCGAAGTACTGGATGACCCTCTTGGTGTTAACAGTCTTTCCAGCACCGGATTCTCCACTGGGATTGAAAATACAAATGTTGATGTCTCAGAATTTCTCTTAACTTTAAATAGTCTCAAATGGATATAACCTTTGGTTGATTTACTTACGTGATAAGGACAGACTGATTTTCCCTGTCTGTTGAAAGAGAAGTATCAGTAAATGTGACATTATCCAAATATAATTAGATTTATGTAGATTAAAATGTTTTTACCTGACAACATGTACTGGTAGGCATTGTCAGAGATGGAGAAGATGTGAGGAGGAGCTTCTGTTCTCTTCTTGCCTCTGTATGCATTGACTACAGACTGATCGTACACTGGCAGCCACTTGTAAGGGTTGACAGTGACACAGAAAAGCCCTGAGTAGGTCTGTCAAAGACAAGGGTGATGCATATTTAGTTTAATTCATTTGAATGAATGATTGATTTAATAGAGATATTAGCAGGTCATTACTTACGTAGATCATCCAGGCTGCGTAACGCTCTTTGAGGTTAAATAGCACAGCGGGCTCGTGCAGGAAGGTGAACATCGCCATGTCCTCAATTTTATCAAACTTTGGCGGGTTCTGAGGGTGGACGTCGTCCTCCTTCACAGTAACCGTCTGAAAGAAGAGCAAATTTAATTGTTTTGTGTAATTTTCAAGGTGCAGAGCTATTCGCTTTGAGACAAACTCTAACTTGAGATTACACACAACATAGAATTTTGACAAATCATCCATTTACATGTAATGCCTGATTTACTTGAAAGTTAAAGATTTAAAGGATTCTGCTTTATTATCTCTTTTTAATACCAAACAGTAAAGCGCATAACCCAATTCTGTTTATAACTAATTGTTAATCAATCATAGAGTTATCCTAGTGGAAAATTATTATTATTATTATTATCTTGTGATTTTCCAGATCCAATTTTTTCAGAAATATTTTTCACCAACATATTTACCTTTCCAAACTCAGTTTCAGCGGTGACTTTAGCCCCATCTCTGCTGGTGATTGTGGCCTTGACGTACTCAACCTCAGGGTCAGGCACATAGCACTCTCTCTTTATGTCAAAGGCTCTAGTCTGGCATTCCATACGTTCCTTGTCTGATTTACGCAGAAAGGAAGCTGCACCGCCAAACTCTGCCATCAATGCGTCCCCCATTCTTAAACCTGTAAAGGCAGGAACAGAGCATTGAATACATATGTACATATTACATACAGTACCAGGTTTTAGTTGGAGTAATACCATGTATTTGTTGTGGATAGTGTTTATGTACTGTATGTACTCTATGTATGTATGTATGTATGTATGTATGTATGTATGTATGTATGTATGTATGTATGTATGTATGTATGTATGTATGTATGTATGTATGTATGTATGTATGTATTATTATTATTATTATTATTATTATTATTATTTTCAATTTTCTAAACTTCAGATTTACTTGTGCCAGTTCTCACTGTTGCCATGGTTTGTTGTATGCCAGGATTCTCATGACAAACATTTCTCAAACGTAAGAAACTACAACCATTTAGATATTCTTTTTTTTTTTTTTGTCATATCCAATTGGTATTTACAGTCTTGTCCCATCGCTGCAACTCCCGTACGGACTCGGGAGAGGCGAAGGTCGAAACACGACCCCACCAAACCGCATTACTTCTTGACACAATGCATGCTTAACCCGGAAGCCAGCCCCACCAATGTGTCGGAGGAAACACCGTACACCTGGCGACCGTGTCAGCGTGCATGCGCCCAGCCCGCCACAATAGTCGCTACAGCGCGATGGGACAAGGACATCCCGTCCGGCCAAACCCTCCCCTAACCCGGACGACGCTGGGCCATTTATGCGTCGCCTCATTGGTCTCCCAGTCGCGGCCGGCTGCGACACAGACGGGTCTTGAACAGGTCATTACTTAGACCACTGCGCCACTCGGGAGGCCCTAGATATTCGTACTTTACAGTATTTTTTACAATATCAACCATGTTATTCTGTTAATGACAAAGGGAACCATGCATTGTTGTGGTAATAATCTAATGTCAGTGTAAATCACTAATATTAGATCATTTTAAATACATAAACAACTTTAGGGCTCCAGGGCTGTATTTTCTATTCTCTGGAACCAGTTTTGGAATATAGTTTAAATTAGACCTTTGTCCTGATTTTGCCTTAATACAAAAATCAATACCTAAATGAATTGGAACATTACATATTAGTATGACTGTACAGGAAACAACAACACTTAGTGTCTTAATGTCCACAAGCCAGAACAGCTTCAATACACCTTGGCATAAATTTTACAAGTGTCTGGAACTCTATTGGAGGGATATGACACCATTCTTCTATAAGAAATTGCATAATCTGGTGGTGGTGGTGATGGTGGAAAATGCTGTCTCAGGTGCCTCTCCAGAATCTCCCATAAGTGTTCAATTGGGTTGAGATCTGGTGACTGAGACGGCCATGGCATATGGTTTTCATGCTCATCAAAGTATTCAGTGACCGCTCGT
Organism: Thymallus thymallus; assembly: GCA_023634145.1. Taxonomy (NCBI): domain Eukaryota; kingdom Metazoa; phylum Chordata; class Actinopteri; order Salmoniformes; family Salmonidae; genus Thymallus; species Thymallus thymallus. The sequence continues at coordinate 12,532,196 of CM042417.1, read as the reverse complement.
GCCCTGTGAATGGGGGAATTGTCATCCTATGGGGGCATAGCCATTGTAGCCAAAATAATGGCCTGCCCATTATGTTTTATACATGACCCTAAGCATGATGGGATGTTAATTACTTAATTAACTCAGAAACCATACCTGTGTGGAAGCACCTTCTTTCAAAACACTTTCTATTCCATATTTACTCAAGTGTTTCCATTAGTTTGGCAGTTACCTGTACAGTATATACTGCATATGAGTAGTATACTGTACCAGTCATAGCATAATAGAAATGGCAGACCAATAAAACTTTAAAATATAAACCTAAAAAAAACACGAGGGCTGAAGTAGAACATCAGTAAGCTACCAGATTTAGAGTCATAGATTAATAAGAGTTTATCTGAATGATATGAAGGTCAGTAAACCAATAGAACATTGGAAATAAACCAAAACATGTGAGTTTCACAGCAGGCCAAAAGTAGCTAGGTCCACTGTAGCTGAAATATAAAGGCTTGTGTTAGTGATGACACTGACAACATGTAATTACTATACAGGAAATATGTATTATGTAACATAAACAAGTTTACTAAATGAATGAGTACATACATTATTTTCGCATTAGTATACACATTTGTCAAGCTGTTATAGTTTTCATGAAACACATTTAAAGACTTCACGCAAACCACTAGGAGGCTTGTTGTAGAACCTCTATTCTTACCTGTTGTTGATCACCCCTTGGATACGTTTGGTGGAAAAGATCTCTACTGAGAATGAAATAGATAAATACAAAGACAAATATCAGTCTACTAACCAGCTATGTGTGGTAATGACTATTGTTAGGTCCTATAATGATGATCTTTGCCCTCCTCAGCAGACTGCCTCTGTATGCTTACCTTCAGGATGTCCGGTGCCTTGTGTCTCCCCTGGTCTGACTCCCATGGCCTCCATCACTCTTTATAAAGAGTGTTTCTCAGCCCTATATGGAGATGGGCTATGTCATTACATAAATTAGGCTGATTATTTCAAAAGATCTGTATTTGGGGCTAGAGGTGTATACCTCTTTGACCTATCAGGCTCGTTATAACAACAGGCTATTCCAGGGTGGACAGAGGAGGGGAGAAATTGGCCTCATTGAAAGCTCACTTGATCGAAGGGCAGTCTCAGGCACTGTAGTCATCTAAAAATGACAAGCATGTATGTTTGACCAGTGGGAATTCATCAAATAATGTACTTTAATGTGCAATAACAGAAGTTAGCTCCAAAAACAGTTTGAAGTAATATATATACATTTTTGTTAAGATTTAACCCCCTCCCCCATTCTACGTTGCTCTTTGTGAACACTTGGGGATTTTAGTCTTGCTATTCCTAAAACATTAGGTTGGGTGAATGAGGTGACATGGGAAAGTGTTGTTGCAGTGTGTAAATTCATTTCGTGATAGAAGTCTTATGGTGCAGCTGTCTTTTGTTCACCAAGACAAGGTCACTCTCACATCTATTGTCACCAAGAGCAACAGCTATTGTAAGTTTAACACTAGACCTCATCATGTTGACGTGGAATTCTTTCCTTCCTTTGTCCTTGAGGACAAAAATAACCCTGTGAAATTGTTCTTTGGGTGTACAGTATATGTAAATGAGTTAAAGCCACACATGGGGCAATACATGTCACTTTCCTCAAGAAACTCATGCTAGAGGGACTCAATGTATGTTAGGAATATTAATGTTAATAAAAAACATTTATAATTGTTAGGATGTCACTTCCACCTTTACCTTTTTTCTGTTATAATAACTTGTGTAAGGTGCTGGCTAATCAGGTTAGAAAAGCCTGGGTGGAAAACTAAATAAGGTACTGACCCAATGCGCATCAGGTATTTTGATTTGTAGTAACATGCTGTAAAAGGTCAAGATAACTGTCAATGCATTAGTGTGAAGCTGTCTACAAGCTGCCTACAAGGTGACAATATAGTGGTTGTCATCGCCAGAGAGAGTTCCCCTCCTTAGACATAGACACAGACATAGAGGGGCACCTTTGACTCTTACAGCTTTCACACCTTGGGCATTCAGCCTCGAGGTTTCCTAATTAGCTTCCACATGCCACTCCTCAAAGACACTGTTAGGTGTCAAATTCCCAGCTGCCAGGAGGAGACGCATACTGATCATGGCTAAAAACAAATAGTTATCTCTCTTGAAGATGGATTTTTAAAAGCAGCAACGTATTGTAAGCCGATACTTTAACTGGCATGTTGTTCTTTAATTTAATACAGTGGGGTCCGAAATTATTGACACCCCAAAAGATTCCTATGAATAAAGTATTCAAACCTTTAGTATTTGGTCCCATATTTCTAGCATGCAATGACTACATCAAGCTTGTGACTCTACAAACTTGTTGGATGCTTTCGAAATTCGTTTTGATTGTGTTTCAGATTATTATGTGCCCAATAGAAATGAATGGTAAATGATTACGGATCATCCTGAATGAATCATGAATAATGATTAGTGATAAAGTTACAGAGGGTCAAAGATCATAACCCCAAGACATGCTAACCTCCCCTGTTACTGGTAGTGATGAGAGGTTAGCATGTCTTGGGGTTATGATCTTTGACACTGTAACTTTCTCACTCATCATTATTCACGATTCATTCAGGATTATCCGTAATCATAGTATAAATTATCTGTAATCATGGTAAAACCATTTTAGTATAAAATAACAGAATTTTCCCATTTTTATGAGCATACAATATAGCTCAGGATTTGAATGATACATTCTATACAGTCATTAATGATCATCTTTATCAAGGGTGTCAATAATTTCGGACCCCGCTGTACATGTCATACCCCCCACCCATCAGCCAATATATTTTAAGCCTCTATACATATTGACATTAGTATTTGTATTCACTTGTATTTTGCATTAGTGCCTCTTACATATCATTGCCTAATGCTCTAGTATTTCATTTCCTAAAAACTTTTTTTTTTACATTGCACTGCAAGTAAGCATGTTGATTTGACCCTCAAATGTTCTACTCCCCCTCATTAATCTCCTTACTTAGTCTCAATACTTGAACAGTCTATTCTTGGCTCAACCTTTCTTTATTCGCCTCATACTCAGCTGTCCAGTCTGCTTGGGTTATGAGCACTGTCTGTCGGACTGAAGGAATGATGGTAGGACACCTTACCACTGTTCTGCTGTTGAAACATGTAACCTGACCCTCCTATGTATTTCGAGGACTGCACTATAATTAGGATTTCCATGCGTCTGTTGTGACTCAAAGGTCATGGAGAACTCACCTTACTTCTCAGTGTCGTCTTTGTCTTTGTATTGCCGATCACACTCTAATGCTATTAGGCTCATGTTATTCACATACTGTAGATATGTTAACATAAAACTGTCATCGAAATGTGTTGGACTCAATGTAACTAACTGATTGTTGGTTTTATCGTTATTTTGAAAGTTGAGTTTAAAGGGGCAATCTGCAGTTGCTTCATCTTTTTTGGAGTTATATATTAACGATACACTTCATTAGGTACACCTTTTCAACTGCTAGTTAACGCAAATATCTAATAAGCCAATCGTGTGGCAGCAACTCAATGCATTTAGGCATGTAGACATGGTCAAGACGATCTGCTGAAGTTCAAACCAAGCATCAGAATGGGGAAGAAAGGTGATTTAAGTGACTTTGAACGTGGCATGGTTGTTGGTGCCAGACGGGTTGGTTTGAGTATTTCAGAAAGTGCTGATCTACTGGGATTTTCCGGCGCAACCATCTCTAGGGTTTACAGAGAATGGTCAGAAAATGAGAAAATATCCAGTGAGCGGCAGTTCTCTGGGCGAAAATGCCTTGTTAATGGCGGAGGTCGGAGGAGAATGGCCAGACTGGTTCGGCTGGTAGTGGTGTGTAATGGTGTGGGGGATATTGTCTTGGAACACTTTGGGCCCCTTAGTACCAATTGAGCATCGTTTAAACGCCACAGCCTACCTGAGTATTGTTGCTGACCATATCCATACCTTTATGACCACAGTGTACCCATCTTCTAATGGCTACTTCCAGCAGGATAACACGCCATGTCACAAAGCTCACATCATCTCAAACTGGTTTCTTGAACATGACAATGAGTTCACTGTATTCAAATGGCCTCTACAGTCACCAGATCTCAATCCAATAGAGCACCTTTGTGATGTGGTGGAACGGGAGATTCGCATCATGGATGTGCAGCCGACAAATCTGCAGCAACTGCGTGATGCTATAATGTCAATATGGACCAAAATCTCTGAGGAATGTTTCCAGCACCTTGTTGAATCTATGCCACGAAGAATTAAGGCAGTTCCCATTGATTCTTGAAGATTATAGCATTTAAATGCCTCAAACTGTCGTACCTCATCAGAACCCAAAATATAAGCTTGTTTTACACCAACCAACACTATCCTATATAGACTCAAAACAAGGTTAAAACCATAATTGTTATATCATAGAGGGTCAGTCCTTGCATCCATAGCTCTATCTATGAATTTGGGAGTGGTTTCATTTCTCCAGCCCCATCTCTTTTTACTGAAACAGTGGCGGGGACAACGCTTTGTTAATGTTTCATCTGCTAATTGCTGCGTTAAAGTGAAGGTTTTCCACCTGCATTTGTGTGATCCCAATACAAAGGTGCACATCCCTGTACAGTAAAGTAGCTCGATACATTTGTTAATTGACAGGCACATTTTTTTACTCTGTCACGCTGATATCCGCAGATACTGGATATTAGACAGTTATGCTGAATTTTGTCACACTGTGTTAGTTTTGTGGGGAAACAAACAAGCAATCTACTTTTAGAATCTTTTTATTTGTGGGGTAACTGAAAAATATTTTTGCTCTCCCTATGGAGTTACTGGCTGTTGGATGACATAAGTGTCCTGTTTGGACGTAGGCAGTTACTATGTGATATTTATCTTATTTGTATCCATCATCAATCACCCGTCTGTGTGAATCACTGCTGCAGGTCCAGCCTCTTGCGTTGGGAGACCTTCAGTCAACTACAGAAAGCATGACCACACACATGAGAGATGGTACGAAGTGAACTGTCTTTTATAGCATTAGATTATACACTATTAATGTCTATTTTATTTACTTCTAATTAGATTTGTTATGTCTTTAATATCCGTCTTTTGATACCATGAACAGATGTGTTGGTTAACAAGTTACCTTTTTTGCTTGTGTCACGCTTTGACAGCAAGCACAATTGCAAGTTTTATTTTTGTATAACGTTGCAAGCTAGTTTAATTAGTTAAATTAGAATTTACTGTAGGACGGCAGATATTTATTGAATTAGCATTGGAACAAAGGCTGACTTTTAAACCAGCAGATCTGTATGATTCCCTTAGCTTTTTACCAGGAGGCTCCGACCAGGAGATCTGTATGATTCCCTTAGCTTTTTACCAGGAGGCTCCGACCAGGAGATCTGTATGATTCCCTTAGCTTTTTACCAGGAGGCTCCAACCAGCAGATCTGTATATAACCTTTATTTAATTAGGCAAGTCAGTTAAGAACAAATTCTTATTTACACTGACAGCCTACCTACAGGGTCAACCCCTGGAGCAAATTAGGGTTAAGTGCCTTCCTCAAGGACACATCATCAGGTTTTTTTTACCTTGTCAGCTCGGGTATTCGGACCAACGACCTTTCGGTTACTGGCCCAACGCTCTAACCACTAGGCTACCACTAGGCTACCTGCCGCCCATTAAGGGCTGATCTGTATTATTCCCGTAGCTTTTTACCAGGAGGCTCCAACCAGCAGATCTGTATGATTCAATTATCTTTTTACCAGGAGGCTCCAACCAGCAGATCTGTATGATTCCCGTAGCTTTTTACCAGGAGGCTCCAACCAGGAGGCTCCAACTGGCAGATCTGTATGATTCTCTAAGCTTTTTACCAGGAGGCTCCAACCAGGAGGCTCCAACCAGGAGGCCCCAACCAGCAGATCTGTATGATTCCCTTAGCTTTTTACCAGGAGGCTCCAACCACCACATCTGTATGATTCCCTTAGCTTTTTACTAGGAGGCTCCAACCAGGAGGCTCCAACCAGCAGATCTGTATGATTCCCTTAGCTTTATACCAGAAGGCTCCAACCAGGAGGCTCCAACCAGCAGATCTGTGTGATTCCCTTAGCTTTTTACCTGGAGGCTCCAACCAGCAGATCTGTATGATTCCCTTAGTTTTTTACCAGGAGGCTCCAACCAGCAGATCTGTATGATTCCAGTAGGTTTTTAATAGAAGGCTCCAACCAGCAGATCTGTATGATTCCCTTAGCTTTTTACCAGGAGGCTTCAACCAGGAGGCTCCAACCAGCAGGTCTGTATGATTCCCTTAGCCTTTTACCAGGAGGTTTCAACCAGGAGGCCCCAACCAGCAGATCTGTATGATTCCCTTAGCTTACATTTCACTTTTCTTCTCTTTCAGCTGATTCCTTTGGCTTTCAAGTTCCTTCTTTCCTCAACATCTGCACATCAGCTCCAACCAGGAGGCTCCAACCAGGAGGCGACAATCAGGAGGCTCCAACTAACAAATAATAAGAAATGCGGGGGTGTGTGGTACGCCAGTATACACTTGTAGATCGCCTTCAATGTAGTCTCAGGATAGTGTTTTCTTTCCACAGGGACCACAGAAGCATCTGAGCAGGATAACATAACAGGTGATGTATCGTTATGCATCCATCCGTGAGTAACTTTGGTCTGTAATCACTCATTCACTCAGGACTTATTTATTCATTCAGGTCTGTATATACAGATTAATGTACAGTTGTTATAGATTATGCAGGATAAATTGTAATTACTCAAAAAGGGCTACTGTTCAAGACAATGTATAGATTCAGTCACACCTTTACCAGTGTTGATGGCAAGCATACGGATTTTCCCTCCCTCATATTCATAGTGTCATCTTTGTTTTGTATATCAAATTGGTAAATAACCCAATTTAGATTTGAGACATACTTTAACTATTACTAACAATTTTATCAAAACTTAAGAGTGAGGTGTTAAATGTTTATCTCTTTCTATGATACAATTTGACGTATGTTATATGTATTTTTTTATTAAAATCTGTGTTTTTTTATATAATAGTGCATTTTATTCTTTCAAAATGTCTGGAATTCCTATTCGTAATGGCATCAACACCAACCTTGATATCTATACCAGACATGAAAAACCTTTGGCACAAAAGGTAACATATTACAAGCAATACACAGAGATGGAATTTAAATGTACTTTATTATGTATTCTGCTCAGTAACATGGAGGAAAGCTAAAGCAATACAGTCAAGAGATTTTCAGAAAGATCCATCTGAGAGCTCCCCTCTTTATTGTGTCCTTTCTGTGACAGAAGATGGATAAAGGTTGCGAAAATTAACTACTGTATATTCTGAGAACATTTTTATTATATACTGTGTATTATCACATTTTAATGAGCAACTCCAAAAAGTATTATTATGAATTATATAACTGGTGGGTCTAATCCTGAACGCACATCATTAGCTCAATGTCACTAGAAAACACCTTTAAAAAATGCAAATGCGGCTACTCTGTTGTTATTCTGTCTGCACTGTTTAACACAGCTGTAGTTGGCTAGCTAGCAAGCAAGGAATAAGAACGTTGCCAGCCAGTTTGGCAATAGAACATTTAGAATGAACTACTGGGTTGCGTCCATATGTGCAGAACAAAAAGACTGAACGACAGGGCCGCGTCTCTAGCAACCGAACCGATAGAACGAACGACCAGCCGGTTTGGGTAGCGACCCTAGATTTGTGTCGGGACTATATTTTGTGGAAGGATTTTTATTTAACCTTTATTTAACTAGGCAAGTTAGTTAAGAACAAATTCTTATTTACAATGACTGCCTACAAACTCAGACGACGCTGGGCCAATTGTGCGCCGCACTATTAGGACTCCCAATCACAGCCGGTTGTGATACAGTCTGGATTCGAACCAGGTTGTTTGTAGTGATGTCTCTAGCACTGAGATGTAGTGTCTTAAACCACTGCGCCACTTGGATGAAATAGTATGAATAAAGTCAGCAAAATAATGTTTTTTATGAAATTAAATAACTGTCATTATTTGAATATGTTGGTAACCCATTGTATAAAAGTGATAATGCCCTCAAAGCCGGTGTTTGGAGGATATATTTGCACGGTTTGCCGGCACGAGATGAAAACACCGGTGCCAATATATCCTCCAAACATTGGCTTTGAGGGCATTATCACTTAAATGGGGAATTACTCTGTCTGTGACATCCTAAGCTGTAGTGCTTTGCTTCAGGGGAGATTACTAAAGACCATGGTAGACACAAGGTTGAAAATATTGAAGTTCTCTTCATTTTAACTTGTTTATCAAACTAATCAATATTTTAAAAACTACCAGGTATAAGTATACACTTTTACTTAGTGTTATTACATGCTACCTTCTTATGAAACTACCATGTAAATACAATTAATGTAAAGTGGTCTTTTTAAGATAGAAAACTTATCCTGTCTTGTATAGTTTTAGCACACAATGGATGCTAGTAAATGTATTAATATAAATGTACTTTATATATTCAAATATTAACAATATTATGGCTGTTTGATATCATATGCCTTAAACATTTTCAACGATAAGTCTTCACTTATAAATTACATGGGGGAATCTACAAATTATAAATAATAGAAAATTGAAACAGCAACTACTGACCTTGGAACCGGCATCACGACTCTTGCCGCTCATCTTGTTGACCTGAGACAGCGATATACAGTGCCATCGAAAAGTGTTCAGACCCCTTGACTTTTTCCACATTTTGTTAGGTTACAGCCTTATTCTAAAATTGATTAAATTGTTTTTTTCCTCATCAATCTACACACAATACCCCATAAGGACAAAGCAAGAAAAACAAATCACATTTACATAAGTATTCAGACCCTTTACTCAGTCATTGTTGAAGCACCATTGGCAGAGATTTCAGCCTTCAGTCTTCTTGGGTATGACGCTACAAGCATTCTTCTCTGCAGATCCTCTCAAGCTCTGTCAGGTTGTATGGGGAGTGTTGCTGTACAGCTATTTTCAGGTCTCTCGAACGGATTCAAGTCCGGACTCCGGCTGGGCCTCTCAAGGACATTCAGAGACTTGTCCCGAAGCCACTCCTGCATTGACTTGGCTGTGTGCTTAGGGTCGTTGTCCTGTTGGAAGGTGAAACTTCGTCCCAGTCTGAGGTCCTGAGCCTCTGGAGCAGGTTTTATTAAGGATCTCTCTGGTCTTTGCTCTGTTCATCTTTTCCTCGATCCTGACTAGGTTCCCAGTCCCTGACGCTGAAAAACATCCCCTCAGCATGATGCTGCCACCATGCTTCACTGTAGGGATGGTGCCAGGTTTCCTCCAGATGTGATGCTTGGCATTCAGGCCAAAAAGTTCAATTTTGGTTTCATCAGACCAGAGAATCATGTTTCTCATGGTCTGTGAGTCTTTAGGTGCCTTTTGGCAAACTCCAAGCGGCCTGTCATGTGCCTTTAACTGAGGAGTGGCTTCCGGCTTCCTGATTGGTGGAATGCTGCAAAGATGGTTGTTTTCTGTAAGGTTCTCCCATCTACACAGAGGAACTATAGAGCTGACCATCGGGTTCTTGATCACCTCCCTGACCAAGGCCCTTCTTCCCTGATTGCTCAGTTTGGCCGGGCGGCCAGCTCTAGGAAGAGTCTTGGTGGTTCCAAACTTCTTCCATTTAAGAATGATGGAGGCCACTGTGTTCTTGGGAACCTTCAATGCTGCAGACATTTGTTGGTACCCTTCCCCAGATCTGTGCCTCGACACAATCTTGTCTCGGAGCTCTACAAACAATTCCTTCCACCTCATGGCTTTTTGCTCTGACAAGCACTGTCAACTGTAGGACCTTATATATACAGGTGTGTGCCTTTCCAAATCATGTCCAATCATTTGAATTTCCCACAGGTGGACTCCAATCAAGTTATAGAAACATCTCAAGGATGATCAATGGAAACAGGATGCACCTGAGCTCAATTTCGAGTCTCAAAACAAAGGGTCTGAATACTTATGTAAATAAGTCATTTCTGTTTTTTATTTTTAAAACATTTGCAAACATTTCTAAAAAACAGTTTTTGCTCTGTCATAATGGGTTATTGTGTGTAGATTGCTGAGGATTTTTTAATTTAATCCATTTTAGAATAAGCCCGTAACATAACAAAATGTGGAAAATGTCAAGGGGTCTGAATACTGAAAGGCACGGTTCTTGCTGAATCTTGCAGAACTTGCCCAAATTGGATTTTTCCTCCTGTGAAAAAATATTGATATATTTTTTACCCCTCAAATCAAGGGAACCACTGAGTTATATGATGGAAGGTTTTCTAACCAATGTTAATTTGTGCATGTCGTCCATTTCATATTATATGTTAAGAATCACAATACGTTTGATATGTTACGAATTACAATTTGTTGTGGCTAACGTTAGCTAGGTGGCAAACGTTAGCTAGGCTAAGGGTTAGGTTAAGGTTAAATGGTTAGGGGAAGGGTTAGCTAACATACTAAGTAGTTGCAAAGTAACTAAAAGTAGTAAGTAGTTTAAAAGTTACTAATTAGCCAAAGTTGTCCGTGATAAGATTCAAACACGCAGCCTTTGGGTTGCTAGACCCTTGTGTTATACTCCCACCCACCTTGACCAACCACCCTCCTTTCTTTTTTGCCTTAAATTTCAATATGAATTTGGTTGGGTTACATATAGCAGCTTTAAGTAACCTTCTGTTTTATGTAATCATACCAAACGTAACATATCATACTAATTTGAGTGTCCCGGATTTTCATTTACTATAGGTAAAGAGGTCAATGGAGCGCAGACCGTGGGTTATAGACAGTGGCGACCTGTCATTTTGAGCCCCACATTTTTAGCATGTTATTTTGACATTAATACATGTCACATATCAGTTTGAAAACAATGTAAAAAAATATATATTTATTGAGTTAATAAAGCCTTCATACAAACATGGTCTCTTTTTTTGCTTTCTTGAGTAAGGCAGCTCCAAATTGCAGGTGTTTCAGCCTAGCTCAGTGCTTTCTGAGGAGGTGGGGCAGCTAGCGGAAAATACGGAGCTTAGGCGTTGGTAATGTTCTCTAGTTGCGCCGTGATTGGCTCAGTGTTCTGTCACTCATGGGGACACTATATCACTGCCAAATCTAAGGGTAGAGCTAGAAAATTCAAGCCCCTTGGGTGCTGCCATAGAGTTACATTAGAAGTGCCCATACAAGAAGGCTTAAGGTTATTGGCCACAGATAAAATGAGGTCAAATCACGTTATGTCTACAATAACGTTGATTGGACTGATCATGTCAACATCATACTTTCAAAATCTTAGCTAGCAGTCATCCTCATTAATCAAGTCGACAATCTACTGGCAAATCCTTTTTAATCCTTGTCATATGAAGAGAAAGTATAGGTAAAACGTATCAGTGGTCATAAGCCATTGGACAAGGATTAAAGCACAACAAGTTGGAAATCGCTAATTCAACAATGAGTGGTTTGGAAGGAATCGGCATTGCAAAGCAATTATTAGCCTGATATTCAGGGAAGTGGGTGTGTGGTCCCAATTCTGGGATTAAGGGTCTCTTTTCCAAGCTTAAAATTATAAACATTCAACATTGGCCATGTCAGTCCAGCATGATTTCTGCCACGTTCAAAACAATTTAACTCAAAACTGGGATCTGACTTCAGTAAGTTGAAGACAACTGGGAACTAAGGAAAAAACTAGCTCCGACTGGGAAAATACGCTTTGAACGGTCACCCAACTCGGAATTGTAACTCTGGCCTCTTTCTAGAGCCACGACCTGAAGATCCCTGACGTCATCATGATTCAACGTCGTTTTTTCAATGTTCCCAGTTGTCTTGAAAGCACCACAAATCCTGAGAATGCCAGACTTTGATGATAAAGTTTGATGACAAAATATGCACACGAAGGACCGCAGTGGCACCTTCCTGTTCAAGTGAGCACAGCACGACAAGGTCCAAAAATGTCTTGTATGCTGCTGCATAAATGATGTAATATACAAGGGAGATATGTATACTGTAGCTAAGAAAGTAATACTAAGTGGATGTTGTGTAGTAAGCTGTTAGTAGCCCATGTTCCTCACCCTAATAATTTGGTGTATTTTCCCGTCTTAATTTCTCCTACTGTTCTGACTTGGTGGTGCAGGAGAGGCGAAGGTTGAGAGCCGTGCGTCCTTCAAAACACTGTTCTTGACACAATGCTCGCTTAACCCGGAAGCAAGCCAATGTGTTGTAGGAAACACAGTACACCTGGCGACCGTGTCAGCATGCATGCGCCTGACCCACCACAAGAGCCGCTAGAGCGCGATGGGACAAGGACATCCTGGCCAGACAAACCCACCCCTAACCCAGACGATGGGTTTCCCGATCATGGCCGGCTGCGACACAGCCAGGATCTGTAGTGACACAGCTAGCACTACGATGCAGTGCCTTAGACCGCTGCACCACTCGGGAGGCCGTGTCAGGACCTTTCTAGGACGTTCTCGGGACTTTGATTTTACTCACGTGATGGTCCCAAGGGACTTTTTTAAGACGTTCTTCAGATGTTGTATCATGGTCTCCTGAAGGTCCCCTGAACGTTCTTGGGATGTTGTGTCATGGTCCCCTAGAGGTTTTGTCTATTTCTTACATTTTTTTATTTAACCTTTATTTAACTAGGCAAGTCAGTTAAGAACAAATTCTTATTTACAATGACAGCCTACAATGGCCAAACTCGAACGACGCTGGGCCAATTGTGCGCCGCCCTATGGGACTCCCAATCATGGTTGGTTGTGATACAGTCTGGATTTTAACCAGGTTGTCTGTAGTGACGCCTCTAGCACTGAGATGCAGTGTCTTAGACCACTGTGCCACTTGGGATCCCCAAGTTCCCGGTTTGTCCTGTTGACGTCCCAAGGTCATGTTTTAGGACGTTGTGTCATTTACCCCTGAACTTTCTTGGGACTTTGTGTCATGATCCCCTGGAGGTTTTGTCTAGTTTCTGGTTTGTCTTGTTGACGTCCCCGGGGAGTTTTTAGGACGTTCTTGACACATTGTGTCATGGTCTCCTGAAGGTCCCCTGAACGTTCTTGGAACGTTATGTCATGGTCAACTGGAGGTTTTTGTCACATGATGGTCCCAGGTGTCCCAAACCATTATAAGTAAAGTAATTAAATATTATGGGGATATAAGGTAAGTGGTACACTGTTCAGCTAAATGCTGAACAGTGTACCAGTGTACATTGTACCATCCCTAAGATGGGGAGAAGTGTATCCATAATAAATGTTTGCTCTACCTTCGTAACAGTACTATCAACAAGGCAGGTCCTACATCCCTGGTTTTGTCGCACCTGGACTACCGTTCAGTCGTGTTCAGGTGCCACAAAAAAGGACTTAGGAAAATTGCAATTGGCTCTGAACAGGGCAGCACAGCTGGCCCTTGGATGTACACAGAGAGCTAATATTAATAATATGCATGTCAATCTCTCCTGGCTCAAAGTGGAGGAGAGATTGACTTCATCACTACTTGTTTTTAGGAGAGGTATTGACATGCATACTCCAAACCCATACATACCCCACAAGACGTCTCTTCACAATCCCCAAGTCCAGAACAGACTATGGGAGGTGCACAGTACTACATAGAGCCATGACTACATGGAACTCTATTCCACATCAAGTAACTGATGCAAGCAGTAAAATTTGATTTAAAAAACGGATAAAAATACACCTTATGTGAAGCAACACAAACATAGGCACAGACACACGCATACACGATAACATGCGCACTATGGATTTTGTATTGTAGATATGTGGTAGTGGTGGAGTAGGGGCCTGAGGGCACACAGAGTGTTGTGAAATCTGGGAATGTATTGTAATGTTTTTAAAGTTGTATGAACTGCCTTAATTTTGCCTTGGCAAATACAAATACTTAAGGGCAGCAGGTAGCCTAGCGGTTAGAGCATTGGGCCAATAACCGAAAAGTTGCTGGTTTGAATATCTGAGCTGACAAGGTGACAAATGTGTTGATGTGCCCTTGAACAGTAAAACCCTTATTTTCTCCAGGGCCGCTGTCCTACTATGGCTGACCATGCAAAATGACACATTTCACTGCACCAATCCGATGTATATAACAATAAAACATCTTATTTTTCAACATGACCCCATCTGAGATTTGAATTCACAACCTCTGGATTTCAGCTATGCTGATCTTTCTCCTGTGCCTACAAAGTCTGTAGATTTCAGAAGTCCCCTACACATTATCTATAATACATCTCTGCACTTTGCAAAAGAGTGCCATCTACACTGCTATTTTAGTTATCAGTTAATCTGACTATTCTCTTATTGATTTAATTGGCTTATTTCAGCTATTTGAGTTTGGGTTTTCAGGATAGTTTTCTAATGTTGGTGAGGCATTTTATTCTGCTTTAAAATGTTACTCCTGAATCACTATGATAAATATAGTCAGGTTTTTTCAGTGTATTTTAACAGAGCTGAGATTTGTAGGAATAGGCCTACAGGCGAAATCGTAGATACAGACATGGTGGCATAGCAGGAATACTGGAAGGCTGTGAACCAAGGGGTTGTGAGTTCAAATCCCAGATGAGGATATGTTAAATAATAATTACGGTATGAATGAAAATACACAATTTAGTCATGTATGTCAAAGTGTGTCAAGTATGTTAAAAGCACTGTTTGTGTGTGGGTGTCCCTAGCATTGCTAAAAGACAAAGAGCTGTGACTGGATCAGTGGTTCACCAATCAGGGCCTTGATGGGCTTGGCAACAGTAACAAGGGGTGATGTGTAATGAAAGCAGGGTGATGTGCCCTGAGTAAAAAAAAAATGTGGGGGTGGGATAATGTCTCTTTGCGACCATAAGGAAATTGTCTAGTTACCGGGACCAACCGGGAACTAGACAAAAACGACATCCTCTGGAACATCCCCAGGACTCACTGGGAACTAAAAAAAACCTCCAGGGGACCATGACAGAACATCCTGATGACTTTAGGCAACGTCCCAACGACTCATTATTGTTTGCAGAGATTGACCTCTACCGCATCTACAGTATGTTGCATCTAGTCTATGAGACCAGACTGTACTTTCGGTCAGACTTTTGATGGCCCAATCTAAAATTAATTGCAGAAGATAAGATAAGTGACATATACTGTAGGTATGGGATATACACTGAGTGTACAAAACATTAGGAACTGCCTTTTGCCATCAGAACTGGCTCAATTCATCGGAGCATGGACTTTACAAGGAGTCGAAAGCATTCCACAGGGATGCTGGCCCATGGTGAGTCCAATGCTTCCCACAGTTGTGTCAAATTGGCTGGATGTCCTTTGAGTGGTGGACCATTCTTGATACACACAGGAAACTGTTGAGCGTGAAAAACCCAGCAGCTTTGCAGGTCTTGACACAAACCGGTGCTCCTGGCACCTACTACCATACCCCGTTCAATGACACTTAAATATTTTGTCTTGCCCATTCACCCTCTGAATGGCACACATACACAATCCATGTCTCAAAGATAAAAAAAAATCCTTCTTTAACCTGTCTCTACACATCTACACTGATTAAAGTGGATTTAACAAGTGACATCAATAAAGGATCATAGCTTTCAACTGGATTCAACTGGTCAGTCTATGTGATGGAAAGAGCAGGTGTCCTTAATGTTTTGTACACTCAGTGTTTGTAGTGCTCAAGAAAGGACTTTGCTTGAGAGCAACATTACTTTTTCTATGATATAAAGCTATAGTGGTCCTAGTTTCTATCATAATGTGAGGCAATTGTACAACATTTTATTGAAGTGCAAATAGGTAATATTCTTCTAAATCAAAGGATATATTTCACAGTGTTGGGAAGTAGTGAAATACATGTAGTTTAACTAGTAATTAAAACACATTTTGCAGTAGCTTGGTATTGTTTTTAGTAGTGAATTACTTTTTTGCCGTGTAGCAGGTAGTTAGCTACTGGAACTACACACTTTTTTGGGGCAAAAAGAGAAAAGAATATGGGGGAAATGGCCAATAATGTCCTTTCTTATTCAACATCAGAACTGCCTAATTCTCACTTGAAACCGTTTTTGTGCTTAATAGGCGAAGTTACACATTCTGTTAACACCTGACCCAGAGTGATCTGATCTCGCAATATGCAGTCTATGACATTTCAGATTTAGATATGATCATTTTTCCCAAAGTAGCTTGGATGTTATGAACTACTTTTCAAAGTAGCTTTAGTAAATTATAAGTAAATATAAGTAAATTATAGTTTTCTTAACTGTAACTTTAGTGTAGCTTAACTTCTAGTGTGAAGTAAACTATGATTTCAGATTAGCTTCCCCAACACTGATATTTAATTAGTTGAAATGACTGTACATTTTAAAGACAGTGGTTTTAAGGACAGGTACGGTTTCACGTCAATATCAAATTATACAATGGGTTGTATTCAATTTAGCTCACACCCAATGTCCATGCGAGAAATAGCTTGAGGGGTGTGTCAGTTTTGGTGTGGTTAACACCTAGACAGCATAAACATTCTGAAGGAACTTGCAGTGTGTGCTTCCTTTACTGCATTGTGTGCAAAGAGATAGAATTGGGGCCTTTCTCAAGAGTATGTGCCTACACTGTAGAACCTCTATTTTAGAAGAATATGATTCTTACCTGTTGTTGATCACCCCTTGGATACGGTTGGTGGAAAAGATCTCTACTGAGAATGAAAAAGATAAATACAAAGACAAATATCAGTCTACTGACCAGCTAAGTATTTTCTGATTTGTGCCTAGTGATGATGTGGCAATCATAGTTGTTAGGTCCTTTAATTATTATCTTCCTCTAGAGATTGCTTCTATGTGCTTACCTTCAGGTGTCCGGTGCCTTGTCTCACTGTACCCCTCTTTATAAAGAGTGTTGTTCAGCCCTATATGGAGAGCCCATAAAACATTAGTCCTCCCACATCTTGTGTCATTATTCCTTTCCTTTATCCTTGAGGACAAATATAAACCTGTGAAATTGCTGTTGGATTCCTTCTACTGACTGTGAGACACTTCAGTGTGCTTGAATGTCTGGACCTCACCATCTGACATTGTAATAGCTGCAGCCTTCTCACATAAATATTTCCAGGCCATACATGAAAGTACACATACCTTCCTCAAGCAACTCATGTTAGGCTTTTTTATTTATGTATTTGTTTTATTTAACCTTTATTTAACTAGGCAAGTCAGTTAAGAACAAATTCTTATTTACAATGATGGCCTACCCCGGGCCAAACCCGGACGACGCTGGGCCAATTGTGCGCCGCACTATGGGACTCCCGATCACAGCCGGATTGTGGTACCAGCTGGACTTCCACCCAGAGCGTCATGGAAAAATACAAGATATTGTTTATTTTACACATAATTAAGTAACATTTATCAAATTTACTATCAGTGCCTTCTTTAAAATATATAAGTGCATTACGCCTCTGCTTCCACCATGACAGATGCCATTCACCTTCAAAGACAATATCCCATTGAAACCTTATATTTTCTATAGTTTTTCTCTTGTGATTTATTAGCATCCTATGTTTAATGTATGCTTTAACTCAGTGTTAAACCCTGGTTACAACACTGGTATTATTTTATTAGGATCCCTGTTAGCTGTTGTAATAGTTATAGACATTCAATAGACGGGTTTTGTGTGTGATCAGACCACCTCCAGAGATAAAATCAAATCAAATGTTATTTGTCGAATTATGCGCCGAATACTAAAGGTGTAGACTTTACAGAAAAATTATTACTTACAAGCTCTTAATCAACAATGCAAATAGTCGGGGTAGCCATTTGGTTAGCTGTTCAGGAGTCTTATGGCCCCAGTGATGTACTGGGCCGTACGCACTACCCTCTGTAGTGCCTTGCGGTCGGAGGCCGAGCAGTTGCCATAGCAGGTGGTGATGCAACTAATCAGAATGCTCTCGATGGTGCAGCTGTATAACTTTTTGAGGATCTGAGGACCCATGACAAATCTTTATCAGTCTCCTGAGGGTGAATAGGCGTTCTCAACCTGCTCCACTACAGCCCCGTCAATGAGAATGGGGGTGTGCTCGGCCCTCCTTTTCCTGTAGTCCATGATCATCTCCTTTGTCTTGATCACGTTGAGGGAGAGGTTGTTATCCTGGCACCACACTGCCAGGTCTTTGACCTCCTCCCTATAGGTCGTCTCATCGTTGTCGGTGATCAGGCCTACCACTGTTGTGTCGTCGGCAAACTTAATGATGGTGTTGAAGTCGTGCTTGGACATGCAGTCAAGGGAGTACAGGAGGGGACTGAGCACACACCCCTGAGGGGCCCCCGTGTTGAGGATCAACCTGGCAGATGTGTTGTTACCTACCCTTACCACCTGGGGGCGGCCCGTCAGGAAGTCCAGGATCCAGTTGCAGAGGGAGGTGTTTAGTCCCAGGGTCCTTAGCTCAGTGGTGAGCTTTGAGGGCACTATGGTGTTGAACACTGAGCTGTAGTCAATGAATAGCATTCTCACAAAGATGTTCCTTTTGTCCGAGTGGAAAAGGGTAGTGTGGAGTGCAATAGTGGATCTGTCATCTGTGGATCTGTTGGGGCTGTTGCAAATTGCAGCAGGTCTAGGGTTTCTGGGATAATGGTGTTGATGTGAGTCATGACTAGCCTTTCAAAGCACTTCATGGCTACAGACGTGAGTGCTACGGGTCTTTAGTTATTTAGGCAGGTTACCTTAGTGTTCTTGGGTACAGGGACTATGGTGGTCTGCTTGAAACATGTTGGTATTACAGACTCAGTCAGGGACAGGTTGAAAATGTATAAGTTATTAATAAGTTATTACATTATCTGTTGGTCATTACAATATCAGGTGAGCAACAATTGTTTTGACCTGCATGATACAAGGCCTCAGGCAAGGTTATTATTCAGAAATAGGTTTTGACAGTTGATGACTACCTGTCAAGCCCTGACCGTGGCAACCATAGAGAAACCTAGAGAACTCTCTCTACAGTCAGGACCTGACACTACCCAGATACAGTGCCTTGCAAAAGTATTCATCCCCCTTGGCATTTTTCCTATTTTGTTGCATTACAACCTGTAATTTAAATGGATTTTTATTTGGATTTCATGTACTGGGAAACTGGTCAGAATTGAAGGAATGATGGCGCTAAATACAGGGAAATCCTTGAGGGAAACCTGTTTCAGTCTTCCAGAGATTTGAGACTGGGATGGAGATTCACCTTCCAGCAGGACAATGACCGTGAGCATACTGCTAAAGCAACACTCAAGTGGTTTAAGGGGAAACATTTAAATGTCTTGTTTTTTTGTCTTATTTCTTGTTTGTTTCACAATAAAAAACATTTTGCCTGGTGTCAAGAAGGGCAGCAAAGAAGCCACTTCTCTCCAGGAAAAACATCAGGGACAGACTGATATTCTGTAAAAGGTACAGGGATTGGACTGCTGAGGACTGGGGTAGAGTCATTTTCTCTATGAATCCCCTTTCCGATTGTTTGGGCCATCCGGAAAACATATTTGTCCGGAGAAGACAAGGTGAGCGCTACCATCAGTCCTGTGTCATGCCAACAGTAAAGCATCCTCAGACCATTCATGTGTGGGGTTGCTTCTCAGACAAGGGAGTGGGCTCACTCACAATTTTGCCTAAGAACACAGCCATGAATAAAGAATGGTACAAACACATCCTCCAAAAGCAACTTCTCCCAACCATCCAAGAACAGTTTGGTGACGACCAATGCCTTTTCCAGCATGATGGAGCACCTTGCCATAAGGCAAAAGTGATAACTAACATCAACATTTTGGGTCCATGGCCAAGAAACTCCCAAGACCTTAATCCCATTGAGAACTTGTGGTCGATCCTCAAGAGGCGGGTGGACAAACAAAAACCCACAACTTCTGATAAACTCCAAGCATTGATTATGCAAGAATGGCCTGCCATCAGTCAGGATGTGGCCCAGAAGTTAATTGACAGCATGCCAGGGTGGATTGCAGAGGTCTTGAAAAAGAAGGGTCAACACTGCAAATATTGACTCTTTGCATAGACTAAATGTCATTGTTAATGAAAGCCTTTGACACTTATGGAATACTTGTAATTATACTTCAGTGTACCATAGTAACTAATGACATAAAGATCTAAGAACACTGAAGCAGCAAACTTTGTGGAGACCAATACTTGTGTCATTCTCAAAACTTTTGGCCACAACTGTAGTAGTTCACATATCTGGAAAGAAAGTTACCTCCCTGTATTGTCTACTGTAAGCCCTTTTGACTCTCACACCTTGTGCCTCGCTTCAGCCTTGAAGTTCTGTAATTAGAAAAAAAGAAAACTGCCCTATATGGCAATGTTCCCGCATTCGGGGAGAATGAATTCACAGTAAATATGCCGGCTCAAAAAGGGCCAGAGCCGACTCTACTTTCTGAGGAGGCTCAGGTCCTTCAACGTGTGCAGTAAACTACTGCATACCTTCTACCAGTCTGTGGTGGCCAGTGCCATCTTTTTTGCAGTGGTGTGCTGGGGAGCAAACATCAAAGCCGGTGATGCTTCTCGGGTAAATAAGCTGATCAGGAAGGCTAGCTCTGTCCTGGGGATGAGCCTTGACACTCTAGAGGAGGTGGCGGAGAGACGGATCCTGGCCAAACTGCTGGCCATCATGGACAACGTCACCCACCCTCTGCACGCTATGGTTATGACGCAGAGGAGCTCTTTCAGTCACAGACTGATCCCACCACGGTGTGCCAGAGAGCGCCACAGGAGGTCCTTCCTGCCGGCGGCTATGAGACTATATAATGCCTCACCGGGGTGCCGTGCCGTCGGCAACATAGATCTGGAACTGTTGGGGTGCTAGGACCTAGTTTAACAATTATGCATCCATCCGTGAGTAACTCTGTTCCGTCAGCACTCATCCACTCAGGACCTACTTATTCATACAGGTCTGTATATACATACCCATGTACAGTTGTTATATTATATCACATGCAATATTGTAAGTAATTATTGGACCTAGGCATTCACTCAGGAATGCATATTAGTATCCTGCCAGTTGCACCTTTTCTCATTGCTTTTAGTATATCAAATGTGCAATAAGTGCAGTTGTCTGTAATTAAACCCTGCGCACTAAGGACTGTATTTTAAGGGAATTACTATTATTACCCCAATGATATCATACACACATTTAGCTATTAAAGTATCTCTTCCTGTCATTTACCTGTACAGTTTGTGTAAACATGCAAGTATTCACTTATCTGTAAATATAACTGTATACCTAACTGTACAGCTAATTTAACTAATTTAACCATGCAACATTTTCACTTACCTGTTCATTTACCCATTCTGTCTATTAAGTAAACTATTATTACCCTCGCTCATATCATACGCATTTTTAGCTACTGAAGTATTTCTCTGCCATCGACCTGTATAGTATAGTTAACCATCCAACATCCACCAATGTATAGTGTACATATTCAGCCAACCACTCATACTACGCAATGTCCTTTTATAGCTTTTTTTTTTGCACTCCAGATATCCTGTATTTCTATACTTTTTCATACTGCCGCTCTATGTATCATGTACCGTGTATCTGTCTTTTGTGTACTTTCGTTGTGGCATTTTGCACCTGCCCTGTGTTTTTGTTGTAGCTGCTTGATAATGAAATTTCCCCCCCGGGGGATCAATAAAGTACCTATCTATCTATCTATCTATCTATCTATCTATCTATCTCAATCGGAAATTACCTTCAGCGCTACCTTCAGAAGCTACCTTCAGAAGCTACCTTAAGCGCTACGGATTGAATCAAGCCCTTATTGAAGGGGTTGAAGGGATAGTTCACCTAAATTACATACAGTCATGTGAAAAAGTAAGTACACCCCCTGGAAAGTTGACTTTTTTTTTTTACATATTTGGACAGATGGATATGTAATCTTCACT
Organism: Thymallus thymallus; assembly: GCA_023634145.1. Lineage (NCBI taxonomy): Eukaryota > Metazoa > Chordata > Actinopteri > Salmoniformes > Salmonidae > Thymallus > Thymallus thymallus. Next base: position 12,510,270 of record CM042417.1, on the reverse strand, counting down.
TCGACACTGTTGACAGATAAAGGTTACCCAATTTAACAAATCACAAAAAATAAAAAAAAATAAAAATGCCTTTTCCTTATGGGGAAAACGTTAGTACACCCCTACCTTTACCATCATATAAAATGGCTAAAATTAGAATGAGGTGTACCAAAACAAGTGCAAATGATTAGAACACATTAGAGAGAAACCTAGGTCCAGCCTTCCATAAAGATAAGAAAATTGGTCTGGTTTGGTCTTAGCCATATGGGTGTGTGGTAACACATCATTCAAAGATCAAAAGACCTACCCGAGGCCCTCAGTAGAAAGATTATTGATGCCCATGAGTCTGGGAGGGGTTACAAATCCATTTCCAAGCAATTCGAAGTACATCATTCCATTTCCAAGCAATTTGAAGTACATCAATCCACTCTCTGACGAAAATTCCAAACCACTGGCAAACTACCTAGGACAGGTCGTCCCACCAGAGTCAGTCCAAGAGCTGACCGAAAGATGCTCATAGAAGTCTCTAAGAACCCCAGGGTAACATCAAGGGATCTACAGGCCTCTCTTGCCACAACCAATGTCGAAGTGCATGGGTACACTGTCAGAAAGAGACTGCACAAACTTGGCCTACATGGGAGGTCAGGAAGGAAGAAGCCTCTGCTCTCAAAAAATAATATCAAGACACAACTGACTTTACCTAGGTGTTGTCTGGCAAAAGTCAATTGTGTCTTGATATTATTTTTCCAATCATATTAAATTATTCATTTTTATAATTAAATGTCTGTCACTTAGGCTATCTAATATAAGTTGCAGCATATAATACTAATAATAACAATAATAATGTACTGTATCTTTGGTAAACACCTCACCCCCATACAGAGAGACCTGCACCAACTTATAACAAGTAAAAACAGACATTTAGGGCTCTATTCAATCACATCCACTTTAGCTGACATCAGCATAGTATCGGAGGTGGAACTGCGTTAGAGCTGTAAAATCCACAAGCGGCTTCTGCCATTTTAACTAAAGCAGATATTGCCATTGGCTGCACTAAGAGTCACATTAAGAGAAATCCCATGCATCCTGGTTTACAAATTCAAACACTGGAATGTGAGATGTAATCTACACTTCGATTAGGCTGATAGGAATCCTCATTATCTCGTTTAAAATCTGCTAAAATCTTATTCATTACATTTAGTTATTGCTTGCTTTTCTAAAGTCTACCAAACTTGCCAGCAGTTAGACAAGCTAGCTACTCGAATTTGATTGATAGCCTGAAATGGCGTCTTGGTAGCTAGTTATGAGTTTGGGAACCTACAGTATCTGGGCTAGCTAAAGCCAACTTCATAAAATTACTAGGTTGCTAGTAGTTTTACAGTGAAACAACAACATTATTATTTGAATTGTTTTAACAGGACAGCTTTGAGGGTGACATGCCCCTGTGCCCCCTATGGGCATGACGTCTCTTGTGTCCTCTACAGAATCTACATCAGATCACAGTCATAGAAGAAGTGTTTATAATTTCACCCAGGTTGAACTAATACACTATTACAAGATACCCCAAATATGGTTAGTTGTATTCCCAGGTATTCATAGGAAATGAGTGGGTGTCATGGTCTTTCTCAAAGCCTTGATTTTACAGGACCTCACTTCAATGTTATATCTCTTTTTTTGTTGTAGGTGTTTTTAATTCAATATACAAAATAGTGTATGTTATACAGTACAATGCATGAGATCTGATAACTTACCAGAAGTGGCAGGATAAGCCAGTACAGAGGTGGTTAACGGTACAGCTTATTTTCTACCTTCCCCAAGTGGACAATGTGGGAAGTACTGGGAGAACGTTCTGAGTTTGCAGACAAGGAGGTCACACACACTCAATTCATCCTTACTGTAGGCAGGGGAAAACAGAAGTGTTAGCTCGTTGTTTTCTTGTAGTCTTTTTATTTTTAATTACAGGTAAGCAAAACATTTTACTCCTTAGTGGGAAATAGATGTTCCTATATTTACTATCTGTAATAATATTTTGTTGATTAGCACAGTAATGTAATTCATGTTTTGTTGAATAAATATTGTGTTGATCAGTAATGAGTAATGTCATTAATTCAATAAATGAATAAAGCAGAACTATTTCAGTAGTCTCTTTAAAATTGTGCGTTCATGTGACCCACAAAATAAAAACATGTATGGTGTCTTTATACAGTAAGATATGTTTTATTTTATTTATTTTTTATTTCACCTTTATTTAACCAGGTAGGTCAGTTGAGAACAAGTTCTCATTTGCAACTGCGACCTGGATGTAGCCATGACCTCTTGCTTAGGTTAATTGTCCATAATCTTTGACCTAATTATATTTATTATAACCCTACCATTGACATTGGCAAGCCTAAAACTGCCCGATGGACAAAGGTTTGCCTTTATGTCATGCAAAATAGACGTCATGCGTGGGGGGTAGCTAGGCTCTTCTGGCTGTTCTGAGACACTTTTTTCATGCTTTGACACTCTCTCCAGTGTTAGAGCTATGTACAGCAATATGGCAAAACAAAAATGAATTCACTATATGATTTCTGCAGTGACGCATGGGAGTGAAGTAGCTTAAGTTAATTACATTGACCACTCAGACTGAAGTGAATGCCTTGCGAGTAGAACTTGTGTTTTGCATGCAGGACAGCAAGAACAAATTCAAAGGATCAATGAAAATACTAGAAGCACAGAGAACCTTCAAAATACATATATTATATAATGTACAATATACAATAATATACAATGCAATATACAATATTGCCCTCTGTAATTATTAGGACAGTGAACATGTGTTTCTTCTTTTGGCTCTACAGCATAATCCAATAGTTTGGATTTGAAATCAACCAATGACTATGAAGTTAAAGTGCAGACGGACAGATTTAAGTTGAGGGTATATCATCCATATCAGGTGAACCATTTAGAATTTACATAACTTTCTGCACATAGGTCCCCATTTTAGGGCAACACAAGTATTGGGACAAATTCACACATTCATAGCACTGCAATGATTACAACAAGCTTGTGACCCTACAAATATGTTGAATGCATTTGCTGTTTGTTTGGGTTGTGTTTCAGATTATTTTGTGCTCAATTGAAATGAATGGTAAATAATGTATTGTGTCATTTTGGAGTCACTTTTACTGTAAATAATAATAGAATATGTTTCTAGATACTTCTAAATTAATGTGGATGCTACCATGTTTATGGATAATCCTGAATGAATAATGATGAGGGGGGGGGGGGGGGGGGGGTGAAATCTGTGTGTATATAACTTTCTCACTCATCATTACTCACGATAATTTCAGGATTATTCGTCATCATGGTAGCATCCACATTCATGTAGAAGTGTTTAGAAATATATTCTATTTACAATAAAAGTGACCCCAAAATGACACAATACATTATTTACCATTCATTTCTATTGGGCAAAGAATAATATGAAACACAACCAAAACAAACTGTAAATGCATTCAACAAATGTGTAGAGTCACCAACTTGTTGTAGTCATTGCGTGCTATGAATATGGGACCAAACACTACACTTTTTACTACTTTAATACACATATAAAGGAATTTGTCCCAATAATTTTGCTCCCCTAAAATGGGGGTACTATATACAAAAAGTGATGTAATTTCTAAACGGTTCACCCGATATGGATGAAAGTACACTCAAATTAAGCCAATAGTCTGCACTTTAACCTCATAGTCATTATGTGGAAGTATAGAGCCAAAAGAAGAAACAAGTATTCACTGTCCCAATAATTACGGAGGGCAGTGTATGTTAATGAATTTGACAGAATGTATTAATCCCACAGCTTGTGGTGGGGCTGCAGTCTGCTTGTTAAGATTCAGCTTCAGCCTAGTAGGACTATTGTATCAAAGCATGACAGCATTTTCAATTAACCTGTTTTTGATCATTGCCAGAAAAATAATAGTTACATGCATTTACATTTTAGTAATAGAAACATTGTCAAATCTCAGAGAGAAAACATAATCCTGAGCCTACCTTGTTCTGAGTACCCTACTTGTGTGGAGTGGAGAAGCATTTTTATTTGCTGTAGAGGAGCCTGATAATAATAGGACCTGATTCAGGTCTGCAAGCAAAGACATAAATCAAACACACCCATGAAAGTCCACAATTGCTTATAATATGGTAAATACACGCAGAACCTGCTATAATGTAATTTTCTTTTACCATTATATTAAACCTTTTCAAAATACAGGTTGTTCATCAGAAATTTGTATTAGATAATATCCTAATTGGTCAATGCAGATTTTGTGTTTTACACTTGTTCACTATTTTCACAATCAATAACCCATCTTATAAAGAAATTATATTGAAAGAATTGCAATAATGTATTGATCTCCAGATCATCTTTTACCTTGTCGGACCAAGTGGAGAGGTTTACTTTGTTAGTGGACACAATACAGACATTATACGTTTTTTTTTAAAGACTGTATACCCTACATTTTGAGGAGGTACCTGTCACAAAGATTGTGTAAGTAAATAAGACGTCCTAAACGCTTTACTGTTGTGAGTAGTGAGGTCCTATATTGTTTGCGCTTGTCCAATTCTTTTAAAGTTATTTTACATTATTTGATTAGCTAACTCATTAGGGAAGGTATTTTGTAATTAATGTGGCTAGATTTTGTTACCTGAAGAATACAGAAATCCAGCATGTCCCCAACAATTCTTTCCTTAGCAATCATATGATGTGTTGGCAGATACTGTGCTCAGAGCTATGGCTTTTCTTTATGAAGAGCACTGGTGTCAGATTTGGTGTTGGTATCCCAGGCATCCCACTGCGTCAGTTATTGCTGTTGACTTTATTAATTCTTGTTCACAATTTACAGAAAAACTGAAGAAATGCACAATCTACATAATAAAAAATTGCATAGAAAATAGTGTGTGTAAGCCACATGTAGAATGTGGGATAAAAAGAATAATGACCCTAGCTGTTGCCATCTCTCAACTTGCTGGCTTGTCAGGTGTAACCTTAGCTGGGTCATTCCACGAAATGAGTCCCTTTAGAAATTAGTAGTAGAAATTGTGCACCAATATTGCATTTTAAAAGCCTGTTATAGTATGTGAAGTGCCCTTTAATATAGACCACATGGAAAATTCAATCAGTCTGAATAAAGACTTGCTAAAGTGCCAAAATTCAGCATTTTGACATGTCCCTCTGTCTCTGTGAATTCTAGGAAGATTTTAACCCACTTAACCCCAAAATGTTTCCAAGTTTTCACCATCATTGTAAAGCCCTAGTTATGTCATTGCTTTGACAAGGTCATTTCTGAAGATTATTATTTATTTAATGTGATTGTCACAATCTCATTGTCACAAAGGGATTTATGGCTGATTTAAGATGAAATCGTCAACCCTGTTGCTTTATTTGGCACTTAATAGGCACTTACTATATTATTATTTTTGTATTTAATTAATTAACCTCTTGCGATAGGAAAATATGTTGTTTTTTTATTAGTAGCACATCTGCTCTTCATGACAGAATGTTAAAATTAGGAAATATCAAACTTATTTTTTTCACCACTACCCAAAAGGGACTCATTTCATAGAAAGACCTAGCTGTATTGTTTACGCCACATTGTTTCCCTCCCTTTGTCCTTGAGTACAAAAATAACCCAGTGGCATTCCTGCTGAGTGCCTTTGTTTGATTGAGTCGGATAGCTTGTGAAGTATTATACATTGTGGTGTCTATTCAATCCGCATCGTGGAAATTCCGTTTTGACATTTAAAGGTTCCCACCTTAGCGAAGACTGGATTCACGGTAAACGCTGCATATGTCGGCTCAATCGGAAATTACCTGTAATTTCATTCGGGGTGTAACGTTTCGGATTTACAGATTCAAATCTAATCAAATGTTATTTTTTCACGTGCGCCGAATACAACAGCTGTATACCTTACAATGGAATGCTTAATTACAAGCCTAAGGGTGCAGTTATTAAGTAAAAATAGTTATTAAGTTGAAATTGCATTTCCTTATAAAGTATGTATTACCTTTACAATAAAACTAACAATGCTGCAATTGTACATTTGAAATGTGTTGTCAAAATATATTGAGATAAAAAAAATATGTATTCCCTAAGCCTACTTTACAGGCAGTTTTAGCCAGACAGTGTGATTGTGAGTGTTAGCATAACTGGTGAATAGATTGACCTAGTCCTTGACACCTACCGACACCCACTTTTTCTGACTGCTCTATTTCTGTACCATGATCCTGGTTATGACTTCACATTCACCATCCTATTGCCAGGGAGCTAACATCAACCAACAGTGAAATGTCATGATTTCACAATCACCATCCTATTGCCAGGGAGCTAACATCAACCAACAGTCAAATGTCATGATTTCACAATCACCATCCTATTGCCAGGGAGCTAACATCAACCAACAGTTAATGCCAGGGAGTCAAATTAAATCAAATTGTATTTTATTTGTCACATGCCCGAATACAACGAGTGTATTAAAAAGAAAAATAGCAACACAATAGGAAAAAATACACGTGAATGGATCTACAGTATATACAAGGAGTACCAGTACCAGATCAATGTGCAGAGAGGGGTATGAGGTATTTGAGGGAGATACAGTGGGGAGAACAAGTATTTGATACACTGACGATTTTGCAGGTTTTCCTACTTAAAAAGCATGTAGAGGTCTGTAATTTTTATCATAGGTACACTTCAACTGTGAGAGACGGAATCTAAAATAAAACTCCAGAAAATCACATTGTATGATTTTTAAATAATTAATTTGCATTTTATTGCATGACATAAGTATTTGATCACCTACCAACCAGTAAGAATTCCGGCTCTCACAGACCTGTTAGTTTTTCTTTAAGAAGCCCTCCTGTTCTCCACTCATTACCTGTATTAACTGCACCTGTTTGAACTCTTTACCTGTATAAAAGACACACTGTCCACACACTCAATCAAATAGACTCCAACCTCTCCACAATGGCCAAGACCAGAGAGCTGTGTAAGGACATCAGGGATAAAATTGTAGACCTGCACAAGGCTGGGATGGGCTACAGGACAATAGGCAAGCAGCTTGGTGAGAAGGCAACAACTGTTGGCGCAATTATTAGAAAATGGAAGAAGTTCAAGATGACGGTCAATCTCCCTTGGTCTGGGGCACCATGCAAGATCTCACCTCGTGGGGCATCAATGATCATGAGGAAGGTGAGGGATCAGCCCAGAACTACATGGCAGGACCTGGTCAATGACCTGAAGAGAGCTGGGACCACATTCTCAAAGAAAACCATTAGTAACACACTACGCCGTCATGGATTAAAATCCTGCAGAACACGCAAGGTCCCCCTGCTCAAGCCAGCGCATGTCCAGGCCCGTCTGAAGTTTGCCAATGACCATCTGGATGATCCAGAGGAGGAATGGGAGAAGGTCATTTGGTCTGATGAGACAAAAATAGAGCTTTTTGTTCTAAACTCCACTCGCCGTGTTAGGAGGAAGAAGAAGGATGAGTACAACCCCAAGAACACCATCCCAACCGTGAAGCATGGAGGTGGAAACATCATTCTTTGGGGATGATTTTTTGCAAAGGGGACAGGTCCTGCCATGTAGTTGAGGGGAGGATGGATGGGGCCATGTATCGCGAGATCTTGGCCAACAACCTCCTTCCCTCAGTAAGAGCATTGAAGATGGGTAGTGGCTGGGTCTTCCAGCATGACAACGACCCGAAACACACAGCCAGGGCAACTAAGGAGTGGCTCCGTAAGAAGCATCTCAAGGTCCTAGAGTGGCCAGTCTCCAGACCTGAACCCAATAGAACATCTTTGGAGGGAGCTGAAAGTCCGTATTGCCCAGCGACAGCCCCGAAACCTGAAGGATCTGGAGAAGGTCTGTATGGAGGAATGGGCCAAAATCCCTGCTGCAGTGTGTGCAAACCTGGTCAAGAACTACAGGAAACGTATGATCTCTGTAATTGCAAACAAAGGTTTCTGTACCAAATATTAAGATCTGCTTTTCTGATGTATCAAATACTTATGTCATGCAATAAAATGCAAATTAATTACTTAAAAATCATACAATGTGATTTTCTGGATTTTTGTTTAAGATTCCGTCACTCACAGTTGAAGAGTACCTATGATAAAAATTACAGACTTCTACATGCTTTGTAAGTGGGAAAACCTGCAAAATCGGCAGTGTATCAAATACTTGTTCTCCCCACTTTACATGAAAGCAGGGTAAAGTGACTAGGCATCAGGCTATATATTAATAAGAGTTAAATAAAGAACAGAGTAGCAGCATAAGTATATTATGAGTGTAAAAGTGTGTGTGTGTGTGTGTGTGTGTGTGTGTGTGTGTGTGTGTGTGTGTGTGTGTGTGTGTGTGTGTGTGTGTGTGTGTGTGTGTGTGTGTGTGTGTGTGTGTGTGTGTGTGTGTGTGTGTGTTGTGTCGTTTTTACGGGTCTGGTTCAAGTTCGGGTTCTGGCTGGGCCACTCAAGGACATTCAGAGACTTTTCCCAAAGCCACTCATGCATTGTCTTGGCTTTGTGCTTACGTTGTTCTGTTGAAAGGTGAACATTCACCCCAGTCTGAGGTCCTGAGCGCTCTGGAGCAGGTTTTCATCAATGATCTCTTTGGTAAAGATGGTGCCGACAGAGATGGCCGCCTCGTGACTAGCTCTTTGGAAACTTAGCAGTATTTCGTTTTTTTATGTATTCTTTTTTATGTTATTAGCTATTGGGTATATGTTGTGTAATGGTTAGATAGAAGCACAAGCATTTTGCTACACCCGCAATAACATCGGCTAAACACGTGTATGTGACCAATAACATTTGATTTGATTTGATTTGTACTTTGCTCCGTTCATCTTTCCCTCGATCCTGACTAGTCTCCCAGTCCCTGCCGCTGAAAAACATCCCTAGAGCATGATGCTGCCACCACTATTCTTCACCATAAGGATGGTGCCAGGTTTCCTCCAGACGTGACGCTTGGCATTCAGGCCAAAGAGTTCAAACTTAGTTTCATCAGACCAGAGAATCTTGTTTCTCATGGTCTGAGAGTCCTTTAGGTGCCTTTTGGCAAACATCAAGCGGGCTGTCTTGTGCCTTTTACTAAGGAGTGGCTTCCGTCTGGCCACTCTACTATATAGGCCTGATTGTTGGAGTGCTGCAGAGATGGTTGTCCTTCTGGAAGGTTCTCTAGAGCTCTCTCAGAGTGACCATTTAAGAACGGAGACCACTGTGCTATTGGGGACCTTCAATGCTGCAGACATTTTTTGGTATCCTTCCCCAGGTCTGTGCCTCGACAGTCTCGGAGTGCTATTGACAATTCCTTCGACCTCATGGCTTGGTTTTTGCTCTGACATGCAATGTCAACTGTGGGACCTTATATAGACAAGTGTGTGTCTTTCCAAATCATGTCCAATCATTTGAATTTACCACAGGTGGACTTCAATCAAGTTGTAGAAACATCTCAAGGATGATCAATGAAAACAGGATGCACCTGAGCTCAATTTCGAGTATCAAAGCAGAGGGTCTGAATACTTTTTAAGTAAAAGTAACATTTTCTAAAAACCTGTTTTTCCTTTGTCATTATGGGGTATTGTGTGTAGATTGATGACGGAAATGTTTTATTTAATCAATTTTAGAATAAGGCTGTAGCGTAACACAATGTGGAAAAATGGAAGGGGTCTGACACCCAGTAACAGTTAACAATATATCTACAGATGAAGAAAAGCATGTTGTCTATGTATGCAATTACGTCACATTATGAGCCCCATACACTCTTAGAAAAGGAGGTGCTAACTAGAACCATAAAGGTTCTTCAATTGTCCCCATAGGAGAACCCTCTGAAAATAACTACTTTTAGTTCCATGTAAAACCCTTTCACTAATAAAAGGTTTTACAGGAATTACTCCATATGAAAGACACAGATGCTGAAACACTAACCTTTCCATTCTGTCTCTGTAATCCCAGTGTTCCCATGGTAGTAGAGCCCAGACATACTTTAACTTCCGAGTCAGCAGGACTTCCATACAACAGGTTACGGGATGATAATTACATTTCAGCTAGTATTACTCCAAATACAAGAAACGCTAACTTGGAAGTTCCTTCTCCTATTGAAGTAGCTTTAAGTTACCCTGTTCAAACCATAGAGCCTGATCCATTTGTTTTGTCAGGGCTTTCTCTGTAAAACACGACAGGCGAAGCAATACATGTTAGATGGCAGTAATGACATTGACACAGTGACAGTAATGTGCCAGTGATTGACTAGTAGATGGATGGATGAAGGGAGAGTTTGACAGACATAGGGTTGAGTGACCTCTGTAAAGGGAGGGAGATAAGGGAAAATAATGGCGACAGTGATGAAGGTGAAAGGATAGACATGCAATGGGGCAGGAAAGACATGCTTACATCCCGTACTCATCCAGTACTCATCCCAGATCCAGAGGAGGCTGCTAGATGTGACACATGGTAGAGGTCAGATTTATACCCCTAGCTGCCCAGCCCTACAAGGCTAAGGACACAGTAGCCATTGCCCCTGCCTAACCCCTAAATCCATTGGATTACCCTTTCATCCATGCAGCCATCTATTACCCAAAGGGGCCATTCCTAGGCCATGGTCTGACTATTCCCAAAGTGTGTTGTGACTAGTATCCGGGACAGTGTCCAGGAATGCAGGATATTTTCTATGTCATCTGCCTTATCTGGGTTGGATGTAGACCACAGGAGGTTGGTGGCACCTTAATTGGGGAGGATGGGCTTGTGGTATTGGCTGGAGTGGAATAGGTGGAATGGTATCAAATACATCAAACACATGGTTTGATGCCATTTCATTCACTCCATTCCAGCCATTATTATTATCAACAGCCTCCACTGATGTAGACCAATGTCTCATTGTGCCGCATTTACTGCATACAGTATATTAGAAGCCTACAGGTCCGGAACGAAGCCCCCATTTTATTTAGTTTTCCTAACCCAAGCTCACAATCACAACCTAGCTGGTGCCATAAAGGACCCAAATCAACTGTATCACTATTATTGCTCTTTGTTTAGTTGTCAATTGTATGTTAGTGTTTTACCTCTTATTGTATGTATTTGTTGTTTATGGGTGTTGTGTGTCTTTTCTGCCACAAGGTGGCATGTTTTGTTTTTTCTTGCATAAAAAAAAAGGAAAATACCAATAAAATATATGAAATAGAAGTAAACAGCAGCCAGATTGTCTCTGGACACCTGAACATAGTGTTACTTTTTTGTTATTGATTGACCAAGCAGTTGAACTGGTGTCAGCAATGTTTTGCAAGGTTTTGCAGACAAGACCCACGACAACACATCGTTTACATTTTATTTTCAATTAAATCAGGTTTAAATTATTTACATAATTACAACGCTGTTATTACTTAATAGATAATCTTAAGCAAACAGTGATGTCTAACATTTTATTACTATTGTCAAGTTATTCTTAATTATTTCCATCATTTGTAATATCAATATTATTATTAGAATTGTTCAGTGCATTGTAAAAACAAACTACCAAAGACCAGCAGAGGGAGGTGTTACGGAAGTTCAGTGTCTTTTTCCCTAGCTCTCATCTCCCCTCCCTAACTCCCCGTCTTCAACCCCCATTCAGTCCTGTCTAGCCCACACCTCTGCCCTCCGCTCAGAGAAGGCTGTGGAATAGGTCCAGTCAATGACACTATACATTGACACTATACATTTACCATTCATTTCTATTGGGTACAACATAATCCAAAACACAACCAAAACAAACAAGTTTGTAGTCACCAGCTTGATGTATTCATTGTGTGCTAGGAATATGGGGCCAAATACTGCACTTTTGACTAAATGTAAATACTTATGACACCTTCATATGGGGGGACTAGATACATAAAGTGCTTTCATTTCTAAACAGTGAAACAGACATGTATGAAAACAACCTCAAATAAAAGGTGACATTCTGTACTGTCGCCTCATATAAAACATTTGATCTCAAAATGCTAGTATAGAGTATAGAGTATAGAGCCAAATGAAAAGCTTCACTGTCTAAATTAAAACAAAGGGGGGGTGTAAAGAAATGTCCTTACCATACATTTCTATCTACACAAGGTTTTCAGCACTGAATGCACAGGCACTCGTCCTATCATCACTTCCTATGTCTTCAGAGGAGCCTAGAGTAAGGCAGGTCTGAGAGCCCAGACAAGACCATCAAGATTAATGACCCATAAACAGTACTGGCTCCAGGCCACATCTGAAAATGTCAACTATATAATTTTTTCACATCCAACCCAGTTTGAGGAACTACAGTACATTAAAATGTAATTTCGTTCTCTTGTTTATCAACTGATTGCCTATTACTGTTTATTTGATGCAAGTTCACAAAGTTTCCTCAAACTACCCTCAATTATAACGTTACTCAATTAATCTATAATCAATAAATGTTATTTTCCCCCATTGCCTTTAAGAGCAGTAGACAAGTGCTCTATCATCTTGGCTAGGTGCCATGCTTTTGCGCAGTACAAAAGCACCCTTCCAAGATCCAGCACTGCGTAACAAATCTACAGTTTTTTATAAACAGATAACCCAGCACATTCATTAAGTTAAAGAAACTAGGTTTATGGTATTTACAGGACAGCTTCCATAGCAGACCTGCATCTGTGAGCTGTGTGTGATGCCATGCTCTGTCAGATCATATACAGATCAAAAGTGTGCATTCTGGAGCATGAGCACAAAGCAACTGTTGCCCTTCCCTTATTGGAAAGGTGTGTGTGGGGGGGGGCTATGGAACAGGTCAACAGAGTACTCTCCATGCCGCCATCCGACCAGTGCCACACACACATACACATGCACATACACACACATTCACGTGAACACACACACTCACTTCATTGGCAGAAATGTCGACAGACGACGTAAGGCCACCCCACCCACACTCCTGTGTTAGGAATGACTAGAAAATTATGTGTTAGGAAGAATACAGTGTGTGGTTGATTCTACCATTTCCCCTTCGCTTAAGCAGGCAGCTGTTCGCCCCCTTTATTTTCATACAGATTCCTTTCTGCAGCATGGACCTGGTGAAGCTGGCGTTATGACTGGTGTGTGATGTTTGGGCGGCTAGGTCTCTGGGTTGGGGGTGGCCAGCAGAGGAACGTTGTCCCTCCTCCTCCGGCCCAGCGGGGGGCGTCGGTACTGCTCCCCGTCGGCCAGCGTCTGGGGCAGCGGTTTCCTCTTGCTCTCGGGCAGCAGCAGGATGGAGAGCACGGCCAGCAGGGCCAGGGAGGAGTACACCACGTGGTGCAGGAAGTAGCCGTAGTGGTTGCGCAGGTCCATGAGGGGCGAGGTGAGGCGGCCCACGCAGCCCAGGGCCAACACCATGCCCAAGCCACTGCCCCTGGACAAGAGGGTAAGATCAAAGGTCAGTGATCTCCAAAAGAGGAAGGGCCAGGAAAGAGAGATAATACGAGGATCAAGCATGAAATGACACCCATTGACATTGAAGTCTAACATGACTTTAAGGCCTAATAATACACCTAATTAAAAGAACAAACCTAGATGAGGAAGACTCATGTGACAGTCTATGTATGAGTTGCTGGTCCTTACCTGATGATGGTGGGCATGATCTCTGCAGTGAAGAGGACACAGAGAGAGGCAGCTGCCTGGGAGGAGAAGAGTCCCATCACTGAGAACACAGTGATGGCCGCCTCACTTAGATCTAAGAGAGGGACAGGAGGGAGAGTTAACTTAGCACTGAACTTCCCAGACTCTGACTGGCTTGTGATTACAGATGAAACTGAGACATGGCTTTGACTTTACTGCCACTGCAGTGTCCTACATGAACTGATATACCACTATTCAGCCACAAGGTGGCACCATGCAAAGCGGAGCTGTGCTTCCAGTAATGAATGTCCATTGAAACAAAAATATATACACAAAATGTAGTATTGGTCCAATGTTTCATAAACTGAAATGAAAGATCTCAGAAATGTTCCATAAGCACAAAAAACTTATTTTCTCTCAAAGTTTGTGAACAAACTTGTTTACATCTCAGATAGTGAGCGTTTTTTCACACCTGACAGGTGTGGCATATCAAGAAGCTGATTAAACAGCATGATTCATTACACAGGTGCACCTTGTGCTGGAGACAATAAAAGGCCACTCTAAAATGTGCAGTTTTGTCACACAATACAATGCCACAGATGTCTCAAGTTTTGAGGGAGCTTGCAATTGACATGCTGACTGCAGGAATGTCCACCAGAGCTGTTCAAGAGAACTGAATGTTAATTTCTCTACGTGCGCAGCTTAGAGGGAACATTGGTTCGGAACCGGTACCCAAACCATGCAGGTCCCCAAAACAGGGTACTTTACATCTATTAAGGGCAACTTCCACCTTGAGCACCAACTTACACTCCATCAGTCCAAGGAGAATCAGAGATGCCAGCCCTGTCATTGTCATGGCGAGGAGCAGGATACCACGGCGACCACACCTGTTCACGGTTGCCCATAACAACAACCAGGCCCCTCCTCCCGCACAGACGGAGAGGAGATAGGTCCAATAGAAGCTCGGGGAAGTGCCTCTGACATCACCGCGAAATGAGCTGTAACAATGACTAATGCCATGGGAAATGAACCTGACAGACAACAGGAGAGAGATGGGGATGGAAAATCATGGTCTGTTTGGCAACTACTATAATCTTATGGGTGCCTACCAGTACAATGTTGATAGAAGCAAGGGAAAACCTTTACATTAGGTTGTTTGTAGGTCATGCATACGCTAAATGTGGCATACATACTGATACTACTATGTTTGGTTACCAGTATGAAGTCACTACTTGAAATGAGTAACCGGTAAAGTTACTAAGTAATTACACAAAGAAGTTCAACTTTCATTTAACTACTGTAGTATTATTACTACTGTGCATGCAACTATTTAAAGCTAATTGAAACAATATCAAAGCGGCCACCTCACCTGTGTTTTGGCAAAAAGTTGAGGGATGGGGCTGGAGAAATGTAACCACTCTCAAATTCAGCTATGGATGCAAGTACTGACCATTCATGATATCAAAACTATAGTTGTAACCATGTATTGAGACTATACCGTGTTTGTTTACATTTATTTTCTTTACAAACAGTGGAGTAAAACAAGTTTATAAGTCCAAAAATTGATGTAGCAACTAAGGATTTAATGTGTGACCAAACTTGTGAGGGCTAACCTCAAACGGCCCAGTTAGGTGACTTACGAGGTGAAGCCGAGCACACATATGTTTTTCCAGATGTTCCTGCTGTGTACGAGCTCTGGGAAGGACAGGTGGGGGCGAGTAGAGGGAGACGGCTCCGAGTCCAACTCTGCAATATTGACAACAACATCACACCCCCGTGTCACACTGGATGCATCGGCAGACGTTTTTCAAACAAAAGACAGCAAATCTCATAAAAACACCCATGCAAAAAGACAAAATGGTTCCCACACACCTGTGAAGCTCTCGTCGTCTCTATCTCTTCTTTCACTGAAGGAATTCAGATCAGCTGATCTCTCAGAAAGAAGAAGCCAGCGAGGAGACTCAGCAAATACTCCTGGAATACTGTAACAGAACAGACATTTTCATGTAAATTCCTAGCTTCCATAGTCTCTGTCCTGAAACGGCAATGTTCTTATATTAAAAAGGAAAAAATAAGAACATACCACTTAATGGACGCTTTTAACAGTCATGCGCGCCCACTACAGAATCGAACCCACTATGCTGGCATTGCAAGCACCATGTCCTACCAACTGACACATTACTGCATTTTATTTACTATGTGTTCAATTTGCTATTTGCAATAAAAGGAAATGCTGTTACCAAAAGACTGAGAAGAACACTGCACCTTGAAGACAAATGCTACTTCCACCTTGAAGACACATGCACACACACACACACACACTCACCCATAGGTGAGGAACAGAGAGAGCGGTGCAACCCCAGCTCCGAGTAAGCCCCTCCAGGACTGGCAAGACAGAGCAACACCTAGCAACAGCAGCTCCCCAGCAACCGTAGTTAGTCCTGCCACCATGGTGACCAGCAGGCGTAGTGAGGGATCACAGAGTTCAAGACCTGTCAATCAAACAAACAAACAGACAAAACAATGAATGATTACAGACTCAACAATGTTGATCAATTAGTAAACAGGTTTGGTCTTTAGTCAATTCTCTAAATAGTTTTAAGATGCAGTAGTCATGGCAATAGTGTTTTGATGCTATTATTAGAGCCTTGTGTACTATGGCAGGGGTTCCTAAACTTTTTCACTCAGTACTATGACATCAGTATCTGGAGACTACTCACGTGTGATGTAAAGCGTGAGGTAGACACCAGCGCTAGCAGCAGCCAGGCAAAAGCGCATGACAATAAACATAGGGGGGGTGGTAGACACACACACAAGCACGCCAAAAACCACCGAGAGGGTCAGCGAGGCGAGCAGTGTCTTCAACCTGCCCAGTCTGAGAAAATAACAAAGATCTGCATAAGTAGGAAATAAGCAGAGGCCTCTGGACCAGTTTCATGGAAACAAAAGGAGTAGGCCTCGTAAAAACAGAGTTAGAAGAAAAAAATGTAACAGTCCTGGATTAAACTAGTAACGAACCAGGGTCATTTTAGATCAAATGTTTTGTAATGACCATGTAAATACATAGTAAAATACATATTATGGACACTTATAGTATATTCCCAGACTTTGATCAGGATTGAGACTACAAATATTTTCAAACCATGTTCATTCCAGGATCAAAGTGTCTGGATTTTTAGTAGTCTAGGCCTGAGTCTGTGAAATTGTCGCCGTAAGAATCATACTTGTTTGCTAATTCAATTGGCTTCATCTCATTCTCAATCCTCAAGAGGTCTCGTCCCCCCAGTCTAACCCTCGTCTTATCCGCTGTATTTCTCATATCGTCTTACCTGTCAGCAGCAAAGCCCAGTCCCAGGCATCCTGTCAGAACACCCAGGATGAAGGACACCTCCTCGACTGGGACCAGCCAGTACTGACCACACACCAAATCCCACTGGGAGAGGAGGGAGAAGGAAGGAGGTGGAGAACCAACAGAAGATTACAGGAAGAGAAGAGAGGGAGGTAGACATATGTTTTGTTACGAACAATCAGTCTATCAATAGGACATTGTTCCAGATAATACAAAACAACTAATTTCACCCAAACTACACTATACAGCAACGTTATTTAAATCATTTCCATTTGGTTTGAAATAACTTGAGCATGGCTTTGTTATTACATCTGAAGTGCTCCGTTGGTGCAACAGTGCATACTGTTGAAATCTTAGTGATTACAACACGAGATAGCATCGTTTCTGGGTAGAGTCAGGAAGCTGCTGCTAACGATGCCTTATGTAATTGGACCCTATGTAGGGACGCATAAAGAACCTGTCACATACTTTCACTCAGCCTACCACTGGTCGGCATAGCTGCACTACATACACTGAACAAAAATGTAAACGCAACATGTAAAGTGCTCATTGAAATGTTTCATGAGTTGAAATAAAAATGACATCCCTTTTAGTGAGCATTTTATAATTTGTCAAGATAATCCATACACCTGACACGTGCTGCATATCAATAAGCTGATTAAAAAGCATGATCATTACACAGGTGCACCTTGTGCTGGGGACAATAAAATGCCACTCTAAAATATGCAGTTTTGTCACGTAACACAATTCCACAAATGTCTCAAGTTTTGAGGGAGCATGCAATTGGCATGCTGACTGCAGGAATGTCCACCAGAGCTGTTTCCTGAGAATTTAATGTTAATTTCTCTACCATAAGCCGCCTCCAAAGTTCTTTTAGAGAATTTGGCAGTACGTCCAACAGGCCTCACAACCGCAGAACACGTGTAACCACGCCAGCCCAGGACTTCCACATCTGGATTCTTCACCTGCGGGATCGTCTGAGGGGGGGTGGGGTGGGGTGCTGAGTAGTATTTCTGTCTGTAAGCCCTTTTGTGGGGAAAAACTCATTCTTAATGGCTGTGCCTGGTTCCCCAGTGGGTGGGCCTTGCTCCCAAGTGGGTGGCCCTATGACCTCCCAGGCCCACCCATGGCTGCACCCCTGCCCAGTAATGTGAAATCCATAGATTAGGGACTAATTAATTTATTTAAATTGACAGATTTCCTTATATGAACTGTAATTTATCAAAATCTTAGAAATTGTTGCATGTTGCGTTTATATTTTTGTTCAGTATAGTTATCTCACAAATGAGAGCACAGTCAATAGCATTCATATGGACAACGAGCTTGGAAAAAATAAGAAATGCCAAACTTGCACACAAACAAGTTCTGAACATGAACCAAAAGCATGATAATACCCTTGACCTTCCATTTCTTCCCTCTTATACTAAAACCTCCATGTCAAAGGAGCATATAGAATTGTCTGCCCTGACAATTCTACTACAAAATTATGTGTTACAAGTCATCTGCTTAAAGATGTTTGGTTCAGTATTTCTACTGGCCTTATTGATTAATGGCGGAGACTGGTCAGGGCTGTTCTGGCTTCTGTGAGAAGTTGCTGAAGCATCACAGCGGCGTTATACTGGTCGATCATGACTAAAAGGTAAAAATACACTCTGAAACCAACCACTGAATCAAGTCTTCAGTCTATAAACAGACAGGATTACATTCCTGCTGTCTATAAGCACATGGTAAAACCACTACAGTAGTCTGTCTCTTAAATTAGAATGACTCATTGAGACCAGCGTATGTTTAGCTAACCACAGAGGGCAACGGGCCGACAGAACAGCTTACAGACAGAAGCACTGGGTTCCCACTCGCGTCACAACGCATGGAATTAAAAACAAATAAAGAGAGAGTCCACAGTGAGCCAAGTGATAGCTAAAGACCGCCATGGAAAAATGTGGGTGTGATGGACAAGAGTTCTGCTAAAGACATTAGGCCTGAAGCATCATAAGGCATTTTAGAATAAGTACACACATCATTAAATTAAGAAAGGCATGACGACATTACCCAAGATCTCACTCTACTGCTGCAAAGATCATGTTTTCTGACACTGAGAGTGCTGTGACTGTTTATGACGTTCTTGATCAAAGCATTGTTAATGGTGAAAGCATTTTTTACAGTGTAAAGGTAGCAGAGCTTCACTTCTTATCAGAATCTACTCAGTAATGTCATTATTAAACAATCATTCCCGGCCATTTGGATTCTGGGACCAGGAAATACAAACTAATCAAGAAAACAATGAGACCAACAAAGCTCCATGAGGTACCTCAGTAACAATGTTAATTCTCAATCCTTCTGTGATGTTGTAGTCCCAGCCAGCATCACAGTTCTCCAAACCGAACTGGGTACCATTGATATACTGCTTGCACTGAGACAGCCCCCCGCTGTACCCCACTCTACCCCCTTTCTTCCAGGGCAGGGAGGCGTTGAGGACCTGCGGGGCAGGCGAGGGTCCCGGGAGGCGGCAGTGGTGGGGTGAGGCGAGGGTGAGCAGGGGATCCGAGGAGAGAAGGAAGGCCAGGAAGAGATTGGGCAGGACGGAGAGACAGATCAGCATCCTCTGTTTCTTCCTCCCCAGGGCCAGGACCATCACCTCCCCAGTGGGAGGCAGGGAGGGGGGAGGCGGGAGGGAGGAGGGAGCGGGGGAAGAGGGAGTGGGAGAAGAGGGGAGAGAGGGAGGCAGACAGGGGGAAGGGGAGGGGAGGGGGGATTCAGGTGACATCATGACTGAGTTTCAGAGAGGTTGTGGTCAGTCCTCAGATGGAGTGGGAAATATCTGTGGATGAAAAACATTTTAAAAAATAATGACACTCTTGGATTCACCATGACTACTTTCTCCCAAATATATTATTAGAAACATTGCACCTGCAGAATATGATGAAATAACAACCATTTTTCAGTGAGTGAATGGATCTTCTTTCTTATTTATTTACAGACTTAAACAGTCCGTTTCTTACTTTTATTGTGAATAATCATAAACAATGGCAAATTACATCTCCAATCCCATTATAGAGGGAGCAATGCCAACCACATTACATAATGTTTAGCTTATAATTAAATTGGTGGATATACCCATTCTATTGCTGGGTGAATCACACAGGAAGTGTTTATTTGTAGCATGGCTATACATGTGTAGGGAATACGTTATACAGCTGTATCATATCGCCCAAGATAAAAACAAGGTATTTGGACACGTTGTTCTAAGCGATAAGTGCACATGGTCCATTGTGTTAATGTTCTAGCCTGTACAAAGCCAGGAAGTCCTCTTAAAGGAATTCCAGTTACATAAGAGGCTTTTCAGACAGGAACAACCGCATGGAAGGAAAAGAGCCAACGCAAAATAGAGGTAACATAGTGCAACACACAAACCAGAAAAAAAACATTGTAACATCCCACTGGGCACAGACGTTAATTCAACGTCTATTACACGTTGGTTCAATGTAATTTCATTTAAATGACGTGGAATCAACGTTGATTCAACTAGGGTATGCCCAGTGGGATGAATAAATGACAAGCCTGCACTGAAATGGTGGTGTCATATTAGGTCACTGACATAAGTGCACGCACGCACCTGCCCTGGTCAGACAGACAGCAAAACACATTATTCTGTAAATATACAATATTGTCACTGTCTGAGTGTCATGGCAGTAGCAGAAAAATGACTTACCCCTTTCCAGTATTATTATAGTCGTTGGATATTATAATAAATTAACGATTGCCCACTGTCACTTTCAAACGTCCGTTTTGGTAAAGCCAAAACATTGCAGGGGATAAAGGGAACAGTGTTCCGAATTAACTTGGATTTTCATCGCATTCCCTTTACTCTTCCTATTCCTCTTCTCTCTGTCGGCTGTCTATTATTCCATCCTCCTGTGACATAGGCTACTGTCCCGGGGTAGTATTGTATGAAGAAGCACTGGACACTAAAGTCATGTCAGAGGAAAAAAAACGCAGTTTCAACATAGACACCTATTGAAGCAATTTTTTTTTGCTGTATTTTCATGCTCGACTTCTAGGGTCCCTGATTTCTAACGTTGTTGCGCGACGCAAGTTTATGTCCGCCGACATGAAACAATGTGTTAAGTAATTATTATTTCCAACATCATCTTAAAGGGGGCGGGTCACAGCCATAGCCGATCCTCTCTTTGGACAAAGGGATGGAAAACTGCATTGGGGGAAGCGACATTCAGACTCGTGAGAAATCGGTTGAAATCGTTGAGGAGACGTCCCCCTCTTTCACTGCAAATTAAGCCATCTGCCGCATGGTGGGGCCATAAATCATAGATTATTCTCAAGGTTGAAAGAGCGCGCACTATTAGTTGTACTATACTGAACAGAAATATAAACGCAACATGTAAAGTGTTGGTCCCATGTTTCATGAGCTGAATAAAAGATCCCAGAAATGTTCCATAAGCACAATTGAGAGCATTATGTCGTGCTGCATCGACGCCTAATACAGCAACTGCACTGCCCATAACCGTAAAGCTCTCCAGAGGGTGGTGCGGTCTGCCCAACGCATTACTGGGGGCAAATTTCCCGCCCTCCTGGACATCTACTGCACCCGTTTCCCCAGGAAGGCCAAAAAGATCATCAAAGACATCAACCACCCGAGCCACTGCCTGTTCACCCCGCTATCATCCAGAAGGCGAGGTCAGTACAGGTGCATCAAAACTGGGACCGAGAGACTGAAAAACAGCTTCTATCTCAAGGCCATCAGACTGCTAAACAGCCATCACTAACACACCAGAGGTGGCTGCCTATAGACACTGATTAGAAATCACAGGCCACTTTAAGGAATAGAACACTAGTCACTTTAATAATGTATCTGTATCTGCATCACTCATCTCTATGTATAAACTGCACTCTACACTATTCTACGGTTTCTTAGTCACTCAATTTGTGTGTACATATTGAATCACCCTTCTGATATGTATATACTGTATTGTACTCTTTACTACGCCACTGACTGCTAAACAACCATCTCTAGCACATCAGAGACTGCTGCCTACAGACATAGATTAGAAATCACCGGCCACTTTAAGGAAATGAAACACTAGTCACTTTAATAATGTTTCCGTATCTTGCACTACTCATCTCATATGTTTAAACTGTACGCTATACTATTCTTCTGTAGCTTAGTCACTAATTGTGTTTACAGTGGCTTGTGAAAATATTCACCCCCCTTGGCATTTTTCCTATTTTGTTGCCTTACAACCTGGAATTAAAATGGATTTTTGGGGGTTTGTATCATTTGATTTACACAACATGCCTACTACTTTGAAGATGTTAAATATTTTTTATTGTGAAACAAATAAGAAATAAGACAAAAAAACAGAAAACTTGAGCGTGCATAACTATTCACCCCCCCAAAGTCAATACTTTGTAGAGCCACCTTTTGCAGCAATTACAGCTGCAAGTCTCTTGGGGTATGTCTCTATAAGCTTGGAACATCTAGCCACTGGGAGTTTTGCACATTCTTCAAGGCAAAACTCCTCCAGCTCCTTCAAGTTGGATGGGTTCCGCTGGTGTACAGCAATGTTTAAGTCATACCACAGATTCTCAATTGGATTGAGGTCTGGGCTTTGACTAGGCCAAGACATTTAAATGTTTCCCCTTAAACCACTTGAGTTTTGCTTTAGCAGTATGCTTATGGTCATTGTCCTGCTGGAAGGTGAACCTCCATCCCAGTCTCAAATCTCTGGAACACATTCCTTCAATTCTGACCAGTTTCCCAGTCCCTGCCGATAAAAAAGCATGATGCTACTACCACCATGCTTCACTGTGGGGATGGTGTTCTCGGGGTGATGAGAGGTGTTGGGTTTGCACCAGACATAGCGTTTTCCTTGATGGCCAAAAAGCTACATGACCAGAGTACCTTCTTCCATATGTTTGGGGAGTCTCCCACATGCCTCTTGGCGAACACCAAACAAGTTTGCTTATTTTTTTCTTTAAGCAATGGCTTTTTTCTGGCCACTCTTCCATAAAGCCCAGCTCTGTGGAGTGTACGGCTTAAAGTGGTCCTATGGACAGATACTCCAATCTCCGCTGTGGAGCTTTGCAGCTCCTTCAGGGTTATCTTTGGTCTCTTTGTTGCCTCTCTGATCAATGCCCTCCTTGCCTGGTCCGTGAGTTTTGGTGGGCGGCCCTCTCTTGGCAGGTTTGTTGTGGTTCTATATTCTTTACATTTTTAAATAATGGATTTAATGGTGCTCCGTGGGATGTTTAAAGTTTCTGATATTTTTTCTATAACCCAACCCTGATCTGTACTTCTCCACAACTAGGTCCCTGACCTGTTTGGAGAGCTCCTTGGTCTTCATGGTGCCGCTTGCTTGGTGGTGCCCCTTGCTTAGTGGTGTTGCAGACTCTGGGGCCTTTCAGAACAGGTGTATATATACTGAGATCATGTGACACTTAGATTACACACAGGTGGACTTTATTTAACTAATTATGTGACTTCTGAAGGTAATTGGTTGCACCAGATCTTATTTAGGGGCTTCATAGCAAAGGGGGTGAATACATATGCACGCACCACTTTTCCGTTTTTTTTTTATTTCACTTCACCAATTTGGACTATTTTGTGTATGTCCATTACATGAAATCCAAATAAAAATGTATTAAATTAGAGGTTGTAATGCAACAAAATACAACCCAAAGGGGATGAATAATTTTTCAAGGCACTGAATCCAGGCGTTTTAAGATCTGGCAGGAGTCAGCAACATCTAAGCAGAGGAACGCGCCCAAATTCTTCAATGGTAAAGATGAGGGGTAATTGAAAAATGATACACTAAATTAGGGCCTCCCAAGTGGCGCAGCAGTCTAAGGCACTGCATTGCAGTGTTGCAATGTCACTACAGCCTGGGGTTAGTCACAACCAGCCGTGACTGGCAGTCCCATTGGCCTAGCGTCGTTAGGGGAGCGTTTGGCCGGGGGGGCTTTACTTGGCTCATTGCTCTCTTGCAACTCCTTGTGGCGGGCCTGGCACCTACAGGCTAACTTTGGTCGTCAGTTGAACGGTGTTTCCTCCAACACATTGCTGCAGCTGGCTTAAGCAAGCGAGCGGGTTGTTAAGAAGCTTGGCGGGCCATGTTTCGGAGGACGCATGACTCGATCTTCGCCTCTCCTGAGCCTGTTGGGGAGTTGAAGTGATGAGACAAGATCGTAATCACAAAAAAAATAAGTTAAAAAAATATATACACTCAATTGTCCCAAAATATTTTCTTTTGATCTTTTAACCCCCCAAAGTGTTGGAAAAAAATTGGTGACATAAAGTAATTTCTGTGATGGGGTTTAACAAAATTATTCTGAGGTAAATATTTTGTCATTTAGAAAAAGTGATATATTCTAATCTAATCTATATCTATAAACAATCTATAAACATTTTGAATACTGTAAATACCATTAGGGGAGCCTAAAGAGAAATAGTCCACTTGTTTAGAGATACAAATTGAAAACATTCTTTAATAAAGCAGTAGAATTTGAGGTGCGTGTGTTGGGAACAACTGGCAAAAAAGTGACTAGGCAATCAAGTGGAACAGCGGTCTAAGGCACTGCATCTCAGTGCTATAGGCGTCACTACAGACACCCTTGTTCGAATCCAGGCTGTATCACAACCGGCCATGATTGGGAACCCCATAGGGCGGCGCACAATTGGCCTAGCGTCGTCCGAGTTTGGCCGGTGTAGGCCGTCATTGTAAATAAGATTTTGTTCTTAACTGACTGGCCTAGTTAAATAAAGGTAAAAAGTGTGTGTGTGTGTGTCTGTGAGTGTTTGCGTGTGGCATTAATATGCATGTGCGTGCGTGTGTTGGCGTGTCAGCGTAGTATGTGTGAGTGTGTAGGTAGAGTCTAGTGAGTGTGCACAGAGCCGGTGCAAGAGAGTCAATGCTAAATAAATAATAAAGGGGGTTGATGTAAATTGTCCGGGTCGCCATTTGATTAACTGTTCAGCAGTCTTATGGCTTGGGGTAAAAGTTCAGGTGCCTTTTGGTCACAGACTTGGCGAGTCGGTACTACTTGCCGTGCGGTAGCAGAGAAAACAGTCTATGACTTGGGTGGCTGGAATCTTTGACCATTTTTTGGGCCTTCCTCTGACACCGCCTGGTATAGAGGTCCTGGATAGTAGGGAGTTCGGCCCTATTGATGTACTGGGCCATAGTCATATGATTAGATGTGCGTCTTTTAATCGTCTACACCTGTCGGAAAATGTGTACACAATCAGAAGGTAGATGATGACAAACGATGCATGTTAGAACCAGGTACAATAACAGGGCTTAAGAGGATGCATGTTAGAACCAGGTACAATAACAGGGCTTAAGAGGATGCATGTTAGAACCAGGTACAATAACAGGGCTTAAGAGGATGCATGTTAGATCGGATCACAACCTTGTCCTCCTCACCCCACTCTACAGGCCTATGGTCCAACAGCAGCCAGCGACCACTAGGACCATTACGAATGAGGCCCTACAGGACTGCTTTGAGACAACAGACTGGGATGTGTTCTGTGAGGCTCATGGGGAGGACATTGACAGACTGCATAACGGACTATATCAATTTTTGTGTAGATAACATTGTACCCACCAGGAAGGTACGCTGTTTTTTCAAATAATAAACCCTGGGTCACCAACGACCTGAAGGCCCTGCTGAATGAGAAGAAGAGGGCCTTCATGGAGGGAGACAGGGACAAATGGAAATGCATCCAGAGGGAGCTGAAGTTGCGGATTGCTGAGGGGAAGAGAAGGTAAAAGGAGAAGATGGAGGACAAGCTGAGGCAGAGCCAGGTGAGAGAGGTGTGGAAGGGTATGAGAAATATCTCTGGCTTCAAAAGGTCAAACAGTGGGCAGACGGAGGGGACCCAGGACAGAGCCAATGAGCTGAACCAATTTTTTAACAGGTTCGATACTGGCCCTGCCCACTTCCCCTCCAGCTCCCCAGGCCCCACCCCCCTTTGCTCACAACACCTCCGTTGAGACAATCAGCAAGCCCCTCCCCACCTCCGCCCCCGCTCCCTCTGGACTGATCTGCAACACCTCCCTTCCCCCCACCTCTAAACTGATCCTCAACACCCCCCTTCCCCCCACTTCCCCACCTGGGCTGGCTTTCACCACCAACCAAGTGAAGAGAGAGCGGGAGAGACTACATCAGTGGAAAGTGGCGGGCCCTGATGGCATCAGCCCAAGGGTGCTTAGGGACTGTACTGACCAACTGTGTGGAATACTCCAGCACCGCTTCAACCTTTGCCTGAGCTAGGAAAGGGTTCCTGTGCTGTGGAAAACATCCTGCCTGGTCCCAGTGCCCAAGAAGGCACACCCCACTGTCCTGAATAACTTCAGACCTGTAGCGCTAACATCCCACATCATGAAGACCCTGGAAAGGTTAGTCCTCGCTCACCTCAGACCACTGGTGTGTACATCACTGGACCCCCTGCAGTTTGCATACCAGCGCAACATCGTTGTGGATGATGCAATCATCTACCTTCTGCAGGGGGCCTACTCTCACCTGGACAACGCAGGTTGCACTGTGAGGGTTCAACACCATTCAGCCCCTGCTACTGGGTGAGAAGATGAGGAGGATGAAAGTGGAAGCATATAGGCTGCTGATGCTTCTCAGGTAGATAAGATGATCAGGAAGGCTAGCTCTGTTCTGGGGATTAGCCCTAACACTCTAGAAGAGGTGGCGGAGAGAAGGATCATGGCCAAACTGCTGGCAATCATGGACAACGTCACCCACCCTCTGCATGCCATGGTTATGATGCAGAGGAGCACCTTCAGTCACAGACTGATCCCACCACGGTGTGCCAGAGAGTGCTACAGGATGTCCTTCCTACCGGCGGCTATTAGACTATTTAATGCCTCACCGGGGTGCCGTGACGTCAGCACCTTAGACCTGGAACTGTTGGGGTGTTAGGACCTAGTTTAACAATTAGGCATCCATCCGTGAGTAACTCTCTGGTCTGTAATCACTCATTCACTCAGGACTTATTCATTCAGCACTCATTCATTCAGGACTGTATATGCATATTCATGTACAGTTGTTATATCATATCACGTGCAATATTGTAAGTAATTCTTGGACTGAACTTACCTAGTCATTCACTCAGGAATGCATATTAGTATCCTGTCAGTTGTATCTTTTTTCATTGCTTTTAGTATATCGAATTTGCAATACGTGCATTTATCTGTAATTAAACCCTGCACTAAGGACTGTATTTTAAGGGAATTATTATTATTACCCTAAATTATATGATACGCACATTTAGCTATTTAAGTATCTCTTCCTGTCATTTACCTGTACAGTTAATGTAACCATGCAAATATTCACTTACCTGTACATTTGACTGTACATTTACCTGTACAGTTAATTTAACCATGAAAATATTCACTTACCTGTTCATTTAACCAGACTGTATATTAAGTAAACTATTACCCTCACTTATATCATACGCACATTTAGCTATTTAAGTATTTCTCTGCCATCGACCTGTATAGTATAGTTAACCATGCAAATATTCAAACAACTTGCAATATTTGGATCATTTTTTTAACCTAACACTCTGTAACAATGTATAGTGTTGTCAGGCTCTGGCCATAGAGAAGCCTATTTGCTTCTCTATGTAACCATGGTCAGAGTCTGACAGGTTTATTCTTTCTGTATCTGGTGGTGGTTTGCATTGGATCCCTAATTAGAGGCAGCTGCTGCGCATTGTCTCTAATTAGGGATCCTACATAGGTTTGTAATTTTCACACTGGGTTGTGGGTCGTTGTCGATTATTTCGCAAGTCACGGTGAAAGTAAGTGTGCAACTTTTTGTTACGTCCGTTCATTCGTGTGTGTTTTGGTGAACGTGATGTTTTGTCTATCGTGTTTGTTTTGTATAGTTCGTTCATTTGGTGATTTATTTACATAGTAAATAATAAAACCAATGTCGAACTACAGTCCCTGCGCTGCGTCTTGGTCCATGTATGCTCCCTCTCGTGACAAGTGTACATATTCAGCCATTCACCCATACTATGCAATGCCTTTTTATAGCTTTATCTATCTATCTATCTATCTATCTATCTATCTATCTATCTATCTATCTATCTATCTATCTATCTATCTATCTATCTATCTATCTATCTATCTATCTATCTATCTATCTATCTATCTATCTATCTATCTATCTATCTATCTATCTATCTATCTATCATCTAGAACCAGGTACAATAACAGGGCTTAAGAGGTCTGAACCTCTTGAAGATGTCGCAAGCTGTGTTCACTAGGTCGCCTAATTACCCCGTTCCTTCAGAAAGCGCGTCCCCCGCTACATTCTAACATGTCCCTCCTAACAAGTCGATTTTGATGGATGCGCTGGGGTGCCATCACAAAAAGGTCTGAACATCTTGACGTGGTTGCTAGGTATCGTAGGCCTACTAAGGTTGCTGCAATATATAGAAATATGGCAAATCAATTTGTTTCCACTAATCAACCATTTAAAACCTAATTCTTTTTTTTTTAAAGCAATGCTCTAAGATGTGCATATTACAGCAAAAAGTGGTGGGACACCAATACAAATGTAATGGAGTGACATTTTCACATGCAAATATCACCAGATTTTTGTTGACAACTCAGGGGTTTGAATAACTTTGTTACAAAGTTTAAATAATAGGCTTTTTGAAGGTTAAAGGGGCAATCAGTGATTCGAAAAACAACAAGCCGGCACTTGCTTTGGTAAACAGCTTATGGAGGGGCTGGAGAAATGTAACCACTCTCAAATTCAGACAGAGCTATGGATGCAAGGACTGACCAACCATGTGATAAAAAGCCTGTTTTAAAACTACAATGACAATGTTTACAAACAATATTAAAACAGGCTTATGTCCGGGATTCAATCAGAACACTCATTTTAGTGTGCTTGACATTTAGAGGTATTTTCAGAGTAAGCTGACATCTGCAGAGTTGACCGTTTATTGATCTCGCGAACGCATGAATATTGCTTTTAAAAGTGGCATCGTCAGCAGCACTCTAACAATTGATTTATGGGGATTTGGGGATTTGATGGGGTACGACAGTTTAACTTAGTTCATGTGGCGATTACACGTGAAATTATTCAATAATCAATAACTATATCATAAATTTAAAAGTCAAGAAATGGATGTGCCAATCCCAGATTGCCCATTTAAGCGTTGTCTATGATATTCATTATGACAATAAGTGCTTGAAAATCGTCTGTTAATTTCCTGTTGCAAAATATCCCCTCCATTTATTTTCTAGTTGTGGGTTTATATATCTTTTTCTAACATGCTTGCTGTTGAGTAACTTGGGATGAGGTGAAATACTGTCTTTCCCCATTCTGTGGAGACATTGCAGCAGTCCTGGGACCACAGATTGCCCCACAGAGACATTGAGGGTAATTTCAACACACACATGAACTCTCATAGCCATTGCATGCACCAGCATCAGTATACAGCTAGCTATACATTGTCTTACTCCCTCTTTAACAAACATAACATTTCCTAGAGGTCACTAAAAACTGTGAGCACGTGTCATGGTGCTTTATTGAAGATGTGTGGCAAAAAAATAGTTTCCTATCTATCTGTCCCTTGACTGCTAACGCTGCCACAGGAAGGATCACTCCTGTGTGCTGATGCTATCTTTTTTGGTGTCTGTCCTGTGCTGTGTTGAAATATTACCCGTCCCACAAAGGCCAGCCCAGCTTTCTACCCATAAAACTACCATGTCATTGTGTCTGTTTTTAACGGCCTTTGTGAACAGAGTGAAGGGGGGCATCTGGAGAAGCAAATACTACACTGGAGAAGCAAAATAGCAGGAAATAACTGGGTTTAGGCACAGCCATTATTATAGCCATTTTAGATGCAATACAATCACTTAGAGGAGATTGGGCTAAAGTGGAATTGTTATTATATTGGGATGCGTTATATTATATTATCATCTAAAAGGAGAAGTGGTATATGCCTGGATTAACTTACAAATGTGCATTTCAAGCAGTAGTAGTCACAAATGTTTAGTGTTTTCCACAAAAACGTATTTTGGGCCCTTTTTGTACCTTGATTTTACTGTAAGTCAGTTAACACAGACTGAGAAAGAGCCATACAAATTATTTTTATTTATTTAAAAAAAAATGGAATTGCACAATTGCATAACTTTTGCCTGATATCTAACATTTCTTGACAACTGCCTTATTCTTAGTGGTGCTTAATTCTATGAATCTTTTTGAAACCATAAAATGTATTGGGTAATCAGATTGGGTAATCATTCTTGCCATGTCATTTCCAAGAAAAGGTAGTGGAGGTAGAAAGTGTACTGAAATCGGTGTAATCTAAGCAAAGACAAAAGGCTTCTAAAGTACTTGGAACTTTGTGTTGTTTGACTCACAGCCTTTGTTGACTTAGGCACTATCGCTGTATTATGTCAACATTTGGGATACTCCCAGATGAAAGCACTTATGTGACTGTTTTATATCAATGAATAGGAATGTACAATTTCCACCAATGCGACAAAAGAGCATATTTTCATACAGAACCACACATAGTTGCTGTCATTCTTTACAACACTCCCCAACACACTCAACAGCCCTCTTCCCTGGCTGCATTATCACCCCTGGGCTGTAGGTGACGCTGTGACAAGATGTGTTTGAGAGTGTCCAATTCATGTGTGAGTTGCCCTATGAGAATCTGAAGCCGGTGGTTCTCCTCATGCAGGTGCAGAGCCTTTTGGTGGGTGAGCTGTATGCGCCGCCTGGCCTTGTCTCGGCTCTTCCTCACGGCAATATTGTTCCTCTCCCGCCGCAGTCGATATTCCATGGTGTCCTTGGTCAGGCCCCTCTTCTGCAGGGGGCTTCGCAGGGGGCCGGGAGGAAGGGGGAGGAGGAAAGGAGAAAAGTCCTGCAGGACAGGGAGCAGGGATGTAGAGGGTTTGGAGGGAAGAGAATAACTTTTAAATTTAGAATGACAAAATGGATGCAAGAAAAAATAAACAATTTCAACATTGAACTACATGCTAACTGCAACATTATGCATTCTCATGAACACAGAAACCAAGCGGCGTATCCATATACCTGTTGCAGTATGTGATTCGATTGGCCGGCAGTCTCTGTGGAAGGTGCGTTGTGACAAGATGCGTAGGACAGGTATGACAATCCCATCATCTGCTCTGCCGTTCTGTAACTGCCAGTCCTGACCAATCCCTGAGCCCCCAGCGACTGGCTGTATGGAATCCCATCCATCTGCGGCATATCATTGCTAAAGGATGCCGGGGTCGATGGGTCAGGATTCAAGGCCACGGTTGTAGAAGCGTGGGTGGGAGTCTGACTGAAGTTTGTGAATGAGGCAGAAACTGGAGGGCTGTACTCTTGAATCACAGAACACTGAGACATCTGTTAGGGATTCAGACACATTCATTATCACGTCCATTGTGAATTAATAACATGATAACTATAGTCCTATTGTAGTGTTTTAAAATGCAAACAACATTCAAGTACTAACATTGTCAAGATTTATTTCCATCCCTGATGAAATTCTCTATTTGCACAACACGTAGCCTACAGTACATTATTGTCGGTTTTGTGCGTGCTTCAGTATTTTATGAGCATTTCCCACAAGAATATTGACTGACTTACCTCTGAATTTGTTTATCGTCGTACTGCCTTTTCTGTTTGGTGAGTTCCTCCCTCAATGTTCTGCTCATAAACACTGTTAAGACAGGTACTCATCTGATCATCACACCATCACTTCCTCTAAGTTAAACACCACCTCTCTCTCTCTCTCTCTCTCTCTCTCTCTCTCTCTCTCTCTCATCACCCATAGGCTTGTTTTTTCTCCTTGTTTCTTGCCTTTAATTTACTTCTCCTTTTTTAGGATCACATCCTGACGTTATACTTTTTTATTTTTACATTTTAAAAAGTGATATGTGGCTGTACATGGGCATCTTTAAAGAAACGTTCTAGGATATTTATTTCATGCTGTTCTATGGTCAATAATATATAACCATTCATTATTTAAGAATATAACCTATAAATGACTCATGAACTTAGTACATCTCAACTGTCTTATCTATAGACATAGACAGCCTACAACATCATTGATCTTATACTACACTGAGTGCAACAATTGCAACAATTTCTAAAAACATGTTTTCACTTTGTCATTATGGGGTATTTTGTGTAGATGGGAGACAACACTTTTTTTAAATCAATTTTGAATTCAGGCTGTAACACAACAAAATATGGAATAAGTCAAGGGGTATGCATACTTTATGAAGGTACTGTATCTGTGTTTGTGTAAATATACAGTATGTGTTATGTACAATGAATGTTCAAAACATTAGGAACCCTGCTCTTTCCATGACATACACTGATCAGGTGAAAGCTATGATACCTTATTGATGTCACTTTTTAAATCCACTTCAATCAGTGTAGATGAAGGGGAGGAGACAGGTTAAAGAAGGATTTGTAAGCCTTGATACAATTGAGACATTCATTTTGTATGTGTGCCATTCAGAGGGTGATTAGGCAAGACAAAATGATGAATGATTTTGAATGGGGTATGGTTGTAGGTGCCAGGCACACCGGTTTGACTGTGTCACGTTCAACAGTTTCGCCCCGTGTGTATCAAGTATGGTCCACCACCCAAAGAACATCCAGCCAACTTGACACAACTGTGGGAAGCATTGGAGTCAACATGGGCCAGCATCCCTGTGGAACACATTTGACACCTTGTAGAGTCCATGTACCGATGAATTGAGGCTGTTCTGAGGGCAAAAGGGGCTGCAACTCAAAATTAGGAAGGTGTTCCTAATATTTTGTGCACTGATTGTATCATCGTCGTATTTAGACCCCATAGCCCCCCTTTATTTCATTTCAGCCCCCCTACAAATTGTAATACCAACTATTTGTTAGGCTTTAGGTCCACACGGAAGCCGCGGTGATAGACATAGGTGTAAAACGGACCAATGACCAGTGTTAAGGCCGCGTTACGCGCCCGTTACACACACAAATATTTTAGCTAACTATTGTAACATGTACAAGCTATGCCATGTGGCAGCCTAGACATTTGCTGTTGTCTTGTCTCTTTGTTAGCGGTGCAGCATTAGCTATAGAGTTAGCTAGCTGACACCTCAAGGCTTTTGCTAGGATAAGTTAGATGGAAATACGAAAGTATATGAGCCAGGGAAAATGTAGAGCAGCCAGGTGAATGAGTGAACAGGCAGTCAGGAAGCTGCCACGAGTCTGCTTCTCACAGACTCTGCATCGGTGTTGCACCACAACACTACAGTACCTTGAAAAACTATTCAACCCCCTTGAAAGTTATCAGATTTGTCTGAATTACAAATGATACACTGAAATGTTCTTCTATGTAATATTTTCTTTAAAAAGAATGACCCTTGAAATGTATTACATTGATTTTATGTTAGAACATATATTTAAGAAAAGTAATAACTGAAATATGCTGTTTGCCTAAGTATTCAACCCCTTTGCTCTGTAAGCTCCCAGTTAACACAGATTAAACATAATGCCCTAACAAGGACACACTTGGCTTGCCATTGGCCTCTACCTGTGAAACATTTCAATAACTCACATTTTCAGGATAAAAAAAAAACAATGTTTAATGATCATTTAACAGACTGTGAATCTGAAGGAAAGGTGTGAAAATTAAGACTAAAGAGCATTCTACGGAAGTTAGAGATAAAGTAATACACATGCATACATTAGGAAAAGGGTACAAAATAATATCCAAGTGTTTGGATATCCCATAGTGCACTGTTGGATCGATAATGACGAAGTGGAAGCTGCATCACACCAGTGCCTCAAAACTGACTGGTGCACCTACACTCCAATCTCAGCCACTGTACTCTGTTGCTCCTTCAAAGTGATTGTCGGCCTCTCCATGGCTTCCCACACTCCTCTCCTTCTTGTACAGACGCTGAGTTTTGAGGCACTGTCTTGTCTAGGGCAGTGCCTGGGTGGTGTGATGCAGCTTCCACTTCATCCTTATTGATCCAAAAGTGCACAATAAATAATAAAGGGGTTGACTACTTATGCAAACAGCATATTTCAGTTATTTATTTTTCTTAAATATATTTTCTAACATAAAACCAATGTCACTTTAAAATAATACATTTATTTACAATTTTGGATTTAAGATATTTGTTTCACTTTTAAATGAGTTGATTGAACTATTGATACAATGATTGATAATATACTAAACATGAGTTTTAAATATATGTTGAAGCTGTAAAGGGTTTGTTTACATTATCATTGTTTTCCATCAGCAACTCCTACTCTTCAGAAATATATGTGCATTTACCCACAATTGATTTAAATAAATCCCAGATTGGAAAGTATAATTGTTTTTGTTTGATTATGGTTGTCACAGTACAGAGAGAGAGAGAACAGAACATCGGAGAGGCAGCAGAGAGAGAAAGACATCCCAGTGTCGGACAGGCAGCAGAAAAAGAGAGAGAGAGAGAGAGAGAGAGAGAGAGAGAGAAAAGGAGCACAGTGTCGGAGAGGCAGTAGAGAGAGAGAGCACAGTGTCGGAGAGGCAGCAGAGAGAGAGCACAGTGTCAGAGAGGCAGCAGAGAGAGAGCACAGTCTCGGAGAGGCAGCAGAGAGAGAGCACAGTGTTGGAGAGGCAGAAGAGAGAGAGAGAGAGAAAGAGAGCACAGTGTTGGAGTGGCAGCAGAGAGAGAGAAAGAACACAGTAACGAAAAGGCAGCTGCGACTAGAGATGACTTGGGAGATAAGGACACAGGTCCTTAGCAAGTGAAACTACAATACTATCCCCAAGAGTGCTTTGGCATGCAGTAAATGGTTAGAATACTCTGTGGAAAAAAATGCATCCTTCTGCTTTGCATGTCAAATATTCGGTAGAAACCTGAAACACGACACATTTGTTGAAACTGTATACAAAAATTGGAAAAAAGATCTGAACGTGTTCCAAAAACGTGAAGCAACTCAATCTCACAAGGAAAGTGTTGACTCCTGGAAGAGCTACAAGGCTAGTGCCTCACAAGGAAGTGTTGTACAGCAGATAGAAGCAGCACATGTAAACTAAATAACTGAGTGAAGAGAGTACATACGCCGTGTTGTGGCGGTTACCTCCATGTTAGGAAAGCAAGGAATACCTTTTAGAGGTCACATCGAAAGTGTTGAAAGCCATAATAGAGGGAACTTCCTTGAGTGCATGGCCCTTTTAAAGCAGTTTGATCCTTTCCTGCAGAAGTACGCAGCCCCATCGAACAGCACTTAACTCTCACCAGTGTGTCAGAATGAGATGATCGAGTGCTGTGCACAAGAGGTGACTACAACTATTGTCAATGAAATGAAGGAGTCTAAGATGTATGCCATTATGGCTGATGAGGCCAGAGACGGACGCTCTGAACAATTGGCAGTCTGTGTTAGACATGTTAGCACAGAGGGTACAGTTAAGGAGCGGTTCCTAACCCTAACAGAACTGACAGGTTTTGATGCTAAATCAATAACAGCTGCATTAGAGCACCAATTGCAGGAAAAAGGAATTGATGCGTTAACATGTGTGGCACAGACCTACGATGGGGCTGCAGTCATGAGTGGGTCAGATGGGGGTGTGCAAGCCCATTTCAGAAAGCAGCACCCCAAAGCAATATATGTGCATTGTTATGCACATGAGCTAAACCTTGTCTTGTGTCACACATGCAAAGCAGTTTATGAGGCTACAGAGTATTTTGACATGCTGGAAAGTGTGCATTCCTTTTTTAGTGTCTCGCTGGTTAACCACCATAAGTTTGCAGACACTCAAAAGAAACTAGGATTGCAGCCCTCTGAACTTGTGCAACTGTCAAACACACATTGGGCATGCCAGCTTCGATCAGTAAATGCAATGCTTGACAATTTTCCTGCCGTCATTGAGTGCCTTTCAACCATCAGAACAGCTATGGCAGTGGGATTGAAGGCAAAACTGTGCAAAGTCTCCACAGTCTATTTGTTGCTGATGTTCCAGGATATTCTGTCTGTGACAGCAGATTTACACAAGTATCTACAAAAGGAGAACGTTGACCTTGCTCAAGCATTGACATACAAAGAGGCTGTGTATGACACTCTCAAGGAGAAACGCAGTGATGCTACAGCTGCCGATCTGTATGACAGAACAAGAAACCTGTGTGAGGCTAATCAGATCCCAGAACCAGACCATCTTCTGGACAAAGGCGGAAGCATAGGCGGATGGATGATTTTGTTATGGAATCAACTTGCGGGGCAGGTAGTGAACTTAGTGGTTCAGACTCGGACCAATTTAAAAGGAAAGTATTATTTCCTTGCCTGGATGGAATGACAGCTGAGCTGGAGAAGCGTTTTTCAGGTGTAAATGCTGAACTACTGAAAGGCATTCAGGCATGGAGTCCAGCCTCAGATCACTTCCTATCAGTGCCACATTTGGCAGAGATGGCATTGCATTACAACATTGAGCTGAAATCAGAGGAAGTCATGGTAGCCAAAAACTTTCTGACTCGTAAGTCACAGGCAGGTGCTGCTTCTCTGGACATGATCACAGTGTACAACCTTCTGGATGCTGATATGTTTCCTTCATTGAAGGCTGTAATTCAGGTTGCCCTGACTATACCTGTCAGCAGCTGTAGCTGTGAAAGATCCTTCAGTGCATTACGTCGTATCCACACCTGGCTCAGGGGTACCATGGATCAAAACCGACTAAATCATCTGGCTGTAATGTCCGTAGAAAAGGATGTCCTTGAAAGGTTAAGTCAGTATACAATTGTTGACAGATTTGCTACACTCAAACAGAGACGACACAGTCCGATGCTCCCACCAAAGAAGTGAAATGGGATGGCAACAAGAAACATTTCTCAATGTAATGTTTTTTATATTATAGTATAGTATTGTATTAGTGCATTGTTGTATTAAATGATTAGAGATTAGGGTAGGGTACAAAATCAAACTTTCCCAGGTATTTTTTAGATCTGAGTAAAACTCCAATATAACTATTGTCCTTAAATACAAACACACGGGTAAGATTATGAACACATTATAGGCTACTGTAATGAATTTCACAGAGTCCAGTCAAATTAAGGACAATTATACTGCAATTAATTAATCAATAAAGAAATTCTGCACGCTACCTCACCTCATGCTGGGGGCTGAGCCCCCCTAAACCTCTAATCCTAGAATCGCCCCTGCAGTGTATAAGTATATCCTTACCAAATCAAATCAACGTTTATTGGTAGTGTACAAAGATTTGCAGATGTCATTGCAGGTGCAGCGAAATGCTTATGTTTATGCAGCAATATCTAGCAATACAATAACAATACGCACATAATCAAAAATGTTTTAACATATTTGAAATATCAGAACGAGCAATACCGGAGTCCGTATATAGTTATATAGGATGAGCCATGACTAGAATACAGTATATACATATAAAGTGGGTAAAACAGAATGTAAACATGGTTAAAGTGACCAGTATTCAATGACTCTATATACATGGGGCAGCAGTCGTCCATAACCCAAAATATGAGGTTATTATGTTTTAGTTGTTTTATACACCATGGGCATTTTACATGAGTGCATTGTGCATTATCCACAATTCTTTGGACATGGTATTGTAATCAACGTGATACGAATTACGAAACTCTTTCTAGCGATTCCACTGTCCCTTAGCAAGTTCCGTACCTGCAACTTTCAATTAAAATGGCGGCTTCCTATAGTGAAAACGTGAGTTGAGATATATGATTTTAGTTTTATGTCAAGATTTTAGATATTTATTGAAATGTTTCATATTATTAATCTTATTTCTGCCATAACTTATGATTGAAAAGACCGCAATTATCCAGCCACTTCACACAGGGGCTCCATAGCTATTTAGTCAGAAGTTGACTAGCTAGTTAGATAGCTAACCAATTAGCTTAGCTAGTAGCTACGTCCTGTAGCTAGCTGTAACGTTACTAAGTAACTATGGGACAGTGTTTGCCTGGGCTTACTAACTTTGACAGTAGTACTTATTGTAATATTTTGATTCGCTATTTTCTTTCAGGATTTGATTGACAGTGATGGGCCCAATGCTGTGCGGCTGTTGAACAGTCTCACTGAACAGGTTAGGTTCAGAAAACAGATAGCTACAGATTTGGCACCAGATAGAGATAAAACCAAATATTTGTGGCATCTGTAACTGAGCGTTACAGGTTTGCCTATACCAAACGACCTATACAAAATGTCCGTGACCAGTTGCAGGTGGTTCTTTTGAATTTCGAAAATGCTCCATTATTAAAATACATACATGTTTTGCTCCATGAAATAATCTAACAATGTGTACACCGACATCTTCTCTCATTGATTGAGACAGGTGGGTCCACCCCAAAGTGCTGCATGTCATGATGACACTCATCTGTCTCGATCAATGAGAGATTTGAAATAGACGTTGTTGGTGTACATGTTGGATTACTTCATAGATTTTAAAAACTGACAATTTTCTAAATTCAAAAGAACCACATGCAACTGGACACATACATTTTTAGAATATTCAGTTGAAAAATCTGACGTTTTGTATAGGCAAACCTGTAACGCCCAGTAAAGGATACCAAAAATCTTTGGCTATATCGCATTATCTGGTGTATGATCTGTAGCTAGAATACAGCCAGCTGTTTGTCTTCTGTAGCTTCCTTGCTAATGGTGTGACATAGCTACGGTAGTGTTGTTTATCAGTCATATCTATTACTAGTTACTGAGATATATTACCAGTCACTCAGATGTAATAAGGGATGTCTGTACAAATTCAATCCTAGGTGGCATCAGTTACAGGGCAGGTTCGAGATTTGCTAAAGAGGGTCCAAGATGGAAAATTCCAAACATCCAAGGTAAGTACTATAATAGGATTGAAAGTTCACATTGGCATGGACTCAAACAGGCAGCATTGTCTCTCTCAAATGATTTATGCAAATGTACATTTCCCACTCTCTTGTAGGGTTTGTCTTTCCTTGACCTTAGATATCAGCTGCTGCTGTTTTACCTGCAAGATGTCACTCACCTGATTAGTCTTAAATCAGAGGGTGGTAGTGTTAAAGACAGTGGCGCCCTTCACAGACTGGTCACCGTCAGAACAGTAAGATGCCCTTTGCTGGTTACTACATGTTGTACCACTCAATGTGGGGAGCTGTACATGTGCAACCTCTCCCATTTTCATCATCCCACATTCAAAACTGCTTTGTTGGTTGGTTAGGGCCTGTAAGTAAGCATTTCACTGTAAGGTCTACACCTGTTGTATTCGGCGAATGTGACAAATAAAATTAGATTTGATTTGAAATTACTGTTGACTTCTTGCATAGTCTTCTTGGTCTTGTTTGGGCTCATGAATGCTATCTTGGACCTCTGTTGCTATATTCTAACTATTGTGATGCTCTACTTAAAGGTTCTGGAGAAGATGCGCCCTCTGGACCAGAAACTGAGATATCAGATTGATAAATTGGTGCGCACAGCAGTGACTGGGAGCTTAGGTGAGATGTGATATTGAGGAAAGGAAGCAAGTCTTTCATTGTTGTGAAAAATATGTGTGATATACATTCCTTGATTGTATTGTAAATAGTTTTTTTTATATTTTGTAGGGGAAAATGACCCATTGCAGTTCCGTCCCAATCCGGATAACCTTGTTAGCAAAGTAAGCACTTGTTATGTCTTGGCATCCCTTAATTTATGTTAGATGAATACAATTATAAGTTTGATTCCTGGATGCTGATTGGCTGACAGCTGTTGTATATCAGACCGTATACCACAGGTATGACAATATTTATTGGTAATGATCTAATTACATTTTTAACCAGTTTATAATAGCAATAAGGTACCTCGGGGGTTAATGGTATATGCCCAATATACCACGACTAAGGGCTGTATCCAGGCACTGTGTTGCGTCGTGCTTAAGAACAGCCCTTAGCCATGGTATATTGGCCATATACCACACCCCCCCCCATACTTGCAATAAGGCCGTGCCTGCCTTATTGCAAGTATACCACGGGTATGATGAAAAATTACTTGTTTAATGTTCAAATTACGTTGTTAACCAGTTTATAATAGCAATAAGGCACCTCGGGTGTTTGTGGTATATTGGCCATATACCACACACCCTTGGACCTTATTGCTTAATTATATTATTATTATTCATTTTGTAGCATTGTTCCCTATCGCAGAATGAAGTCTGGTTTGCACAACAGCTTCTGAATGTCTTTATTAAAAAGATATATGTATTCCATAGCTAAGTGAATCAGAAGACTCAGAGGATGAAGATGGTGGAGAGAAGGCTGAAGGAGCTGAGAAAAAAGTGCTATCTAGTGGCAAGAAATATGTTCCCCCGAAGATTGCCCCAATGCACTATGGTAATGTCAAATATAACAGTATTTTATCTTCCTCTATTGAATCATATGTAGACAACCTCTCTTAAAAATGCACTCAAAGCGGTCTTATTTCTGTGATGGATGATTTTACAAAACCATGTCTGTGATGTATAAGATCTCTTGACTTGACCATCAGAGGGAGACCTGACCGATGCAGACAAAAAGAAGGAGCTGGCGGACAAGCAGAGGCGTGCTGCCCTCCGCAGCTCTGTGATCCAGGAGCTCCGGCAGCAGTACAGCGACGCTCCCGAGGAGATCCGCGAGCACAGGGACTTCCAGACGGATAGACAGAGCCGAGAGCAGCTGCACAGGTCAGTGCTGTCATCAGACACATTGATCACACAATCATCAATTAGATTATTGTATTTTTCTCTCATTTAACTGTGTAGTACTACGGTAGTTTGAAGTTCCTTCATGTATTTATTTTCTTCCTTTAGGAAAAACTTTGAGGAGTCGATGATGGTGCGTCTGCAAGTTCCCCGAAATGAGAGAAGTGCTAAGAAGAGAGGCATGCTGGGAATGTCTGGTCAGCTGAGCGGCATCACGCGGTTCAGTGACATCACAGCCCTGACGGGCGGAGAGGGACCGGTGAGTTGGGCACATTTAAGTGACACACACCAGTATTCTACAGATCACACTCCTTGCTGACATACAGTGATTGATGATATATATGCCATTTCGACAGATGCTTTTATCCAAAGGGACATAGTCATGCTTGCATAATATTTGACATACGGGTGGTTCCAGGAATAACGGGCACCATTCAGATTTTTTCTCCACCGCTGTGTTATGATATTAATATATTATAGTGTTGATATAAAACATTTTCTGTCCCTCCCTTCAGGACACGGATAACCCAGGGCCCAAGAAGAAGAAGAAGAAACTAATGAAGAAGAAAACTAAAAGAAAAGGTGAGCCTGAGTTTTGTTGATATCACTGAATACGTTTACATGCACAGTAATAATTCAATATTAAACTGATTATAGCAGTAGGCAGATTATGCAATAGTCATGTAAACACCATACTCTGCTTATCTTAATCGGTGTACGGTCAAAAAGTAAGATTATGCTGATTAAAACATCTAGTTTTATGCGCAATCTTTCAAATGATTAAGACACGTAAACACCTTAACCGGCGGCCTATTTGATCTGTGCATGTGCTAGCACAAGCTGAGCGAGCGTCCCTCTTCAGCGCAAGTGAAGTGTTCAGAACAATTGAATTCATGCGTCTTAGGAGTAGTTTTCACATACAGACGTTATATGTCCGAACTCATAATCATATATGCTTCCCAAAAATAAGATGGACCGCTGTTGTAGAGCATTTATTTTGATTGGCAATTTTCTGCATTTATCAGTGCCATCAAATTAAAATCAAATAATATTTTATTGGTCGCATACACGTATTTAGCAGATGTTATTGCGGGTGTAGCGAAATGCTTGTGTTCCTAGCTCCAACTGTGCAGTAGTATTTAACAATTCACAACAACCTAAAACAATGGAAAATATATAAATATTAGTACGAGCAATGTCTTAGTGGCATTGACTAGTATACAGTATATACATATGAAATTAGTAAAACAGTATGCAAACATTATTAAATTGACCAGTGTTC
Source organism: Thymallus thymallus (assembly GCA_023634145.1). Lineage (NCBI taxonomy): Eukaryota > Metazoa > Chordata > Actinopteri > Salmoniformes > Salmonidae > Thymallus > Thymallus thymallus. The sequence goes on along the minus strand of CM042417.1, from coordinate 12,468,326 downwards.
CATTATTAAAGTGGCCAGTGTTCTATGTCTATGTACATAGGGCAGCAGTTTCGAAGGTGCAGGGTTGAGTAACCGGGTGGGTTCTGGCTAGTGACTATGTTCAGGCCAGGGTACTGGTTGGAGGCCGGCTAGTGATGGCTATTTAACAGTCTGATGGCCTTGAGATAGAAGCTGTTTTTCAGTCTCTCGATCCCAGCTTTGATGCACCTGTCCTGTACTGACCTCGCCTTCTGGATGATAGGGGGGTGTACCGGCTGTGGCTCGGGTGGTTGATGTCCTTGATGATCAGTAGCCTGATTTCAGATGTGTCCATGTTTACAGGATTATTAGGAAACTCGCTCTTTTTGCAAAGCATGTAAACGTTAATTGAACTATTATTAATCTGACTATCCACAATCAAATTGTGTGCATTGCATGTAACCGTACTCATTGTCAGTGATTTATTTTGTTAAATTGTGTATTCAATTGATTCTCAATGTTAGACCATTTTAGAATGATTTGAGTGCAGTGATTATGCATTGTTAGTTAATCAACATTGTTCTTTCCCTGCAGCTTTCCGAAGATAGGATCAAGAAAACCACAAAGCAGGATGAAGAATTATGTTTTAGGATAAATGGAACAATTCACTTGGAATAGCTTTTCAGGGTCGTTTTGTGATTGTAGGTGCTCAAAACATGTTTATTATTATAATTAGTCCTTGTTTGACAGTCCCTCATGCATTTCAAGATGTTTTCAGTATCATGATGCTCAAACCCCATTTGAATATGCAAATTCCCCCCATTTGGAATTTAGAGCAGATATGTTTTCCTTATTGGGCATAAACGGTGACTGGTTAAGCCACACTTTTTCAAGACAAGTGATTTTAATTTAAAACATGAATGCAATTTTAGGACAATAAAACATGGTCTAATAAAATATGATTAAACATTCATCCATACTGAATTCATTCTTGCTCAAATTCAAGTGTGTTGAATTACATTAACTCATTGTTCTCTAACGCCCATATTTTGGACCATAAGGGCCTATTGGATAGATTGTTTCTTTTTTTCAATTTAAAGTTCTTGTTTTTCCAATCAACAAACAAAACAATCCACAGTCACAGATATGGCAAAAAAAGTAAGAATTCAGTAATCGCATTAAATATTTCCTGCTTTAGCAGAGACAACTAGCAAATTAGTTTTACAGCACTTTACACATGTACACACACACACTTCCTTAATCACCCCATTCACTCTGTCCAGTTTGAAATATACTTGAGTAGTGGAGACCAGAGGCTATCGAGTCTGGGCTGTCTGTTGCAGTGGTCATAGGTGAGCTTTTCATGAGGAATAAAGTCAACAATCTGGTCAATCCATATTTTAAATGTAGGAGAGGAATTAGAGAATACATTTTTTGGCATAGTATGTGATAGTCAAACATTTTCATTACGAAGATCGACACGGGGTCATATCAAACTGTACATCTAATATTTTCTGTGCAGCAGTATGTATAGATTGACAAAATCTGGTCATCTCTACAACTCTTAATACATGCATATACAGTTGAAGTCGGATACATACACTTAGGTTAAAGTCATTAACTAATTTTTCAACCACTCCACAGATTTCATGTTAACAAACTATCGTTTTGGTAAGTCGGTTTAGACATCTACTTTGTGCATGACAAGTAATTCTTCCAACAATTGTTTACAGACAGATTATTTCACTTATAATTCACTATATCACAATTCCAGTGGGTCAGAAGTTTACGTACACTAATTTGACTGTGCCTTTTAAACAGCTTGGAAAATTCCAGAAAATTATGTCAAGAAGCTTCTGATAGGCTAATTGACATAATTTGAGTCAATTGGAGGTGTACCTGTGGATGTATTTCAAGGCTTACCTTCAAACTCAGTGCCTCTGCTCGACATCATGGGAAAATCAAAAGAAATCAGCCAAGACCTCAGAAAAAAAATTTGTAGACCTCCACAAGTCTGGTTCATCCTTAGGAGCAATTTCCAAATGCCTGAATGTACCACGTTCATCTGTACAAACAATAGTACGCAAGTATAAACCCCATCGGACCACGCAGCTGTCATACCGCTCAGGAAGGAGACACGTTCTGTCTCCTAGAGATTAACTTACTTTGGTGCGAAAAGTGCAAATCAATTCCAGAACAACAGCGAAGGACCTTGTGAAGATGCTGGAGGAAACAGGTACAAAAGTATTTATATCCACAGTAAAACGAGTCCTATATCGACATAACCTGAAAGGCTGCTCAGCAAGGAAGGAGCCACTGCTCCAAAACAGCCATGAAAAAGCCATACTACAGTTTGCAACTGCACATGGGGACAAAGATTGTACTTTTTGGAGAAATGTCATCCGGTCTGATGAAACATAAATAGAGCTGTTTGGCCATAATGACCATTGTTATGTTTGGAGGAAAAGGGGGAGGCTTGCAAGCGGAAGAACACCATCCCAAATGTGAAGCACGGGTGGCAGCATCATGTTGTGGGGGTGCTTTGCTGCAGGAGGGATTGATACACTTCACAAAATAGATGGCATCATGAGGAACATCTCAAGACATCAGTCAGGAAGTTTAAGCTTGGTCGCAAATGAGTCTTCCAAATGGGCAATGACCCCAAGCATACTTCCACAGTTGTGGCAAAATGGCTTAAGGAAAACAAAGTCAAGGTATTGGAGTGGCCATCACAAAGCCCTGACCTCAATCCTATAGAACATTTGTGGGCAGAACTGAAAAAGCCTGTGCGAGCAAGGAGGCCTACAAACCTGACTCGGTTACACCAGTTCTGTCAGGAGGAATGAACTGGTGTTAAGTTAAACAATTTAAAGGCAATGCTACCAAATACTAGTTGAGTGTATGTAAACTTCTGACCCACTGGGAATGTGATGAAAGAAATAAAAGCTGAAATAAATCATTCTCTCTACTATTTCACATTCTTAAAATAAAGTGGTGAGTATTAAATGTCAGGAATTGTGGAAAAACTGAGTTTAAATGTATTTGGCTAAGGTGTAAGTTCCACTTTCAGAGTAAGTATTTGTTTCTTTCTAAGCTATTAAAACCTTATTCACTGCTTTAATACATACAGTAAGGTTTATTTTACATAACACCTACATGGCATGCTCCACAAATACAAAAATGCAATTTGCTTGAGACCTTTAAGTGAAATGTGTACATTGTTGGATTAGTCATTCTAACTCATGAGCATGTTAGACACCTGTGTCTAACTAAAAAGGGCACTGGAAAAGATCAAGGCCACATTTTCTTGTCTGTCCTATCCATGTTCACAAAGCATTGTCCTGCCTTTCATAAAGAAGCTTTTACCCTTTTTGCCAACATTTTTATTTTAATTTTTATTTCACCTTTAACTAGGCAGGTCAGTTAAGAACACAGTCTTATTTAGAATGACGGCCTACACTGGCCAAACTCGGACGACGCAGGGCCAATTGTGAACCACGTCTGTAGTGACGCCTATAGCACTGAGATGCAGTGTCTTAGACCACTGCCCCACTTGGGAGCCTAAAAGTGAACCTAAAAACAGCAGAATGTCAACTTTATTTTCTCAAAAGAACTGTTTAATTGTAATGTCAAAACGTAGATTTCAGCCTAAATAGACATACCCAATAGGAATTAATCATTTATCATGAGAGGGCCATAAACATTACCCAGTAATGATTTTTTATACTGACAGAAATATTAAAATGAGGACACAAGTACACAGTACAAATATGCTTTCCCCTTTTCAACAGAAGTGGGGGAATAGGGCTTGAAATGCTTTTCTAAAGATAGTACTCAAATTATAAACGACTTACTATAATATTCCACCTTAACTGTAAAATGCATCATACTGAATGACAGTACAAAATTGGCATCATTTCATAACTGAAGACTGATCATTTTCTGTGGAGCCAGATAGCTGCCAAAAGGTTTAACGTGCATACGGTTAGGATCGTAAGAAAAGCCTTGCGTGAAACATTAAATGTAAATGTGAAATTTCATCTGTGAACATACAAAAACCATGTTACGATTACCAACTAACATTTTAGGCTTGAACAAATCTCGTGTTGCAATTCTGACATACAATAATACCTTTCAGAGTTTTTGAAGTTTCATCTCACCAACCTGGGTAACGTACCGAGGTAAAGACACATTCAGGTTGAATATTCGATGGATATTCGCCTGTAGTTTTCCTTACGCCCACAAACCACAGTTAGGGACCATCAACATAGTGACAAATCACATTTTTCAAATTCAATAGCTTTTTAACCATTACTCCCAAAATTTTCTAAACTGGTTCTAGCTAACCCGATGGCATGGGCACACATTGCACACACTTTTTGTCGATTTACATCTCATACTATTTTAAAATATATATTTTAATTTTTGAAATTCAATAGTGCCTTGGTCATGTGACCCACACACCTCAAACAAGGTTCATAATGTACACTCAGTGGGCATACACATTGCAAACTCTTTTGTTTGTCTATTTGCATCTCATGAAAATGTACGATAATTGTTTTAAGTTTTAAATTAAATAGCTCCTTAGTCTTACAACCTACAGTCGTGGCCAAAAGTTTTGGGAATGACAAGTATTGGTCTCCAGAAAGTTTGCTGCTTCAGTGTTCTTAGATCTTTATGTCAGTAGTTACTATGGTACACTGAAGTATAATTACAAGTATTCCATAAGTGTCAAAGGCTTTCATTGACAATGACATTCAAACGTTGATGTTTTGTTCCCCAAGCAACTTTGTTATCACTTTTGCCTTATGGCAAGGTGCTCCATCATGCTGGAAAGGGCATTGGTCGTCACCAAACTGTTCTTGGATAGTTGGGAGAAGTTGCTCTCGGAGGATGTGTTGGTGCCATTCTTTATTCATGGCTGTGTTCTTAGGCAAAATTGTGAGTGAGCCCACTCCCTTGGCTGAGAAGCAACCCCACACGTGAATGGTCTCAGGATGCATTACTGTTGGCATGACACAGGATTGATGGTAGCGCTCACCTTGTCTTCTCCGGACAAGGTGTTTTCCGGATGGCCCAAACAATCGGAAAGGGGATTCATCAGAGAAAATGACTCTACCCCAGTCCTCAGCAGTCCAATCCCTGTACCTTTTGCAGAATATCAGTCTGTCCCTGATGTTTTTCCTGGAGAGAAGTGACTTCTTTGCTGCCCTTCTTGACACCAGGCCATCCTCCAAAGGTCTTCGCCTCACTGTGCGTGCAGATGCACTCACACCTGCCTGCTGCTATTCCTGAGCAAGCTCTGCACTGGTGGTGCCCCGATCCCGCAGCTGAATCAATTTTAGGAGACGGTCCTGGCGCTTGCTGGACTTTTTTGGGCGCCCTGACGCCTTCTTCACAACAATTGAACCTCTCTCCTTGAAGTTCTTGATGATCCGATAAATGGTTGCAAAACAATGATGACGGCACGTGTTTCCTTGCAGGTAACCAGGTTGACAGAGGAAGAACAATGATTTCAAGCACCACCCTCCTTTTAAAGCTTCCAGTCTGTTATTCTGACTCAATCAGCATGACAGAGTGATCTCCAGCCTTGTCCTCGTCAACACTCTCACCTGTGTTAACAAGACAATCACTGACATGATGGCAGCTGGTCCTTTTGTGGCAGGGCTGAAATGCAGTGGAAATGTTTTTTGGGGATTAAGTTCATTTTCATGGCAAAGAGGGACTTTGCAATTAATTGCAATGCAATTCATCTGATCACTCTTCATGACATTCTGGAGTATATGCAAATTGTCATCATCAACACTGAGGCAGCAAACTTAGTGGAGACCAAAACTTTTGGCCACGACTGTACAACCCTCAAACAACTTTCAGAATATCCACTGAATAGCCTTATATGTAGCACACCCTTTAGTTTGTCACTTTTGATCTCACACGATTTTACATAGATTTTCAATGTTATTCAATATTTATAATTTCAATAGCTCCTTGGTCATGTGACCTACAACCCTCAAACTACTTTCAGAACATCCACTGACTACCCTTATACAGTCGTATGAAAAAGTTTGAGCACCCCTGACAATTTCCATGATTTCCATTTATAAATAATTGGGTGTTTGGATCAGCAATTTCATTTTGATCTATCAAATAACTGATGGACACAGTAATATTTCAGTAGTGAAATGAGGTTTATTGGATTAACAGAACATTTGCAAAAAGCATCAAAACGAAATTAGACAGGTGCATAAATTTGGGCACCCCAACAGAAAAATCACATCAATATTTAGTAGAGCTTCCTTTTGCTAAAATAACAGCCTCTAGATACTTCCTATAGCCTCTAATGAATGTCTGGATTCTGGATGAAGGTATTTTGGACCATTCCTCCTCACAAAACATCTCTAGTTCAGTTAGGTTTGATGGTTGCAGAGCATGGACAGCCCGCTTCAAATCATCCCATGGCCATTCCAGAACATTGTACTTGTTCCTCTGCATAAATCCCCGGGTAGATTTTGAGCAGTGTTTTGGGTCGTTGTCTTTTTGAAATATCCAGCCCCGCCGTAACTTCAACTTTATTCCCAATAATCTGCTGATATTGAGTGGAATCCATGCGACCCTCAACTTTAACAAGATTCCCAGTACCGGCACTGGCCACACAGCCCCACAGCATGATTGAACCCCCACCAAATTTTACTGTGGGTAGCAAGTGTTTTTCTTGGAACGCTGTGTTCTTTTGCCGCCATGCATAACACCCCTTGTTATGACCAAATAACTCAATCTTTGTTTCATCAGTCCACAGCACCTTATTCCAAAATGAAGCTGGCTTGTCCAAATGTGCGTTTGCATACCTCAAGCGACTCTGTTTGGCGTGTGTGCAGAAAATACTTCTTCCGCATCACTCTCCCGTACAGCTTTTCCTTGTGCAAAGTGCGCTGAATTGTTGAACGATGCACAGTGACACCATCTGCAGCAAGATGATGTTGTAGGTCTTTGGAGGTGGTCTGTGGGCTGTTTTTGACCGTTCTCACCATCCTTCGCCTTTGCCTCTCCGATATTTTACTTGGCCTGCCACTTTTGGCCTTAACAAGAACTGTGCCTGTGGTCTTCCATTTCCTAACTATGTTCCTCACAGTGGACACTGACAGCTTACATCTCTGCGATAGCTTTTTGTAGCCTTCCCCTAAACCATAATCTTGAACAATCTTTGTTTTCAGGTCATTTGAGAGTTGTTTTGAGGCCCCCATGTTGCCACTCTTCAGAGGAGAGTCAAAGAGAACAACAACTTGCAATTGGCCACCTTAAATACCTTTTCTCATGATTGGATGCACTTGTCTATGAAGTTCAAGGCTTAATGGGCTCACCAAACCAATGAATCAGTGCTAAGCAGTTACAGGTATTCAAATCAACAGAATGACAAGGGTGCCCAAATCTTTGCATAGCCTATTTTTCACATCTGATTTAATTTCATACAACTTAATATTGCTACACTAAAAATCTTTGTCTGGACAATACCCCAGTACTCAGCTTTTATTAGAAAATGAATGGCATGTGATCATTTTCTGTGACGACAGAGTAAATTATTATGCAGCCTCAGAGGGGTGCCCAAACTTTTTCATTCGACTGTATATTGGACACTTGTTTGTGTACTGTAATCTCACGCAGTGTTACATACATTTTTCATAGTTTTGAATTTCAATAGCTCCTTGGTCATGTCAATTAGAAGTGTGCAGTGGATATATACCCATATTGCATAACCTCTAGTTATGCATCTTCTATATTGTTGTACATTAATATTAGTTTGACCATTAGGGGGTTCAGTCCAGTGTTGCGTTTACACTTTTTACAAATATTTATTTATAATAATTGGTGAGTTTTTTATTTTGACACAGTATTTAACAGTGGTACACAATAGGAGAGAGAATGATAATATCTCCTTTCATTGTTAATATCAACCATAAAAGAAAAGGGCAAAGTACGAGAGTCATGTTATTAATTGCCTAGTTAAATAAATAAAATAATTCATTGTCCAAAGTAGGGATGGAGAGTGAACTGCACGGCCAGTAAGGTAGGGTTTGCTGGTCAATACATATACTGAACATGTAACCACAGTAATGGTGGCCAGATAATCAATGAATAAAAATGGAATATTGACAAATTAAACAGAAATGTTAGACCTTTAATCTTTTCCGACACGTCAACAAACACTTTACTTCAAATAAGTACAAAACATTTCAGTGTTAACTTTCTCTTTATCCCTGGTTGATGTACATTTCAGAGCCTCTTCAGTGTGGACGGGGTAAAGCATACATTTTCAACAACAAAGACAGCACTTCCAGTTTGTGTTCTTCACTCTGTTGAACTCTTTTGTCTTCATCCCTAGGCACAGCCCATGGAACCACCGTCGGCATGCAAAACATTCCATCTAAAACAAAGCAAAGCGGAACACGTTATAAATAATATCAAATATCAATGAGGTATGACGAATTAGCCATCCATTGTGTTATATCATAAATTGTCTTACATGCCGTCACTGTTGTCAAAAGATGATAGTAAATAAAGTTACTAACCCAGTCAGTCTTTGGGCACATCCAGGTTCTTTATCAGTGGCACACATAAAGCAGTTGTTGGATTTGTTGAACTCTGAAATCATAGGCATGAACTGAACATATGGTTGTCCCACACAACTACATAAAAATAAAGAATTGACATTTACTTTGAATTAGATGTCATTACATACCAGACATTTTTAGTATATCCTCAGCCATTTATTTTCGCAGTTGCTCCATGTGTTTTTGTGAAGGTTCTGTATACATTTTGGAGGGGATGTTGGGGAAGTTCTGTGCAACTTCCTTAGCCATCTACACCAAAAACGTTTTTGACCTAATTGTCACAGCTAACAATTCAATATTGAAAATATAACTATCAAACCTGCATTAGAAAGACCCCACAGCTGAAGGTGTCCTGCTGAATGGTATGAGTTATTACCCCTCCTTTCCACTTTATGTCCACCCAGTCGTCTTTTCCATGGAAGGATCTTCTCATTTTGAAGTATTCTCTTTTTTATGTAAACATAATAGAATTCTGATTAGTTATAGGCAAATTAATACACAGGCCAAAACTGTATGCTGTTTTCCTTATAAGTATAATCTAGTAGAGGTAATGTATTTTATGCCCAATTCTACATACAGCCTAAATTATAGGCACTGAACCATTTACAGGAGAATAATAAAAGTAGCATATTGGATCCAACCCTATCACAGAGTTAATAAATGCAGAGCGTTTGTAGACTTTAAGAAAAAAATATTAAGTGACAGTTTCATCAGTACGTGCTTAAAGAAAGTCAGATCACAGAATGAATTGTAAGCACCAATTTAAAGTGTGTTTTATCAAAATAAGATCTGAAAATGTCAGTTGTTGAACATAATACTTCTATTTGCCATAACAATTTATGATGTATGCAGTTGAGGAATATTCCATGTACCAACACTACATGTAGGACAGACATAAGACATTCCCACATACAGTATACACAACAGCATCCCCCTCTACTGTCCATTGTCACACCCTGATCTGTTTCACCTGTCTGTGTGCTTGTCTCCACCCCCCTCCAGGTGTCACCCATCTTCCCCCATTATCTCCAGTGTATTTATACCTGTGTTCTGTTTGTCTGTTGCCAGTTCGTTTTGTTTCGTCAAGCCTACCAGCGGTTTTCCCTCTGCTCCTGTCTCTCGATTGTTCCTGTTTCCTAGTTTACCCGGTGTTGACCATTCTGCCTGCCCTGACCGCCGTCCTGTACCTCTGCCCCACCTATCTGGATTACTGACCTCTGCCTGCTCTGACCCTGCCCCACCTATCTGCATAACTGACCTCTGCCTGATCTGACCCTGCCCCACCTATCTGCATTACTGACCTCTGCCTGCTCTGACCCTGCCCCACCTATCTGCATTACTGACCTCTGCCTGCTCTGACCCTGCCCCACCTATCTGCATTACTGACCTCTGCCTGCTCTGACCCTGCCCCACCTATCTGCATTACTGACCTCTGCCTGCTCTGACCCTGCCCCACCTATCTGCATTACTGACCTCTGCCTGCTCTGACCCTGCCCCACCTATCTGCATTACTGACCTCTGCCTGCTCTGACCCTGCCCCACCTATCTGCATTACTGACCTCTGCCTGCCCTTGACCTGTCTCTTACCTGCCCCTGTTGGATTAATAAACTGTTATTACTTCGACGTTGTCTGCATCTGGGTCTTACCTGAAACGGTGATATCCATACCCCACAGCTGACAACATTTACCATTGCACTGAGCTGTATTATTTCTTTATTAACATTCATACAGCTGTGAAAGTGTTTTTATTGCTGCCAACAAGATTTTATGTTGCCAAGTCAAATTAAACAGAACTAGTTAGTAGTATACGTTTATGTACAAGGGAAAACTAGGCTTTGACTTGAAATGACTTACCAGAGTCACACAAAAACCTTAGATATTTCAACATAGTAAGGACAAAAACGCTTTTGGACCTACAAGCTACATTGAAGCTTCAGACTATATCGTTTCTGTGGGCCATTTGACAGAGAGTTGTTTACAATAACATGAAAAAGCACGCTCTCCAGTCCGACTGGGTAAAAGCATCTGGTTCAATCATATTGTTAAAGAATATTCATAATAGAAGAACCTGTGTTGCTTTGTTCGTTGACTATAAACATTGCCAGATTGTTTACATGACGGTTCCTGTTTCATTCAGCAATAGCAACTGTTATCTCTGGCGGGAAAACAGACATGCTGTCTCCAGCTGACCATTTGCTTACTAGCCTGGGCAAATGTGCGTCTGTCATCTTATCAAAGACCACGTTGTCCTTAACACCTCAGGAATTCATCAAAGACAAAAGGATTCCCTCTAAGATGGTCACACACGTGTAAGCATTTGAAAAGCATTTATAAGTGTATTTCTTATTATTACCTTGTACAAGTTGAATGTAGTTACAGTTGGAGATGGGCCTGCTATGTCATTGTTAGTTGTGTAGTTCTAACCTTTATTTTTATTTTTTTATGTAATATAGAATAATTAATCATTTATGACAAAAGAAGATTACCGCAAATACTCAGATGTGAAAGTTTACAGGTTTATTCAAGAAATTGGACGTAAGAAATCTGCAGGTTGTCTGTCCTCCATTAAAATAACTAATGGTCTTTGAAGTACTAGTGGCCTGCTTACACGAGCACACATTTGAAATAAATATACCACTGGTGAAGAATATGAGACCTGTTGAACCAAACATAAGGGCCTATGGTTGATAGAGAAGAAAGAAAGGTATTTTTGGAGAAAAGTTTCAGGTTGAGTTCTGGATTTTGTTGTACAAATACACACACCATTCCTAAATGGACAGACAATTTGGCAGAGCATATACCCTCTACAGAAGTATCTCTGATCTGGTAAGAAAACGTGGCAATCTTTACAGTCAACCATCAAATAAACGCAGGGCATGTCAGCACTTTCGCATACAGAACAAAGCGATCCAGCAGGTAGTGTTACAATACAGTACATATTATCTCTGCAGGGATCTCAGACAAACTGGCCCCGATATTCAATTTGTATTGTTTGGCCACATGTGAGTCTTTACCCATCCTTCCTGTCAGGTTAATAGACATGAGGGTGTCACTGGGAAGAAGGCTATGGATATGGGAATCTCAGTTGTCATGGATCTGGGGGAATCTACAACTAGAGGCCTCTCATGGTTTTTGGAGTGTAGACCAGGTGAGAGGGTGTTATGAAACGGGAGTGGGGTGGGTGATGCTTATAACATAATGAAGGGTAGTCCACTCAGCAGGGAAAGCAAAAAACTGGAGACATTTTATGCCTGACTTACAAAATATTATAACATCGACTCTGAATTTCAAGTTACACAGTCATTGACTATCCTATTGAAGCTTGAGCACTGTTAGAAAGGAGTCTAGGGACCATTGAATATCCTGCGTTGTGAGATTGTAATGTCCTGGAAGGGTTTGAAGGTACAAGGGGGTCAAACAGATAATAGTAATCACTGTTAACTACTCTATCAGTCAGATACTCTCTTTTTCCCAAAATTACATCTGAGTGTGGACTGTGCAGCAATGTCCACACCTACTGGGTCTCAGGCTTACAGATTTAAGTCTAATAGTGTGAGATGAAAGTAGACAAACAACACAGTGTGCGATATGAAGGCATAGCATGATTTAGGGTGGTAGGTCACATGACCAAGGAGCTATTGAGATTTTAAATGTTGAAAAATCTATGTAAAATCGTGTCAGATGAAAATGGACAAACTAAAGGTTGTGCAATGTGTAGGCCCACTGAGTGGACATTCTGAACCTTGTTTGAAGTCAGGTCACATGTCCAAGGAGCTATTGACATTTGAACGTTTGAAAATATCATGTAAAATCGTGTGAGATGCATTCTGAACCTTGTTTGAGGTCAGTAGGTCACATGACCAAGGAGCTATTGAAATTCAAAGGTAAAAATAAGTTTGTACTTTGTTTACGCTAACTAATTAAAACTAGGAATACAAAATGTGGCTCACATTTCTACGTTTATTATCTTTGGAAAGCGAATTAATGTCCTAATCGTGAAAATAAGACCTGTGCAATGCTGTGAGCAATTTTTATCCTGCACGTTAAGTTAAAAGTCTCTATTCTCTAATACTCCTCTGAGTTTACTTCACATTTGTAATGGATTTGTTTGCCAGCGCAAGTTTAGATAGCACTAGCTGCATTATGCCTACAACATCTAAGTTTCAGTCCGCTAGGTGTATCTCTACAGCATTGGCATATCTTTGGCAGACGTGGACATCCCCATGCATGCACTTTATCAAAATATTACTAATTCAATATTGCACCATCCCATTCTCTGGGCTCTGTCTGCAATCATAACCAGTAGTATATACCAGGAATAATGAAACATTCACTAAACATTGTCACTCAAAATTATTTTTTGTATTATATGTATTTCATCACTCACTTACCAAAGCATATTCTGTAGGAGGGGTTTGTATGAATCTAAAATAATTTGACATGATTTATATGAATCGGTTCATGAATATATGGACTTTTGATTTTTTTTTTTTTTTAACTAGGCAAGTCAGTTAAGAACAAATTCTTATTTACAATGACGGCCTACCCATGCCAAACCTGGACGACGCTGGGCCAATTGTGCGCCGCCCAAGGTTAAATGTCTAAATCTGGCATAAGCTTATTCCCACTTTACAATAACTCTGTTGTAGTGGTCTTAGATAGTCTCCGTACAGGCTATTCCCTCCATCACGACACTGCTGCCCAGCTGAAGAGCTTGTGATCTCCATGCAGCACCAAGCGCCTTCGGAAATGCACCCCTCAGCCTCAGAAGATGCCATTCGAGGCATGCAGCCATAGAGTCATTATACCCTAATGTACTGTAGGCCTATTTGCCTACTAATCAAATAAAGTGCAGAGCATGCATGATGCGTGCAACTCTTCATGCCAACATATTTGAACATTTAATTAATGCTTCATTCAGTTGTCAGTCGGTATGTCATCCATTATGTAATTTGTCTGAATTGCAATAGGAACTAAATCAAAGAATAGAACAATCATCCATTTGTTTATTGAAATCCAGGTGTATTCAAAAATATCTAAATTCTCCAAAGTTCTTTAGCCCATCAGTAATTTAGGCCTTTCCAAATAAAACAAAATTGGCCTTCAACTTGTAGGCACAGTAGCTGATAGGGAAAACAGATCTGGCAATAAGAATAGGCTATAGATAGCCAAGGATTCCCAAATGGTTGACTATTTAGCTCAGGACAGGTTAACATTTTGTCTCACTCATTGATATAGCCTCTGCGTGAGGAGGTTGTGCAACACAAATGGCCATAACAAGCCTACATAGTCAAAATGCCTAATATAAGGCCTACAGTTCATCGACTCTGTCAATCACTGCATTCTTATTGGCAGCCTTGGTTTCTCAAGTGACTGCCTTGCCTGGTTCTCCAACTACTTCTCAGAGTTCAGTGTGTCAAATTGGAGGGCCTATTGTCTGGTCCTCTGGCAGTCTCTATGGGGGTGCCACAGGGTTCAATTCTTGGGCTAACCCTTTTCTCTAAATACATCAACAATGTCGCTTTCGCTACTGGTGACTCTTTGATCTATCTCTACGCAGACGACACCATTCTGTATACATCTGGCCCCTCTCTGGACACTGTGTTAACTAACCTTCAAACAAGCTTCAATGCCATACAACACTCCTTCCGTGGCCTCCAACTGCTCTTAAATGCTAGTAAAATTAAATGCATGCTTTTCAATCGAACGCTGCCCGCACCCGCCCACCGGACTATAATCACTACTCTCGACGGGTCTGACTTAGAATACGTGGACACCTACAAATACCTAGGCGTCTGGTTAGACTGTAAACTCAACTTCCAGACTCACATTAACCATCTCCAATCCAAAATTAAATCTAGAATCGGCTTCCTATTTCACAACAAAGCCTCCTTCACTCATGCTGCCAAACATGCCCTTGTAAAACTGACTATCCTACCGATCCTTGACTTCAGCGATGTCATTTACAAAATAGTCTCCAGCACTCTACTCAGCAAATTGGATGTAATCTATCACAGTGCCATCCGTTTTGTTACGAAAGCCCTATATACTACCCACCACTGCGACCTGTATGCTCTCGTTGGCTGGCCCTCATTACATATTCATCGCCAAACCCACTGGCTCCAGATCATCTATAAGTCTTTACTAGGTAAATCCCCGCCTCAACTCACTGGTCACCATAGCAACACCCACCCGTAGCATGCGCTCCAGCAGGTATATTTCACTGGTCACCCCCAAAGCCAACACCTCCTTTGGCCGCCATTCCTTCCAGTTCTCTGCTGCCAATGACTGGAACGAATTGCAAAAATCCTTGAAGCTAGAGGTTCCCATCTCCCTCACAAACTTTAAGCATCAGCTGTCAGAGCTGCTTATCAATCACTGCACCTGTATATAGCCCACTACTACCTCATCCTGATCTTTATTATTTTCACTCATTTTGCACTCCAGTATCTCTATTTGCACATATATCACTCCAGTGTTAATTCTAATTTGTAACTTATTTCGCCACTATGGGCCTATTTATTGTCCTACCTTCCTAACCTTACTGCATTTTGCACACTCTGTATATAGATTCTCTATTGTGTTGACTGTACGTTTGTTTATTCCCATGTGTAACTGTGTTGTTTTTTGTCACACTGCTTTGCTTTGTCTTGGCCAGGTCGCAGTTGTAAATGAGAACTTGTTCTCAACTGGCCTACCTGGTTAAATAAAGGTGAAATAAAATAAAATAAAAATGCTCCCAAATACTGGAAAAAGTGTGATTCATTAGGCTACATCACCACAGTAACCCCATGCAGCTATAAAACATCAAATTATGCAATAATATGGCCATTAAAACAACAGCATGGCATATTTAGATAGTGGAATAGGCCTAGCCTAAATCATATTTACTTTCTATTTTGCTGCTCAGGCGGTTTTTCTAGACAAGGCTCTTTGTCTTTATAGTATCATTCTCACACAAGTAATTTGCTGAAGGCCAAAGCCTATACTACGTCATTACTGGTATAACGTCGTTGTTTTGGAAATTAAACAGGAACCTGCAAAGCAACTCTTAACTGCTGGGCTAGAGTTGCTTGATTGGCAAGCTAACGTTGAATAGCTACGTTCAGTTCATGTCCTTTGCAGATGCCACGTTCCTAACAAAAGTTTGTACGTATAAAAAAAATATCTGTAACCGAGTAAAGGGAGATATAAAGTAATAATTGAACGTGTAAATCGTAACATAGGATCGTAAGAAATGTTGACCTTTTGGCAGCTATCTGGCGCCATAATTTTATTCCCAGCATCCTCCGAGCGACACAGACCCTATTCAAATGCCTGTCGACTTGTTCCAACTTCACCTTTAAGCACGACACGATTTTGTTCCTCTAACCAACAAAGGGTGGTCTTGTTTCAAAATTGTATTTGTTCATGTTGAGAGCTCTAAATCCATCCGTGAACATCACAGAGAGATTATACTGCGGCATTATAAACGGAGCTGCGAGTTTCACAGGCAGAGGATATTGATCCCTTGTCTGGATATGCCATAAAATGTGACGTGTCGCAATGCAAATGAGGTGTCAGATTTCACATACGGCATCTCAAAGCGGCTTGTGAAGAGGGACAACCAGAGCCTTCAGGGAGTGCACAGCAATTGATGTTTCGCCGTTCACAGATCGCCATGTACACAAAAATGTCGGCCTGAACCACTCAGAGTCCGCTAAATAGACTTCATTTTACAAAAATTCTTTCCAAATCTTGGACAAAAATCAACCAAATGAGTAATTTTTACACAATGTCTTTATTTGATTTTTTTCCTAAATTACAGACGTATGGGTTAAAAATAAAAAAGCAAAACTTTTTTTTTTTTAAACCCACTCTGCCGTTTTCAAAAACCAAACCTCTCCACACAAACCCACCCCCTAAAATAAAAGCTCCGCTCCTCTTTTTAAATTAATGAATGACTTTAGCCCCACTCCTGGTCCTCAGACAAGCCGTGGCTGCACTGCGCACTGTCAAGAGACGGGGCCAGGGCCCTGGTACCCCCCCCACCCCTTCTCTGGTCCAGTCTTTCTCACCCTCACAACTAAAACATCTGCTGCCATCTTGACTTTAGCTCTCTCTCTATAAATATGTGTGGTGGTTGGTTGTGTAGTGTCTGCGAAGTGTGTGTGGACCTAGTGTGTGTGTGTTTAAGACAGCTCAACGCTTGTTGTAGTAAATGCCCCCTGCGGTGGCCCTGTGGTCACCCTGACCCCCTCCCCCCCACACAGACAGGATGGGGTGAGTGTGCATAGCAGGAGCAGAGAGAGAGAGAGACCCTGCCGAGACATTGGGGGGAGCCGCGGCCACCGGAGGAGGAGTTGTCAGCCTCCACTGGTCCTGAAACCTGAAACGACAAGAAGTGGTCTAATATACAGAGAGAGGAGAGGGGGAGAAAGGAGAGAGAGGGGAACATGGAGAGGAGTCGGTGAAGGACAAATGGGAGAAGCAGCAGGGAGGAAATAAAGTTTCAGGAGCACAAAAAATAAAAAGAAAAAAAAGTTGGCAGATCTCTGGCCATGCTTTCTTGGGGTGAATGCTATGGGCTAAAAGGGGGGTACATTTTTTTTTTTTACCCACTGAACACAATGGCAATCGCTGTCAGAATGACCAAATGCTGGAAGATACTGAAAACAAGAGAGCATGGGATGGAACCAAAGGGAGAGGGTAACGAAAGTGATGAGTTAAAAGGTGGGACGGGGTAAGTGGCAACTGGTCAGAGAACAGAGAGACAAGGGAATATGACAACTCCAATACCACAACTTAAAAAGTTTCACATGTACGGTACATTAAAAAAACAAAACAGATTCATTTCTCCTCGATGTTTGCTTTTCGAATGTAAGCATTTGGGGGCTGTGTTGGGTGTGAGGGTCACAGCCAGACAAAGGAGACACATCTGCAGCCTGAGATAACATCATCTTCTCAAAAGAAATGCCACAAAATCTCCCCCACGGCTATCGTATACCTTACCAGGGTGACCGCACCAACTCCGCACACGCACGCTCACACACAATCGCACACTGCGGCCAGTCTGTCTGTCCAGGAGTTTTTTTTTTTTAAATTTTTTTTTTTTTAAGTCTTTTTTTTCTTCTCAGGGTTCCTTCCTTTATTGGGGGACTTTTTTCATTCTTTTTTTTGTATGGGGACAGGGGTGGGGGTGATAGTAAGGAGGTTGAGGGGGTATTAGTAAGGGGAATACCACGATGTTGTTCGCCCTCGGCCCCTGGAAAAGAGAGAGAAAAAGAGGGTGAGTTTCTTGATTGGCTTAAAAAGACGGACACCAATTTGAGGTGTGTAGTGTGTAGTGTATGGATGTGTGCAGGTATAAAGGGGGCCTGGTGAGATTTCAATCTTCCAGGTAGACTTGGGGGGGGGGGTTGTATGCCTAAAGAATTTTAAAATTCATACCATCTTAATGGTATTGTGCCTTTGATAAGTGTTGAATTACCACAATTTAAATTATGAAGAATAATTGACAGTACAGAAAGAAGCTGAAACCAGCTTTGTCAACAGTAAAATATGTGTAATTCTCAGATTATACAGGACTATAAAAATAATAGTAGGGGACAGTGAGGCGCTCTCCCTCTTTCTCTCTCTCTCTCTTTCTTTCTCTCTGTGAGAGCAGCTCCTGGGGTTGCTGTTGGGAGAGAACCTGAGAACAGCAGCCTCCATCCCACCCCACAAACCCTCCTAGCAGAATGACAGACAAACACTAGAACAGTCAAACACATGGCACATGCTATAGGACGGGCCACACACACACCTCCAGCATGCAGACAAACAGACTTGACTGACCCATTCTACTGACAACCTGGACTGGACCATCTCAAACAGACACACACAGCCAGCATCAAAATCAAATCACACATCACCACCGTCAGACCCAGGCATCCAGTGCCCACAAACACAAGGGTCACACTAGAGCAGAAACTACTGGTTAGAATGCTGAAGTCAAAATCAGGCTGCAGGAATGAACCCTCCATTCTGGAAGTGAAGGCAGTGGGTGAACTGCTTGGCCTAGTGGCCATAAAGCCTATGCATCTGATGCACCAATGTGTAGTTTACAACCAAGTTGGTTTTAGCAACAAGGCAAAGCACCTGCACTCTCCCCATAGAGGGCCAACCATTCCTAGGTTAGCCCATCTCTGGGCAATATGTATGAGCCCAACCTGGTCTCAGAGCATTTTGTATTATTCTGTACATAAATGCAAGACACTTCAGTAAGTATGATACGTTTCGTATGTATTCATTTGTGGATGTTCATCACCCATTTCGTATGATATAATACTAATTTGTAACATACGTTACGAATTTGCAAAACGTATGATATGTTAAGAATTCTAGCTAGTAGCTAACATTAGCTAGCTGGCTACCTTTAGCTAGGCTAGGGGTTAAGGTTAAGTTTAGGAGTTAGGTTAAAGGATTAAGGTTAGCTAAAAGGGTTAAGGTCAGCTAAAATGGTTAAGGTTAGGGGAAGGGTTAGCTAACATGCTAAGTAGTTGCAAAGTAGTTGAAAAGTTCGTAATTAGCTAAAATTATCAACCTTTGGGTTGCTAGACATTCGCGACTTATGTAACCATATTAAAACGTAACATATCATACTAATGTCAGTGTCCCGGTTTTACAACATTTACTATATTATGTCTAGTCTATGAGACCAGGCTGATGAGTTATCAGAGTGCACGGGGCATTCGATTCTGACTTGACCAAAATCATTTGCAAATCACAAGATTTTGCCTCTCCAAAATATCTTAGCATTCAGTGATTGTTGATTGACAATCATATCAGAAGCTCCCACAGAGGGGCCAATGAGGTACTACAGGTGACCAACTCTGATATCATTGGTCTAAGTGAATGGAAAGGTTGGTCCATTGGTCAGAATTTCATTGCATGTCGTTTGGTGAGGATGCTCATTTTGCTTGCTCTGCAGCCCCGCTATCAGTCTCTCAGCAATACATACAGAACATGGGCCCAGAGACAGAGCTCCACAGTGAGCACTCAATTAGTCATCAAGGGAACCCCCCTCTCACCTCACACTGAGAGACACAGCAGGACACACACTCCAGGGAGACACACCAGACTCCCAGTGCACAGCGCTTTGATCCACTCCAGGTTTTACATACATAGGGGGCAGGCTTTTGTATGGATTGAATAGAAATACAGATAGCAGGGATGTTGCTTTGGAAAGGTCTCAGGCAAATGACGGCTCTGGAGCAGCCGCACCAGGTGAACACTCAACACACCGAGTTGATGAGACGGAAGACACAGGATGGATGTATTCTATTACTCTGAACACAGTGCACCTGTCTCCTCATTAGAACAACATCTAGTTAACTGAGCGCAAGAGTACAGCAGGAAAACTACATGTTTTATCATAAATATACAGACGCCAATTCATGTTAAAGCAACAATGTTAGCGTGCTTACCTAGAGAACTTCTTTGAAATAGAAGCCCTACATGGTACACTAAAGACACCTATTTGCATTGAAATCTTAATTGGCATCTTAATTATCCTTATGGTCGCATCAACATTCTAAAATGGATTTTCAAATGGTTGCATCAACATTCTAAAATGGAATCCAACCATTAGCACAGAACAAATGAAAACAAAGTCAGACATGAGTCACTCTTTGCCCGTCACCTTTTTAAGCATTAATGACCAGCACTGTGGGAGAGGTGTTTCACTCACAGTCAGTGTGTATACGTACTGTAGCTCCAAGTCGTACAAAGAGCCTGCCACTCATACATGTACAGCCTGGGAGGATCGCACTGCCGTACACTGAATGTTTGGCTGCCTCCTCTGAAACGGTTGTAGGTGGTGCATGCAACAAGACCGCTCCACACTGACGGACCCACCCGACTCCCTCCACCAGTCTTGCTTACCTTTCCACTCACCATAACCCCACTCTAAAAGGGAACCTCTCCTCCACTGTGCTCTGGACACACACCTTCACTGATATTGCTGGAATGTTGTTCAGCAATGCTAGCCAACATTTCAGTCCCCTCCCACTACAGGCAGGCTAATAGACACTCAGTGCCTATAGAAAATCTACCCCCACTTGGATTTCTTCACAATTTATTACGTTACAAATTGTGATTAAAATAGATTTGCCCATTATTCTTTAAAAAAATTATTCAAGCTCATGGCTCATGGCTAGGTAGCAATGTTCAAGTCTTGCCATAGATTTTCAAGCAGATTTAAGTCTTACTCGGTTAACAGTCACTCTTCTTGGTAAGCAACTCCAGTGTAGATTTGGCTTTGTGTTGTAGGTTGTCCTGCTGAAAGGTGAACTCCTCTCCCAGTGTCTGGTGTAAAGCAGACTGAAGCAGGTTTTCCTCTAGGATTTTTCCTGTGCTTAGCTTCAGCCCCGTTTCTTTTATGCTTGACACCAGCCTTTGCTGATGTCAAGCATACCCCTACCATGATGATTCAAAATAAGATGGTATTTACTCAGGGATGTGTTGTGTTGGATTTGCATTGAAGCCCAAAAAAATGTATTCCTTTTCTGTGTTTTTGTTGTTGATGCAGTATTACTTTAGTGCCTTGTTGCATACATATGCATGTTTAGGAATGTTTTATGTTCTTTTCACTCTCATTTAGGTCATTATTGTAGAGTCCATAAACTTACGTGATCTGTTAAATGTGCTACACAGGATCTCTAAAAATTATTTTTGTATTGTAATTTCAGAAAATGTCCATAATATACTGTATCTGCAGTAATAGTGGAATGATAGTGTTTCATAGCGTTGTGATTGGCTGTGCTAATCTCCTATTGATTTCTCCCGCCGGAGCGGCATCAGTTGTCAAAGTATGAAAGCTCTTCTGACTTTGTAGATGTGTTATCTAGTGGAAATCACCCTGTCATTTCCTGGTTGCAAAAATTATACACTGTTCGCCAATGCTCCCTCTGCTAAGCGCAAACTTCAACGCTGTGAAAGTTCTGTGCAACTTCCGCTGTGCATAAGGAGGCTGTAACCGCTTCAAGTTACAGTTTTAACAGTGGCCAAGTAGGCTACTGTGGCTATTTGATCACAATGTAGGCCTACCAGAGTGCCTTACTATCAAAGATAACGGCGAAAAATGCATCCCGTAACATTTTAACATGGAAAATGCTGTTTTATCATTAAGCCTACAGTAGCAGCCAATGTGGTGTTCAATGTAAGCTTACAAAAATGTACGCTTGACATTAACCCGTTTATCCACTTGTCCTTTAGACAAGGACGTGATTGAAAATGTATTCGAGGCAAGAAACCACTTTACAAAATAAAATGTATTCCCATACCATTATTATAGAGAATCTGACAATTTATGCTACACTTTGCCTATTGGCTACTTAGCTTATTCAAGACAGTCTCAAAATAAAACACTGCCCCATTAAGACTTAGCTCTTTACCTGACTCGCTTTTCAAAGATGGCTAGAAAATGTACATTTTGTGCTCTTGTAGGAAGCTGGTATTTCTTCTACAGTCTGAGGGGAGCTGAGTGCCTCACACAGCTTAGAGGAAACATTTCTGTTTTTGTGACAAAACAAGCACCGAATAGTGTAGGGAATCATTGCACCATCATATTCTCTAGAAAATATATTTTCAATAAGAAAAGAAAAGTTGAGCAACTTTCAGTTTTGTTCCACCAGCTTCAAAAAGCTGTAATATCTATATTTTTGTTATTGAAAAGATATTTCACAGCGATTTAAATGGTACAATGATACCATAACACTATTCAGTGCTTGTTTTCTCACAAAATGAAATTGAGCAAACAGTGTAGAATTTTAGCAATCAGGAAATGACCGAGGGATTTCCACTAGATAGCCAAAGTCAGAAATCAATTGGTGAATATCACAGCCAATTACAACACTGGCGGGTAAGTAATACCTATGAAACACTATCATTCCACTACTAGCGGCGGATATATTATGGACATTTTCTGAAATTACAATGAAAAAAATGTTAAAAGCCTTGCTTAGTTAGTTGAGCATGGCCAGTACAAAAAAATGAACAATGAAAAATGTATGCGCTCAATACTCCAAGTCGCTCTTGATAAGAGCATCTGCTAAATGACTAAAATGTAAACATTTAAAAATGTTTTTTTTTTTTTATCCTGTGTAGCACCTTCAAGTCAAATTTTACTTCGGAACTAATTTAGGTTTCCCTAAACAAAGGTGGTGAATACTTATGCAACTAATTTTTATTAATTTGTAAAAACGTGTAGAATTGCATTTTCATTTTGACATTATGGAGTATATATTTTTATTAAATCTACTTCAATCCCACTTTGTAACGCAACAAAATTTGAGAAGGTTACACAGGGTGTAGACTATCTATAGGCACTGTACCTTAGGATCTCTATATGGCCAGTTTCAACCGCCAGCCCCAGCCCATAGACACTTGGCGGTCCCACTGAGGCTAGTGCAGGAGCAGGGGGATGTTTGGGATTTAGCATACTCTCTCCTCAGTACTCGCTCTTGGCTGCACATTCTGAAGCCAGGTTGGAATACCGACTGTAGCGCCTGCCCCTTCAGTGTTTGCGCCACCAAACTGCTTACAAATATTTGGTGCTTTAAGATCTGCAAACAGTGAGTGGGTACATGGGGGGGTTCTCTCCCTACCGTATCCCTTGCTGATCAACTGCTCATCCTCAATACCTCCATAATCTCACTCAGTACTCATTCTACTGCCCTTCAACTCACTCCTCACCCTCCCTCACTTTTCCATACTCTTCCCCCTCCCTCAGGTAATGGCCAGCTGTCTCTCAGTCTCAGGGTACGAGTGTCCCGGGGTGCTCACCTGAAGGCCCGTCCTCTGCCTCTGGGCGGTGTGTAGCCGCTGTAGTAGCGTGCGCGCGAAGGGTTGAAGTTCCCCCCTCGTGAACGGAAGCGGGCCCGGGGAAACCCGCGGTCTGTGGTGCTGATGCCTGGCCTGTTTGTCCTCTTCACACCCACCTGCCAGGACCAAGAGAGGGGGAACAGGAAATCACAGGTTAGACAATAGCACAGGGGCCACGGAGTTCAGAAGGGCAAAGGGGTCGGTCGCATTTAACTCCCAGTTAGGAAATTGCTCAGAATTCTTTGATATTTTCCTATTTCTCTAGTTTAGTTGAAATGGAATTGACTGACAGTAGTTAGGTTCCCATCCAACCGACAGATTTTCATGCGAATATTCTAAAATCGGCATAAAAACAATATACACATTTTCTCCAACCAGAGATGTGTTTCCGTAAAACTGACTAGTTGTGGATAAAAGGCTGTGCGTGATGACGTAGTGCAAAGGCGCATCAAGCTCATCACCATGCGCTTTCACCACCCTGTGAGGTCAATCTAAACTTATTTCATCTGTAACCTAATAAACTGCAGTCATAGTGGGAGGACCACACAACATATCATCGCGTGACTCCAAGTTTACTTTCGATATAGATAGATAGATAGGTAGGTACTTTATTGCTGGTTATTATATCAATATTTGCGCATAAATGTGTGTAGTTGCCATGGCAGGCCTGTTGGGACTTCTATTTTTTTGTAACATGCACTTCACTCGCATAAAAAGGTTGGATGGAAAGCTGGTTTATGGAACAGTGTTGCATCCTCACCTTAATCTGCCTTCCTCTGAACAGTGACTCGTCCAATGCCATGGCCGTCCTCACAGACTCCTTGTCTGAAAACTCGATATAGGCAAACCTGCAAATAGCAGCAGAATTATAAGGGGTCACTAAAATCACAGAGCACAACTCACTGAACAATCAAGAACACCTCCTTTGATTAGCAACACTTTGAAACAGTTTAGCAACCTGATCATCATCCTAACTGGTCTCTCATACACAAATACGAGCTTTAGAAAATAACTCCAAGCTATTAGAATAAGCAGTTACCTTCAATAAACTAAAGTAACACTACGGAGACCTGAATCACAGAGTGCTATTAGCTAGTTTAATTGCTAGTTTAATTGCATTACTTCAAGTGGAAAGGGAGTGATAAAAGCTTTTATACGAGTCATGAACTGTACACCTGTGTGTGCGCGCCTATAGAATGGACATTGAAATGGGCACGAGTGAGCTAGACCACCAAGTCAAGAAAGAAATCCTTGGCGCTGCAGTCCCGAGTCATCTTTATAGGGAGTTAGGGCAATGCGGTTTCAGTCTGAACCTTGCGAGAGCACCACTTTCTCCTCCTAAACAGTTGCTAAGTGACACTTCTGCGTTGTGCCGTTTATTCATGATCGTTTTCAAAAACCTACGAAGATGTCCGGTGTGGGCAGATATGCAATTTGTTGACATCTCTCTCCCCCTACGTACCTGTGAATAAACGTGCACTACTTCGCTAACCTGCACATGGACTGTAGCCAATTACCCTCTGGGATGCCGAGAGGGTATAGCTAGTAAAATGGTGTCTACACAATCTTTAGGGTGGATACTTTAAACATCTTTTTTACTCTAGACGACTGATAGAATAACGCAGCAGTGTACTCACGGGTCTGTAAGTGAAAGGGCACTACTGCACATGGAGGGGAAAGGGGATGTAGGCATTTACCCTTTGGGGTGCCCTGTGAACTTGTCACACAGGATGGTGACTCTGTTGACGGAACCGCAACCGTGGAAGTGGGCTTCTAGCTCCTCCGCCGTGGCGCCATAATCAACCTGTCCACAGAGAGGGAGAACAGTGAGATACCACTGACACACAGTGGCAAGTAAATTCCACATACAGAATAAACTCAGAGCAAAACCCCCAAATTTAGGTTTTTGCATTCAAAGAAGTGTAAAGATCATGCATTGATGTCACTTTATTTACAATGACGGCCTACCTACAGGGTCAGCCATAGTAGTACGGCACCCCTGTAACAAATGAGGGTTAAGTGCTTTGCTCAAGGACACGTCGACAGATTTTTCACCTTGTCGGCTCAGGTATTCGAACCAGTGACCTATTGGTTACTGGTCCAACGTCCTAACCGCTAGGTTACCTGCCTATACACATCATATGATAGAATTCACCTTGAACCCGATAGACCTAAGCAAGTGAATTCCACATACAACCCAAATCAAAACACCATTGGAGGTTAAAGAGGGAGGGAAGCCTTACGTTTCCAACGTAGATAGATCTTGCGTCGGCTTCCATTTTCTCCTCGATGGACATGATGACGGGACCGGCTAGAGAGAGCAAAATTGAGACATGAGGAGTGAAATTTTAAATGGTGAACTTCAGAACAAAATTAATCTCAGTCTTGTGGCTGCTCGGGAAACGTCTGTGAAATACAACAATCAATCTGTCTTCTCAAACATTCATTTTTAGGAGACATTCTCTGAGGCACTTTATCACTCTGTCTTCCCACATAAACTCACCTGGTGGAGGGCTAAGATTCATCTGTTTCTCCACCTCGTTCTGTAACTCCTTCAGCTTTTCCGCTTCCTCCTCCATCTCTCGCACCCGAGCTTTAATCGCCTCCAGCTCCTGAAAAATCAATACAGACACACCCATCAATACAGACACACCCATCAATTACAACACACACATCACGGAAAGAAAACAAGAAAGACGTACTAAAGGAATGAATTCATCATATTCATCCATGGCGTGCAAGCACATGACACACTTGACATTTCAGCAGCTGACCCGGTTCCTGCACTGGCTGCTGAGTGTAACAGCCTCGCACATGACCATCGGCCCAGGGTCTTTGTAACAGGCAGCATTTATTCACCATTCAGACTGCTCGCTCAGCAAGAAAACCCACCACCCCAGTGATGGACAATAAGACGGTGGTGCCACACGCCGTGTTGGGTGGGATCCCTTATTGGGTTCATGCCTCACAGAGCCGGCTCCCTTGACACTGCTGCAATGCAGCGCAATGGGAGTTGCCCCAAATCCATCCTGGACTACTGATACTATTTGCTTTGCAATTTAATCCATCCAGGTCTTGGGGATCATAACAACCAACAGACAAACGCAACAGTTTTGGTGATGACTGGTTGCATTTTGTCGCATATTTAGTGTAGTTTCTTCCGAAAATATCTAAGGATGCAAGCCCAGCCCTAAAAAATACCGCACCCCCAGTCTCGTGCTTACAGAATTGCGTTCGAACACATTCTATGCCACAGACCACGATCACACGTGCATATAAAATCAGAAACATTGTAGATAACAATCAAACTGCTTTCATTTCAAAGTATTGGCAATCCGCGTCTTTGCATTCTACTACAGTAATATCCATAACCCACTAATTTATCAAGAGATAATACCTACTTATAATAGACAAAATTACATTTGTTTTAAATGTTTGCTTTTTGCATGTCACGCAATGCCTTTAGTGGGAGAATAAACATGCGTGTCGGGTGTATGTCAGCAATATCTCAATTATTAGATAACTAGCCAGCCAACTAACATTAGTTCGTCAGCTCCCTCCACTATATCCAGCCCAAATATCCATTCATCCATACTACAACAGAGCAAGTGTCGCATACCTTTTGCTATCATTTTAGTTATATACATTTAGATAGATATCAAGTCAGCACATTACAAAGCGTGTTTATTAGTCATCACTTAAATTTCACCGAGTTGACGATCATGTTCCGTATGCGCATCAGCGCTTCCATTTCAGCAGCTGTCGGCGTATGAAAAAAGAAAGGAGGCGTGTTTACCGTGAGCTCTCGCTGTGTCTGCGGATGGACTCGCAATACGGCGGCTAATGGCGGCCTGTCCTACCCTCGCGCCTGTCTATATCTCCGTCTTGCATTTTTGCGACGAATATTTTCCCCCCACTAGGTCGACAGCACTGGCGCAGAGAAACTACCACCGCTGTTGCGCCAACATGGCCGCCAGAATCACGCATGTCACCACCCATTTCTACTGAGCCACAATGTCGGTTACCGACCAGGAGAAATTCCACACAACGGGGAATAAAAATATATCTGATTGCAGTTTAAAATAACGTGTTTACACCATCAACCTATCGTACAATACACACGTATCGTCTCAACTTCAGTGAGGTTTTGTGCATAAACTATGCCCTTCACTTACCGGGTCCTCGATTGCGGCCTCTCCCTCCTCTAATCCCGGTTCCTCGTCGCCAACACCCGGGTCTTCTAGTTCTGGGTGCCCTGGGTCTGAGTCCAGCAGGGATTCCTCCGTCATGCCGGAGTCCATTCCGTTACCGAACTCCGCCATCTCCCAATTCTGGCTTATCCGACGCGCCTCGTGGCTTAAACCAACGTTACAGGCCCCTACTCACACAGCGGGAGAGTGAGCGGGGCGAAAGAAAAAAAACGGCGGAAAACGCCGCTTAGGAAAGTTAAAACGTGAAATAAAAGGCCAGCTTCGAATCTAGCCACTTTCCGAACGGGTTCCAACTGCAAAGGCTACTTCAGTTTTGTGTATCGATTTTTCAGCAGAGAGCCTAACGTTACAGTTTATTTACATTAAAAAATATATATACATCAACTCGAAAATTCTCTTCGCGATCGCGGTGTCCTCAGTTCAGAAATGGATGTCGGAGGTGGAGTTACGTACTGCAGGCGTAAACTCGCAATCTTATTAGTCAAGCATTGTAGACACACCTTCTACCGTCATTCGCTGGCGTCTATTGGATATATGGCAGCACATGTATGCGTTCTTACCAATTTTGCCTTACAATTCGATTAGAAATATGTCAGTCATAAAGCACATCCCATTTGTCTTTCGAACTATGACCGTATTTTTATTAAATACCTACTCTGCTAGCACAGCTAGAACAATGGGACAGATATTTAACCGGATGTATAAATGTGAAGCATCCGCTTGGCGTTTCCACAAACTACCAAATATGGTAGTGAGAAGAAGCCCAGTGCCCGGCAGTGTGGGAAGATGGAAGGAGATGGATTTTGACCAATATTCTGCAGAATTTCTCATTAATTAAATGTTTGATCTCAACAGTGGTGGAAAAAGTACCTAATTGTCATACTTGAGTAAAAGTAAAGATACCTTTAAAGAAAATCACTCAAGTAAAAGTGAAAGTCACCCAGTAAAATCATACTTGAGTATAAGTCAAAAAGTATTTGGTTTCAAATATACTCAAGTATCAAAAGTAAATGTAATTGCTCAAGTATACTTACGTATCAAAAGTAAAAGTAAAAGTATAAATAATTTCAAATTCAACACTTAGACATAATTTCCAAACGAAGCATGTTTAGTGAGTCCTCCAGATCAGAGGCAGTAGGGATGACCAGGGAAGTTCTCTTGATAAGTGTGTGAATTAGACAATTTTCCTGTCCTGCTAAGCATTCAAAATGTAACCAGTACTTTTGGGTGTCAGGGAAAATGTATGGAGTAAAAAGTACCTAATTTTCTTTAGCAATGTAGTGAAGTAAAAGTAAAAGTTGTCAAAAATATAAATAGTAAACTAAAGTATGCGTTACTTAGAAGTAGTGCAAAGGCGAACTGAGTTATTGCACACGCGCACTTCAGAGTAGGCGTTCCATAACGGAAATATGCAGACACATAGGATCTCTCTTGCTCGTGCTTGGCTCTTCCCAGCTCCTTGCTTGTTCTGCCCACTATGACTAATTTGTTCCCATTGGAAACGATAGGCTGCGGTCTATCTTGGTTTAGTTACATAAATCTTTGCTCCTAGCGTCAGGTGAATCCACCTCAATGCCCTTGCTTTGGCAGCAATGCACACTTTCAATATTAAAATAATAAAAATCCTCAGAAATGGTGGTGTTTGATGTTACTGCAAGAAAAGTGTAGTGAGAGAAAACGTTGTGAATAAAGCACATAGCTAAATGTTTACCATGTAATTTATACAATTTGTTTTTATTATACTGCCAGATCAAGTTGGGTTGCAGATTAGGTTGTAATATAGAAACTAAATGGCTGGCTGTTTAATAACTGTAAATATCTAACTCCAGACGACCGATGCCTCACAGAGGCAGTAGAACTATCATCACCCTATGCTCCTGTGCCCACGTGCCCAGGCCCCATATGCGTTCACAAAGGCGGTATAGGCATCCCACCACCAGCGTAGCCGACTGATGTATACAGAAGTACCATAGTTGGGTGCGGTCCAGAGACGAGAGCTCTATCATCCACCTCATTTATCAATCATGCAAAGGCACAAATATGTGCGTAAACCATGCGTGGAATAACAGATTTGAACGTTTATCAATATGAACGTTTGCTTGAGAGTCTGCATTTACGCAGGGTGCCAAGTGGTGAAACTGCTTGTCAAGCGTAAAATGGGAAAAGGTGTTGAAAATGTGTGTATTTGTGAGTAGGCCTAATCATACAAATATATTTTTATTTAATTGTATTTCCATTGTGAATTCATGCAACACACTGTATCTTGACAGGCTACTTTGACCACAGCAGTGCATTTGTTACGATACTAATCCATATAAAGTAAAGTAATGTGTTAAATTAGAGCCATGTTGTTGAAATACTATTTAAAAAGACTGAGATAATGGGAAATCGAATGCGAGATGGCTGATCGTGCTTTCTTGGAACATTTGGCACACGCTACGTTTAGCAGAAAGTGCGTTTGTAGAGACAGGTGGGCCGTTCTTGCAAAGTACAGATTGGCTCATCATATATCGTTTCCCAAAACCAATCTTATAGGATCTTTGCGATGATTTAAGACCTACTTTAGACAGGCCATTCTGGTGCACATCAAAGTGCATCTCACATCCCTCAATGATCCAATGTTTCGGATGCAATCATCAGCAAAGCGAACTGTAACATAGTTTCCATAGGGGAGACGGGGTATGGTTGTAACACAGGATAGTTGTAACACTTGCTCCAATCAGGAGCGAGTTAGAATCATGTAATTCACTGTGCACATGCTCCATTTAGTCCTGAACCCTTTTGTGAAAAAGCAAGTCCCTGTGATAAACTCTGCAGATTCTATTGACAGAAATGTGATTTTGACCAAATTTGTTTTTTTGATGGCATCAACTGCTTTGTAGTTCCATTCACCAAACTTATATCAGGTTTATAGCCAGTCTTTATAGAGATATTTGATGCAAGTTAGTAATGCTAAAGTGTTAACATTTAGCTAAAATGAAAGCTAGCTAATGGCTGCAAGGGTCAGGGTTCTTTGTAACAACTTGTGAGACAATTTTACAACTAACCCTGAGTAAAACTGAATGTTTTTGGTACATGTTTTCTTTATCGTTCAGCATGCCTAGATCATGGAAAAGAAAGTCAGACAGGGGAGTACCACTCAACACTTTGAAAAGAGTGTCAAGTGAACTAGCAGAGCAGGGGAAGTCAATCAGATCGTTTGCAAAGTTGTATGGCATATGTCATTTGACGCTGTACAGATTCTGCAGAGAAAGAAGCTACTGGAGAAGGGGTTGAGAGAGCTTC
This sequence comes from Thymallus thymallus, assembly GCA_023634145.1. Taxonomy (NCBI): domain Eukaryota; kingdom Metazoa; phylum Chordata; class Actinopteri; order Salmoniformes; family Salmonidae; genus Thymallus; species Thymallus thymallus. Next base: position 12,437,421 of record CM042417.1, on the reverse strand, counting down.
CTCGTGTAGGCTACACATTAGTGGAATCATGGTCTTCATGGATGAGCAGGAGCAGAAGTTGTCAGAGTATCCCTTGAGGGCAGCTGATGTATGTCCACTGTGCCCACTGCTATCCAGCCCACCTCTCCAGCTGCCTCTCAGGCCACCTCTCCAGCTGCTTCCCAGGCCACCTCTCCAGCTGCCTCTCAGGCCACCTCTCCAGCTGCTTCCCAGGCCACCTCTCCAGCTGCCTCCCAGCCCACCTCTCCAATTGCCTCTCAGGCCACCACTCCAGCTGCCTTCCAGGCCACTTCACAGGGCACCTTCCCACATGTATCATGCTGTGGCTGGGAAACACCAGATTACTCTTCTGACTTCAACCCAGTTGATGTACGCCCCTTCCCAAAAGCAGGGCCCAGGAAAATTACAACAAGGGGCTTGACAGATACACCCGTCAAGCAGACACCGAAAGAGCATAAAAAGTAAAGCACTCAGAAGACAAAAAAAAGAATTGCCCTGCCTACAAAAAATGCTGTAAAGAAGCAAGCCAAGTAAAACCACACTGAACAACAACAAAAAACTGTCCTGCTTAAGAAAAGAGCCAAAACAAAGCACATTGAACCAGAAGATTCAGATTCCTCCAACGAGGAAAACCTCTGCATTGTGTGCATGGAGCACTTTAACAATTCCAAGTCCAAGGAGGTCTAGGTGCAATGCTGGGGATGCAAATTATGGGCCCACTAAGCCTGGACAGCCTACCCCAGGATAGCCATACTACTGTCACAACTGTGACTCTGATTAAGTGAACATGTCCAACATTCAGTCACACACACACAGACACACACACATACAGACACGCAAACGCGCGCGCGCGCGCGCACACACACACACACACACACACACACACGCACACACACACAAACGTTCAGGTGTTTAGTTTAGCCTAGTTGTTGATTGGTTGAGAAAGACCATTTACGGGAAATAATAAAACATATATTATTTATATTTATGATTATTTCAGCCAAATTAAATGTTGAACATGGCAATGTTGCTCTCATGATATCAATTAAGGCGTACAATAATTAGTTGCATGTCATGATTTATGCACTTTTTAATTCTCTTCAATTCACCCCAAGCACTGTAACAACTAACCCAGACCATGGGGTAAATTGTAACACTTCACTCCATGTATTTAAACCTCTTAAGGATCGGACCCTTTTTTTTTTATTTTAGCTCAGGACCTGAAGCAAGAATATGCATATTCTTGATACCATTTGATAGGAAACTTTGAAGATTGTGGAAATGTGAAATTAATGTAGAAGAATATAACACATTAGATCTGGTAAAAGATAATACAAGAAAAAAACATGCATCATCTTTGAAATGCAAGAGAAAGGACATAATATTACTTAGGAGTCCAGACACAATTTGGATTTTGGCCACTACATGGCTGCAGTGTATGTGCAAAGTTTTAGACATATCCAATGAATCATTGCATTACTGTTCAAAATGTTGTATCAGGTCTGCCCAAATCTGCCTATTGGTTTATTGATACATTTTTAAGTACAAAACTGTACACTCTCCTCAAACAATAGCATGGTATTATTTCACTGTAATAGCTACTTTCTGCCCATATAAGATACAGCGGGTGAAATAAGTATTGAACACGTCACCATTTTTCTCAGTAAATATATTTCCAAAGGTGCTATTGACATGACATTTTCACCAGACGTTGGTAACAACCCAAGTAATCCATACATACAAAGAAACCAAAACAAATAAGTTCAGAAATTAAGTTATGTGTAATAATGTGAAATGACACAGGGAAAAAGTATTGAACACACTTACTGATATGTTGGTAATGACAGCTTCAAGACGCCTCCTGTATGACATAAGTATTTGATACATCAGAAAAGCAGAACATAATATTTGGTACAGAAACCTTTGTTTGCAATTACAGAGATCATACGTTTCCTGTAGTTCTTGACCAGGTTTGCACACACTGCAGCAGGGATTTTGGCCCACTCCTCCATACAGACCTTCTCCAGATCCTTCAGGTTTCGGGGCTGTCGCTGGGCAATACGGACTTTCAGCTCCCTCCAAAGATTTTCAATTGGGTTCAGGTCTGGAGACTGGCTAGGCCACTCCAGGACCTTGAGATGCTTCTTACGGAGCCACTCCTTAGTTGCCCTGGCTGTGTGTTTCGGGTCGTTGTCATGCTGGAAGACCCAGCCACGACCCATCTTCAATGCTCTTACTGAGGGAAGGAGGTTGTTGGCCAAGATCTCGCGATACATGGCCCCATCCATCCTCCCCTCAATACGGTGCAGTCGTCCTGTCCCCTTTGCAGAAAAGTATCCCCAAAGGATGATGTTTCCACCTCCATGCTTCACGGTTGGGATGGTGTTCTTGGGGTTGTACTCATCCTTCTTCTTCCTCCAAACACGGCGAGTGGAGTTTAGACCAAAAAGCTCTATTTTTGTCTCATCAGACCACATGACCTTCTCCCATTTCTCCTCTGGATCATCCAGATGGTCATTGGCAAACTTCAGACGGGCCTGGACATGCGCTGGCTTGAGCAGGGGGACCTTGCGTGCGCTGCAGGATTTTAATCCATGACGGCGTAGTGTGTTACTAATGGTTTTCTTTGAGACTGTGGTCCTAGCTCTCTTCAGGTCATTGACCAGGTCCTGCCGTGTAGTTCTGGGCTGATCCCTCACCTTCCTCATGATCATTGATGCCCCACGAGGTGAGATCTTGCATGGTGCCCCAGACCGAGGGAGATTGACCGTCATCTTGAACTTCTTCCATTTTCGAATAATTGCGGCAACAGTTGTTGCCTTCTCACCAAGCTGCTTGCCTATTGTCCTGTAGCCCATCCCAGCCTTGTGCAGGTCTACAATTTTATCCCTGATGTCCTTACACAGCTCTCTGGTCTTGGCCATTGTGGAGAGGTTGGAGTCTGTTTGATTGAGTGTGTGGACAGGTGTCTTTTATACAGGTAACGAGTTCAAACAGGTGCAGTTAATACAGGTAATGAGTGGAGAACAGAAGGGCTTCTTAAAGAAAAACTAACAGGTCTGTGAGAGCCGGAATTCTTACTGGTTGGTAGGTGATCAAATACTTATGTCATGCAATAAAATACAAATTAATTATTTAAAAATCATACAATGTGATTTTCTGGATTTTTGTTTTAGATTCTGTCTCTCACAGTTGAAGTGTACCTATGATAAAAATTACAGACCTCTACATGCTTTGTAAGTAGGAAAACCTGCAAAATCGGCAGTGTATCAAATACTTGTTCTCCCCACTGTATGTCCTGGGAACTTTTCTTGTTACTTACAACATCATGATAATCACATTAGCGGCAGTGATGTAGTGGTAAACAAAAAGATGAGTAAACTATGAATTTCTCCGGATTATTTTGATACGACAAATCATTCATCAATATAATCGAAAACGTATTACATTTTTAAACAGTATCAATTAATTGCATTTTATGCAAGTCTACTAAAAAGGAAGGCCTAGTGTAGGTAATTAAAAAAAATATTCTGGACTGAACACACATTCCACCAAACATATGATTTGCAAATGTTGATATTAAAATATTTACATTAATAATTATCTGATACGAGCTACACTGAAAATACAGTAAGTATTTTGAAGCGCTAAAGAGCACTAATGTGGATAAAATATGTGATGATAAACCATGTATTCATGTACAATACATAACTGTTACACATGAAACCCGTGACAACTAATATTTGCAGTTTATCACATTTGCTTGCAGAACTCATTGTCTGAACACTTGCCGGAAAACCAAATAAAACGAATCATTTTGACTAATTGAAGTCGGTATGTCGGCCACATTCAAAATTCTTGTATACATGGGTAGTTCTACATCGTCAGTGTATAGCGTGCACGTGGATGAGCTGAGTTTTCTGTTGGATAGATGAATCAGTACACGCTTGCAAGGCAAATCGAGCATGCGCAGGTGAATATAACGAGCATACTTCGCGTGCCTGAGCAATGATGGGAACGCGGTAATAAGTAGGTAAACGATAACTAATTAAATGAAACAGAGTAAATGCTATTTCACAAATAAAAAGGTTCGTAAACAGCGTTTATCCTCCACTACAACCCTGATTAGTGCACGTCAGCTCAAGCGTCCCGAGGGCGGGACACCAATCCTATTTGCAGTTTGATGTACATATATAATAACCACACCAATTTGTAAAGGACAGATGTAGGTTGTTTGTATCAAGTTTGGAATACACTACCGTAAACAATCTCTGAGAAACTGACGAAAAGGTGAAAAGTGTTATAACCATCCCCGGTCTCCCCTACACCATTGCACAGCAGGTTTAATTAAGTCAAGAGGGGATCAATGGGTTCCCAATTATGAATGGAGACAGTACCTACATACTGAGGAGTATTTATGTCTGTAAAAAAGCCCTTTTGTGGGTGAAAAACTAATTCTGATTGTCTGGGCATTGCTGCCAGGTGGGTGTGTCTATGGCCGATGGCTACACCCCTGCCCAGTTGTGATATCCATACATTAGGGCCTATTGAATTTATTTAAATTGACTGATATCCTTATATGAATTGTAACAAAGTAAAATCTTTGAAATTGTTGCATTTTGCATTTATATTTTTGTTCAGTATATATAGAATGTCAAAGATATGTTGCATTCACAATTCAAATACAATTACATTGAAAATTGATTGAATTACTCACAATTTCAAAGATATATTTTCCCCATTCTACGCTTGACAAGCAGTTGGTTCCCTTATTCCACCACTTGGCACTGTGCGTACATATGGTCATGGCTGTTTAAATTTACACACAAGCCAACCTTCATATTGATAATCTCACACTTTGCGTGGAAATTATCCCACGCATGGTTTATGCACAGATTAGTGCTTATCGATTATTGATAAGTGAGGCCCCAGGTTCCTGATGGAGACAGAACTCTCATTACCATAACTAGTCACACCTTATATGCAGCAGAGTACTAACATGGCAAAAAGTCAGTTACGCTAAAGTTCATCATGAAATTAAATACATCAACTCTCTTGCTATGATAACATGTAGCCTATTACAAGAGACTAGTGAAATTCATTTACCAAGCAATGAACCTACGTGACATACTAAGTAGACCGTTTTGTTGTTCAATTGATTTTATTTGTTTTCTGTATACCAAAAGAAAACAATGGAGATCCAACACAAAACGAAAGTACAAGTGAGGAAAAATATAAGCTTAATCAATATTCTAACATTTTACAACATACTGCCACCACTATTGTTCAATATTCATACCAATACCATCTTTCTTGAGAAAAGAAGCATCATTAAAACCGTTATGGGTCAATAATAATCAAAACAGTGATGAGAGTAATGATAACAATAGCAGAAGTAGTACAGTTATAACAATAGTGATAATCAAGTGACAATGAAAAATGATTAGAATAAAAAGCAGATCTCCATAAAACCTATCTACGTTGGACAGTGCAAAGCCGTGTAATCCCATACTTGAAGCACTGCAACCCAGTCCTTGTTTTAGACAAAAGCTACAGCTCCACACCATTAAAAAATGATTAGTAATTATGGACATTTTAAAACTTTTAGTTTTGAGCCCAATTAAGTGCCTTCCCCATGTTGTGAAGGCCGAAAAGCTTTAATCTGTATATCATGGTAAAAATGTTGGACTGGCTCAAGTGTCAAGCCATGGGAGTTCCTTTACAGTTTGCATGAAGAACATCTCTCCTGCTCTCTGTCAACCTCAAGATTGCTTTTTGGTTTTTTTAAATGACAGAAAGCAAAAGGAAGGATAACTTTGGAATATCAGTTTTTTTGTAATATATTTCTTTTAAAAATCATTTTAGCTTTTTGTTAAAACTATTAATAGTAACATTATTAATAACAATAATATACAACATAAAACCGAAGGAAAACATTGTATTTTATGTGTCCTTCAAAACAGCACCTTCTTTGTTTGCCCAGACTTGACTTTTTGTATCTCCCGATTGCTTACAAAAGGTGACTTGAGTACCCAACTGACTCCCTTCTCTTGGTTTCTGGACTAGTTGCATTATTTCTACCCATTACAAAGATGACAAGTATTACCTTGCAACCACATATGTTTCGAGACAAAAAAAATTAATGAAACCCCCAAAATTCAAACCATGTTTTTTCCTTTTTTCACCAGTTTCATTTGACCTCACAGGAAGTTGATGTATATTGATGGTTATAAGCAAAAGCACTTGTTCCAATCATATGCAATGATCCGTGGTGGATATTTTCATTGACCAAATAAGAAAAAGGGAGGAAATAAAATTCTTGCTCCACATACTCATTCAATAGATCTTGCACACCAGTAGTGAATTAATAGATTGGAAATAATTACAAAATAGTGTCTGGACTAAAACTCTCCTTGCACGGCAGTAAGGTCTGATCAAACAAAAGACTGGTGTTTAATGAGCCAATGCATACCTTTTTTTGACAGACTGCAACTACCAAAAAACAATGTTTCAATTTAATTCTTGTGACTTACCATAAGACATCCAACATGCGTACATTTCATTAATAGGTAGAAAGACGCTCTGCATAAGAATGCTTAAGAATAAAAACATTTCATACAATGTGAAACGCATCAAAGTGCTGTATAATGAGAGTCTGCCCTCTTCAGCCTCTCTTCTCTCTCCCCCCCCCCCCCCCCCCCATCTATAGAGGATTGTCATGAGAACAGAGGGAGTTGATCTCTAGTCCCATAGGGCTCTAGTCAAAAGTAGTGCACTATATAGGGAATAAGATGCCATTTCAGCCGCAGGCAATGTGTTTACAGGAGCGGTTAATAATCTGTTCAGTTTAACAAGCCAATTCTAGTCACAACCAGTTAAAAGTACCTTTAAAATCCAAGTAAAGTGAATCTCCTCTAGCTGAACACACCACCTGTATCCTAACAAAAAGGTGGTGATACAGATCAAATCAAAGCCACTAAAAACAGAGCTACTTTCCATTTGTTCTGGTCAAATACATCCAGGTACAGTCAATCCCAGCAGTCCCAGTCTTCTAGGATGCAGTTCGACTAACATAATGACTTGGGAAGGAGTACACTGTGGGAAATGTAATATCGGACCACGTCTCAAACACAAGTGTCTGGTCCACTCTTAAAACACCAATTTCTAGGAGCACTTATGAGGATAAGAATCTTGCAGTCAGTCAGATAATGGCCTAATCGGTTTGCATAAGCACAGTCTTCAGGGGATAATACACAAGTATTGTAAGAGTAATTTTAAGGACAAGGATGAGACAAGGATTCTAACAGCAGGCCAGGAAAATATCAAAGGGGACTGGTACATGTTCATCAGTCATTTCATAACTTTTGATGAAGCGTGAAGCAGTGTAACAATAGTCAGTGTATCCAAATGAGTCCAGTTTGGAAACAAGAACTCGGCAGAAAACGTCCAATGAGAGGGAGCAAGGGCGACCGGGCCTTTCCAAATATCAGAAACCAAAGAATATTAGCTTGGAAGACCAGTGCCCAATTTTTGTTTATTAAAATGTAAGGAGCCCAATGGGTCCTAAGTCTTTACCAGCACTGACGGGTTCCTTAGCTGGTGCTGCTGGCTGGGGGTGGGGAAGCTGGAGGGTCCTCCACAACAGACCCGAAGGCGGAGACAGAACTGGACCCGGTATCAGAACCGTTGTTGATGATGGTCGCCGGCTGGCCAAAGTTAGTGGTTCTCAGAGTGGCTAGATGTCGAGGGGAGAAGACATGGGATCTTGCTGCTGCTCTGGACTCAAAGCCTGCATTGCAGGCCTCGCACCTGCCTCTCAGCGTCTCTCGACCTGCAGGCTGGCCCCTGGCTGGGGGAGAAGAGGGCTCCAGAACTGTCAGTTGAACAGGTTTGGGAAGGATAGGACGGTGGGCTCGCAGAGCGTTGTACTGCAGATAGCTGCCTGAGCTCATGTCAACCTTCTTGGAGGGATCTGACAACACTGGAGACTAGAAGAGGGAGCGAGAGGGGCAGTGAGACAAAGACGTTACTCCCACACTGGTATCTGAAATGCATGTTCAACAAAAGGCCGAAAAAGGTCACTGGTGAACCTCAACGTACATATACACACTTCTAGACAAGGAGCAAAGATTTAGGGATGGTTGCCCAGACACAGATTAAGCCTAGTCCTGGACTAAAAAGCCTGCACAGTGAAGATTTCTATTAAAATATATTTTCAATAGGCTTAATCTGTGTCTGGGAAAACCGCCATTAAAGTTAAAAAAAATATGAACAATTTCACACCAATGCATTGCATACTGTCCAGTCAAATGTCTCACCAGTTTCTCCTGCTGCAGCCTCCATCGTTTCTCCTTGGCGCGGGTATTCTGGAACCAAATCTGCACCACCTTGAGCGGCAGCCCCAACTCTGTCCCTACTGCTTCGCACTCTAGCGCATTAGGGTGGGCGCACGTCTCATAGCAAGACTGTAGGATAGACAGCTGCAGACAGGACAGGTGTGTGCGCGGCCTGCGGGTGGTAGAGTGGTGCAGGAAGCTTCCCTCCGATGGAGCAGTCTTCGCGATGGTGACAATGCTGACAGTGGTCTGAGGGCTTGCGCTTGCTGTCGTGGTGGTGGTTGCTACGGTAGAGGCAGCAGCAGAACTACTGAGAGCAGTGGTGGAAGCAGCGCCAACAACTGTGGGAATACGGGGGGTTGACAGACCCAACTGTTCCCTAGAAAGCGTGTTGATCTTAAAGGCGCCCTTGGCCGACCAGTAGTTGAGTCCATTTTGTTTTTGAGATGTCGCAGCAAGGGACTTGCTAATTGGAGTGGAGGGCATTTTTGGTACCATGCGGTTGGTGGATCCAGGACCAGCTAGTGGCTTCTCTTGGTTATGATCATCCACTTCCTCATCGGAGTCATTTTCCTCAACTTCCTCTTCAGGCATATGTTTGGGGGGAGGGGGGCGAGGCGGCGTAGGACGGGTCTCCTTACGTATGACAGGGAGAGATGGCGCGATGCTTTTGGGGGCGATTTTGGTCTTTGGCACTGCAGACACACTGCTGCTCACAGAGGAAACGGATGAAACCACCTCCTTGGGCCTGTTGGGAACTTGGTTTTTGATTTTGACAATTTCCTCCTTCTTCACCTCCATCTTTGGGAGGGGCCGTGCTGGATTGGCTCCAGTAGAGACGCTGCCGCTGGAGTTGGTGTCCGATTTGGGGGTGCTGGAGAAGATGGGTTGTGACAGCGGCCAGGTGAACTTGATGAGCGGTTTGCCCACTGCTGCCAAAGTGCCATCACTGACGAAGCGAACCTCACCCTTGCGCTCCCTAGCCCGCATGTTCTGGAACCAGATCTGTACAACTTTCTTTGGGAGATGGACCCACTCTGATATCTGCTCAAACTCATGTTTCCCAGGATTTGGATCTTTGAAATAGCATCCATAAAGCACATCGAGCTGCTCAGCCTGAATGATGGTCCTGGAACGTCTCATGTCCCGGTACCGTCGAGCTTTGGGCCTGCCTTTCTGGTCCCTCTCTTTTTCTCTTTCCCTCTCTCGCTCCTTTTCTCTCTCAATTATGGAGGTGTTCAACCTCTCTGCTGCCCTCATGTAAACAGTGCTGGCCTTGGCCATGTTATTGCCACTGGCAAAGCCACTGCTGTTGGAAGTTGCTTGCTCAGGTTTGACCTTGACCACACCGAGTCTCCCTTCCTCAGGTAACCCAAAAGCTGTGGGCCTTAGACCGAGCCCGTCAAGCAGACGGCCCTTTTGTGCTGAAGTCTTGTCACCCATGAGAGCGGTGGAGGAAGCAGATGTTGAGCTGTGGCTTTTTCTGATGCTTAGATCTAAAGCAGCCTCACAGTCGCCACCATTAGACATGTAGTGGGAGGTGTGGGTATGGAGGGATAGGGGTGATGTAATGAGAGGGTCAGAGAACCGGGTGATGTTAGGGGGGTTTGGAAAGGCAGGTACTTTGCCACCATCTCCTTCTGCAACTCCGAGCCCAACCACTGAGGGAGGGAGAGAGAGAACATAGGGGCTAAGGAACTGAGTAGAGAATGGAGCAAGGGACAGAGACAGAGGGAGGGAGTGTAGAATCCCACTTGGAAGCCCTCGATGGTCAACGGCGATAGAAAGTTGGGAAGGAGGATCAGCTTGTGCCTCCAGTTCCAAATCCACATCGGGGTCTAATCTCTCCTTCTTGACCTCCACCTCCTCACGCTCCAACTCCCTTTTTCTCTTTCTTCTCTTTGCTCTCTGAGATGCGGCCTCCTCATCATCGTCATCCTCGGCGTCTGAGAGGAACACAGTGGTGGAGCGCAGCACCTTTCCTCCTCCTAAGCCCTTGTCTCCTGCCAGTTCTACCAGAGCCTCATCTTTAGCAGGGCTGCCTGGCCCCTCCCTCATGGAGCCACTCAGGCTGTCCTCCTCACTCACGATGACAGAGGTGTAGAATTCTTCATTGTCTGAGTCAGAGGCCAGACACGAGTCCCCTTGGCTCTCCCTCCCCAATTCTTTTCTCCTTCCTCCACTATTGGACAAATCCATTGCGTGACTGCCAGAGGTCTCACCGCTGTCCCCACCCTCAGGCCCATCTATTCTAAGGGCACCTTCCTCCTCTTCATTATCAAGACGCTTGTATCTTTTACCGTATGCTGCAATGCTGCGCATGTGCCCTGCGCCCCCAGCTTTCTGCCTTTCTTTGGCACTTCGTGCATCAGTGAGCCACTTGTGTACCTCCGCTTCGGTGAGCCCCACCTCCCTGCCCAACGACTCACAGTCATCACGGGGAGGACTGGCTGCGTCAGCCCCACTACGCGACTCCAGAAACGCACGCAGAACCTGTATCTGAAACTCTGACAGTATCGGGGGGCCTGGGGAGAATTGCAGAGCCCTCAAATTAGCATGGGGACGAGTTGGATCATGGGAATTTAAGGCGCGTTTAAAGGGGCAGCATTTTGATGACAAGACAGAGGCACAAGGGCTTGTGCCAACTTCAGATTTTTGAGGGGTACAATCAGGGCTAAGCATAAGATTTAAAGTGGTAGGACTTAGACTTGAATTGCTGGTAACAGATGGTGAACGGTCAATACACTTGTCAATGTCCCCTCCTTTTCCATCTGCAGAGTTCCCTTCATCTGTTGGGCTCTCTTTCATTTCATTATTTCCATCTATCCTACATGACTCAACCCTGTTATTTTTGCTTACTAAGGCGCTGATGAGCTCTTGTGCATATCCTTTACTATCCTCCTCCTCATAAATCTCCCTTTCTCCATCATCACATTCCTGAGGCCAATCTTTCCCCTTCTCAGCCTTAAGTGACCCTTTTTCCTCAATTGCCATATCGTTCGTCTCGTCCTTCAATTTGCTCTTGTTTGTTTGGTTGTCTTCTGAACAGGTTGGTGTGGTTGCTTGCAGGCCGACAGCGGGCCACTGGTTCTGTAAGCTACTGAGTCTTTGGGCCAGGATAGCTTGCTGGGCAGCATTGAGACCTAGAAGGGGTACAGACTGTGTCAAACACTCTAGGTTTAGACTCTGGCTTTGTGTTTGGAGCCCATTCATGATAAAGGGCATGAGCATCTGATGCTGGGGTACGAGCTGAGGTGTGGCTGTGGCAGGGGACGCCCCAGCCGCAAACAAAGAGGGGAGGAGGGAGTGCGAGAGAGTGCTTGGGCTGGACGTGAGGAGGGTGAGAAAGGCAGAGACTGCCTGAGCAGAGGCCACAGGGGAGGAAAGCAGTGAGGGAGCCGGCTGGGTTTGAATTGGTTCTCCGTCTTTGGTAGTCATTGCTGCTGCTGTCAGACTTGCCGGGGTGACATAATTGCTGCTGGTGGTGCTAACCAACTGTGCAGCACTGCCCCCAGAGGTAACAACTAAGTTTGTAGCCATGTTGTTGCTTCCTGAATTTCCAGTCGCACTGTTGGCAGAGATTCCTGCATTTCTGCTGCGGGTCTGGTGCAAAACAGATTTCAAATGACTCTCCAGGGTAATGGCATGGTTGTAAGAGACTCGACACACAGCACACTGGTAGGGCTTGTTTGATAAATATGGCCGAGACAGAAAAGGGACTGAGGGTGCAGGGGTGTCATTTTCACCACCCTGGTTTAGGGATCCTGTTCTCATCCGTTGCACATGGGATGCACAGTTGTAGTGAACACACAATGCGGTCCTGGTAGGAAAAGCCTCTAAGCACGCATTACACTTGAATGGACGGCTGTCATCGCCATCATCCATTACACCATTTTTTCCTGTGGACTTTTCATTGTCGTCAGGTGTTTCTCTCTCCTGATCCGACACCAAGACAACTCCACCTCCTTCAGGGTCTCTCAATTCCTCTACTTCCTTATCCATCTCTTTATCTTTGCCTCCAGAACCAATGAGAGTGTGCCTACTGTTGTAATTCTGCTGGGGTTCTTCAGTGTTCTCATTATTTTGACATGGGTCTGAAAGGGAGGCTTCTAAAAGCTTCAGTTGTAATGATGCAGCATCTGATGTGAAGCAGAAAGACAAGATATTTCAGCAGCTGTTTTGGTCGATGGAACCCTGACAGAACCTGATTAACTAAGAAAACAAATACAGTCATAGCATATTGATACTTGTATGTGTACCAACCTTCTAGGGACAGGCATTTAAAATTAACACAAGCTAATTGTTTAGGCTACTCAATATGTCAATGTGCTTGTATATATTCAAATAAATGCATAAAGACAGCGCAAAACCGTAGGTACTGCTGTTACTCAGAATACAAACTCACCTGCGTCATGCTTATCATCGGTGTCCCCGTCCACTCCACTCGCCCCCTGTTTGGGAGTAGCCTGGTAAAGAGAGAAGAAAACTTTAGGAAAAATGTGTCAAGGAAACTTTATCTAAAGACTCGATTTTGCTGCACAGGAACCCACTGCTTAGTGTTGCAGTCCAACAAGAGAACATCTTGGTACAAATTGGTAACTCATTCTATGATTTGGATTACTTCACATAACCAGAGAACCTGTACTAATTGCCCTAAGGGAATAAATAAAGTTGCATTGGATTGTGTAATCACAGCCTAGGCACGTTTTCCGGATAGCAATGAACTTAGGCTTACGAGTGTTTCAACAATGCATATTTCCTACAACGGCAGCAGATGTAGCATGCTTTTCCCAAAACACCACGCATAGAGAATGTTCGCCAGGTGCGTCGTTGAGGCATGTGTCGAATCTGATAGGATCAAAAAGGCAGCGCTGCTCTAGTATCAGCTTTCTCCATTAAAATCTTACCTTAACATTAGAATTATTCTAAAAGACTGACGACAGATCAGCTCCTAGAATGATATCACCTATGGCTTGAAAATATTGAGGCAGCTTATTCTAATGCTTACCTTATAATAATGCACTAAAACTAGACTTGGCACATTGCACACGTTGTTATGCATCATGAAAAATATTGAGGCAAAATTATAGACAGTAGCCTACAATTATCAAAATAGAACTCAATTGAATGAACATGAAATTGATTTAAATATTATTTAAATTATATAGGCCCATGTAGCTTATACTGTAGGCTATTTATCTTTTAATGCAGTCATGTTGGTTTCTCTATGAAGCATATCTTTATCCTTTGCTTGTTTGTTAAAGACATTTGCAACTTTGTAGTCAACTTTGTTGTGAAGCTAACAGTCAGAGACAGATAAACATCTTGATTCTATGTTCAGTGGAGATCTTCTTTGTATAAAGCGGCGCGGTAGAGAAATAAATGCATCTTATGATGCACATAGCTGTTTTACAGGTGGTCTAAGGCAGTCCGTGAATAACAAGCGTTTTCAAATGCAGCTTTAGCAACGATGGTTTGGGGAAACAGCTGAGATTTAACGATGTTCCTACGAAGGCTCTAAAGATTAACTTAGCCTTGAGAGGCTTTTGGGAAACGGTCTAAAATCCTACAATAACGTATACAAATAATGCATGTACAATAATAATGTTTGACATCATCCAAGAATCATTCATTAAATACGTCAACATAAGACACAAAAGTCAAGTTGGTGACTCGTGTGATGTAGCCAACATGGGAGGGGGGGGGAAATACTAGTCCAGAATGAACTTGCATAGCGCTACTTACAATGTCCAGCAGCTTGTCTACACAGTTAGGAAGCACACTATGTCCGTCATTCAGGTGCAGAGCAAGGGAGCCTCTGTCTAGTAACCCTTGTTGACACAGGGGGCACAACCACACGGCCACCCTGTTGCTGTCACTGCACACTGTCTCACCAGACTCCTCCTGTAAGATCAAAATGTATTTTAGTGGATTGAAAAATATTGCTTTTAAATCATGACCATATCCAGGAGTGTTAATATGTAGAAGAAAAATAAAATAAGCTATACAGTGTTCATGTTTTCAGTAAGTATGTTGAAAATAAAATAAACCTAAACAGAAAGTAATCCAAGTCTGGCCTCAATATAGAAAATGAACTATTAGATAACAGAAATGTATAGCCTAGCACTAGCCTAATTGTTTAGGCTACATTAGACCTAACCAAAACAGTATAAATTAAACTTGGTCCAAATCAATTAATCAACTTGAAATTACATTCCTCTGAGGACAGCCAATTAACAAATCAAAAGACTGCAATAAAAATACTTTATATCTCTGACATGTAATTGCAATGTCATGTGACACGAAGAAACATTTAAACCACATCAATTAAAACGTAAGTGAATGGCCTGATTATTGACCTTGACAAGAATAAACTGTGCACATTTCAGCGACTAGCATGACATTTAGTGCCATGCAAAACATCATATCATGTCGCTTTATAACTAATGAGCGAATAATGGCCATTTGAACATCACACACACACTAACGTTAACAAAATAGCCTAATGGCCAACATACCTCACCATGAAAACTCAATGCAGTGTTGTCCTTTTCCAATGCTACTCGGCAAATATTGAATTTTGTGATTAGACTAAACGACTTACATCGTCGCTATTAATAAGATCCAACTTTTAAGTCTACTAAATTAATCGAGGCGCGATAAAAACAAAAGCCAAATACCAACACTTGTATTTTCCCACTTCCGTCCTCACCAATTATCTAGCCGTGCCCAGAAAATTACGTTTTACCAGCAAGGTTGCATGATTATTATGGTTGAGAAAGTGCAGTGAGTTATAAAACATAGTTTAAGGCTTTATATAACAACGGTATTGATAAAAATGACCAATCCTCGTGATTCTTTAGCTAATTAACGTCCAGCCTAATTATCTACGCCGAACAGTGTTGAATCAATTAGTTAGCAAGCTAGCTAACGTTAGTTAGCCGAGCTATCAACGTCGCAATAGTTGTTTCTAGCGGATGTTATGAAACGCAACAAACACACCAACTCTGTCCTGCAATTATAAAGACGGTTAAACACAGACACTCGAAACTACGTACCGCATTGTCTATTCATTAACGTAGCGAAATTAAACAAAAGAACCAAAATAACAGTCGTGGCACTTAGCCTACTAGCTAGCAAGATAACTTAACCCGTCGCACTCTCAACCTTACTGAACTAGTCTGGGGGGGGAAAACTAAGTCCAGGTGTACATGGCTACACATTCTGAAGCATAACGTTCTACTACACATAGATCAAGTCTGTAGGCTTTAGTTATTCAGTCCGAAACCTCGGACTTGAGTGCTTCCCTTAACCCTCGGATTGTGGGCTGCCAATCGGGGATCCAGTATCACACCACCCGCTGCCTGCTCAACAGCGCAAATTGAGGCCTACATGGACTAAGCTATTTAATTAATGAATATGGGTTTCCTTTACAGATGTGTAAAAAAAAAAAAACCTCGCGCCTCCTCCTCCCCCACCATTCCACAAAACCTGATTACACATTTTAATCATCCGTTTCATTATCCAAAATATTGAGTATTCATTAACATCTTCACAATCATTTTAGATGGCTTCGTGCAATAATTGACAAAAGAATCAAATGCTAAGCTACTTGAAACAGACTACTTGCACACTGCGCACGGCAAAAGGGGTGGTGGGGTGAAGAGAAACGGAGACGGACGTTGAAAAGTTTGTAATTTAATGTTCGAATTCGGTGAATAGGACCATTTGATATACAACATTCATCGTTCGATTGAAACGATCATTTGCTCAACAATCTTTCAAACACACAATCGCAATTACGCCATCGCCAATATCGTTTAATTAACTTCAGAGCAATTAGCTAATGCATTTACCTGCATGGTCGCCGCTCCAGCGCACGCTTCCTCTCGCTCTTTAAAACTGAAAAGTTTTCTCTTGCTCGCCCTCCCTCGCCTGTTCTCTCCCTCCCTCATTCGCCCTCTCTCTCTTTCCCCTCTTCCATCTAGTAAACACACGACAGCTCCCCCCAAGGCTGATTGCTGACATTCAGCAGGGACGAAGACATTTGGCGTCAATATAATACCTTTATGTAACAATATTAGTTGATTCAAATAGCCTAATATTTGTCTCGTCGAACCAGTTCTGCAGTTTAATGTAATGAAGCATGCGGAGAGTGGGCTTCTCCAGGGCCCTGTCCACTGATCTGAAAAAGTATTTGTAGAATTCAATCAACCAGATTGCATACCAAAAATCCTGATCCTCTATGGGTTCATCAGATTAGGATGAAAATAAACAAGCAGGGCGAATAGCCTACAGATTGAAACTTTAAACAATCACAACATGTATAGGACATGTTATCTAGACAAAACGTTGTGTAAAGTTTTACATGTATTTATAGTCATGGTGCCAATATATCTGTTTGATTAAAACTATTTGCTCTCTGTTTTGTTTCTGAATCCAACAGTAGGCTATTGAATGAGAGTGGCACTTTCCAATTAGGCCTAATAGGACTCCTGTCCAATTAGGTCACTTGTTACAGTATGTTCACCAAGCCCTTTTATATTACTGTACATTTTATTGTGTAGTACTGCATGACAATAGTTTAATTATTCACGAAATATGGGGGATTACGGTTATAACAAAGATAGAAATAGTATAGTTTATAGGTTTAAAAAACGGTGCTACAGTGGTTTTCCAATCTCTGTAAAGTACTTGTTCTGCGTTATTTTGACGGGCTATGATGCTCGGGAATGGAGTAAGCGCGTTGGTGTCCATACTGCGCCTGTCTAAAATACTTGCGCCTGTCAGGGATTTAGGGAAAGCTGAATCAACAATCTCGAACCTATTTTACAAGACTGTTGAATAGGTAATAGCGGTCGTCAATTAGAGGTGAGGGGTAGCCTATATGACATGAATAACGCTAATGTACTACTATAGTGTTACTCCTGCGCGCGCTCTATATTTATTACAGATCGTAGCTACGTTTCCACACGGCAGCAAGGCCAATATTGGGCCACATACTATTTCGCAATGGGAATTTATCATGTGTAGTTGTTAGATTAATTTATTTCACAGTGAGCAATTTGATGCTGATTAATTTGTGTCATTACAGAGTACAATGAGTGTGGAAGTGGAGAGGAAATTTGTCTGTGATGCTGACATTCAGAAACAATTGGAAGAGATAGGAGGTGTGTAGCCTCTAAGTTGTACCATTGTGCCCAGAGGGCATCTCCATAACTCTTAAATTATATTAAAAAACACTTAAAAATATGATTGATGTAGGCTACTTACAATATAGAATACACAATTGTAATGTATAATGTGGGCTAACTACATTCTAGTGGAATGCTGCTGATGAAGGTTGGTAAATAAAGCTAAAATGTAGACTACCATTTTAATCTAGTTTTATCGGGACTGATTTCATTTTTAATACTTGATATAATTTCTAAATATACTAACAAATTATAAACAAAATTGCATCCTTTTCAGCAGTGTAAACTATTAATTCAAACTATATGTAATATATTTTCTCTGCACCCCTCCCTCTTTCTCTCCAGCAGTGCGTATTGGTCATAAACAATTCCATGACCAGTATTTTGACACCCCAGATTTCCTTCTCACCTTGAGAGATGTGTGGCTGCGTTGTCGCCAGGGATGTTGGGAACTCAAATGCACCACAGTTACTACGAAGACAGAAGACAAAGGGGAGGAGCCTCAGGAGGCAGAACTGTGTTCACGCTATGAGGAGATAACCAATCTTTCTCAAATTCAATTGAAAGTGAAAGAGGTCATGAAAGAAGATAATGGGGAGCAAAAAACTACCGACCAGACTCACGCAGTGTTCCACCAAGACACACCCAAAACTGAAGGTCCCTGCCCCACAGGGAATGATTCCTGGCTGATGGAGCTGAATCTGGTTTGCTTTGCAGAGTTTACAACACAGAGGTGTTCATTCACTTTTGAGGGTAAAGGAGATGAAAGTGGAGTGCGTGTAGACCTTGACCAGGCCGACTTTGGCTATTGTGTTGGGGAGATAGAGGTTCTCGTGCCAAAGGGAGAAGACATTCAGTCTGCACTGAGGAAGATTGAAAAGACTGCCCAAAGACTGGGTGAGCAGGGGATGCTGGTTATCAGTCGTTTATGCCATTATTATTCTTTCTTGTTTCATTTTCATGGTAAAGGTTGTTTCTGCCAGAAAGCATGCATCATACAGATTGATGGCATATATGTATTGTACTGATGTTTTCTTAAAGATAATTTGATAGCACTTTACGTTACAGCACTGAATAAAATGGTAATAACATCGTAACAGTAACGTAACAAATGAGTTATACTCACAATAAAAACATTCATAACCCTTAATTTCAGTATAATTACATTCTTGTTTAAGGGTAATACTTTGTGTTATAAGACTTAAAGGATGATATAAGAGTTTAAAAAGGGATCTGTATTGTTACCCCTCTATACTATGGCACAAAGTATGTGGTGTAACCCTGAAATAAGAATATAATTATACTGAAATTACGGGGTATCAGGGAAAATAAAGTTTCAATGACTATAACTTGTAACCATATCATTACCATGTTATTCCGTGCTGTAATGTCACTTCTTACCGTTCATTTTGTATTTATATGTTATATTTATGTTATAAATATATTCTATTTTCTTACTTTTTCCATATTTCACCCTCTCCCCCTCCCCTTTAGGTATCTCTGGCGATCAGAGGGTTCAAGGAAAAATGGATGTCTACCTGCAAAGATACTGCCCAGAGCACTATGCTAAATTACTAAATGCACATATATTGTAAGAAATACTGTAGTAGCTGGAAGGTAGCTGACTAATGTAATAGAACATTCTGCATGTCCTTAACTTATCAAATTAAAGTGGGTAACACAAAAATGGTGTTCTATTTTTGTTATAATAAACAATGAAAAGTTATTATGATTTGTGCCTTTGATTCTGCTTTTACAAGACAGAAGTTTCAAAATACATCCTTCTGTGCTGTCTGGGTGTCATAGGCATAGTACATGGTATTCAACTACTTCTAAAGAATAATGAACTACCAACCTACCAACACTTGCAGAGTCACTGAATGATACTTACATCTGCCATTCAACATGTTTTGGATCCACTCTTTCTGGGGACATAGGATGATTGGGAATGGGAATTTCTTTCAACCTCTTATTGCCACACTATGTGTGGTTGGTCTTGTCTTGCTTACCAACCTTGAAAAAAAACGTAACTGCAACATAACTGCAACAAAAAAAAGATCCTCTGCAATATTACATTTAAAATAGATGTACACCTATATCTATAATAAATGAAAAATATATATTTTAATGAAATATTAACCAAAACAACTTTATAGCAACCATATGAGATTATGAAATCAAAATGTTATCCTAAAACACAAGCACATTTCCAGTTTTGTAATGTGCCTGACAATTCTTCAGCTCATGTCAGAAATTACAGTACATTTTTTAGATATAAACATAAATAGATTTGATCATTTTCTTGTGTATATGCCCATTAGAAATCGTCACCGTTTTTGTATAATTTGGATATTTGCATGTATGAAACAAATCAATGCTAGGCATCACTGTAGGCTAGCTAAAGCGCTACACCTTATGTCATCCTTATAATGTGTTGCTATCCCTGGATGTCCTCATTTCAGAGTTTTCCTTTGGAGAATGCCATTCATGTATGGAGTTTTGAAGGCATGAGGTGACTTTTCAGAGGTCTACACATCCACATTTCAACATGTCTTGTCAATTTGCACTGGCACAGGTTGATTGACTTGGTAGCTTGTTCTCGCGGGAGTAGGTCATGTGACACCAAAAGGGCAGGGGTTCTCGCGCAGGTTGCTCCAGTATTGCAAACCATAGAAAAAAGAATGAATTTCTATGTTGTAAACAACATGGCGCTCCACGGACTTCGCAACTTCGGTCTGATATTATCTTGAAAACATCGGCAGCGAAAACGGCGCATCATCCACAGATAACAACCGTTTTCTTAAACGGACTCGTGACAACATAATTGGCAAGTTATTTAGCTTAATATACAGCTGCAAAGAACAGCCCCAAAGAACTGTCAAGCGTGTGCTACGTTATACTTAAAACAGTGTATGTGTCTAGGTTAGGCTAGCTGCCTTGGCTAACGAGCTAGCTAGTCAGAAAATGCATGCGATGGTTAGCTTGTTTTTTTGTAACTACCGTTATAGATAGTAGATTGATGATTTTTTACACTACATTTTCTTAGCAAGCTAACGTTGTCTTTGGTGGTGGTGGTGGTGGTGGTGGTGGTAGTAGTAGTAGTAGTATGTGTCAATCTACACGGTCAATCTACACGTCGTCAGGCAGCTATAACAGATTTATGTTAAAGTAACTATCCAGTGTTCCCAGGTTGTTATGAAATATTACTTATAATTAATTACAACATGAGTGAAATAGTTTTCCTTCCAAAAATTGTTAATTAAAGGAACTATATGTAACTTTTTACTCAACACGACCAAATGCACATTGAAACGGAATTTCACAGAGGTTTAGGTGGTACAATATTTCTCTACATTACTTGTTTTGTCACATAAACTGAAATTAGGTGTACAATTAGAATTTTAGCAACCAGCAAACGGTGGAGCGATTTCTGCATATTGCACCTTTTTAAGTATGTTAATAAGAATATTTTATGTGTTGGAGTGGGTGTAACCCAACTACAGAATGGTGTGGTTTTATATGTCATGAAAAATATTTATGCCAGTAGACAGCTGATTTGCCAGTTAATTCTCCTCAGGATGACATCATCCTCTATGAAGAATTGGGAAGCAACAGAGCCATATACACAGCCTCAATTCGTCGGGCATGGACTCTACAAGGTGTCAAATGCATTCCACAGGGATGCTGGCCCATGTTGACTCCAATGCTTCCCACAGTTGTGTCAAGTTGGCTGGATGGCCTTTTGGTGGTGGACCATTCTTGATACACACGGGAAACTGTTAGCTTGTGAAAAACCCAGCAGCGTTGCAGTTCTTGACACACCATTCAAAAGCACTTAAAGAGAGCATGGGAGAGGCGAAGCCATACCGTCGTCCGAAACACGACCCCCGCCAAGCCACACTGCTTCTTGACACACTGCTCGCTAATCCTGGAAGCCAGCCACACCAATGTGTCGGGAGGAAACACCGTACAGCTGGCAACCAAAGTCAGCATGCATACGCCCGGCCGCTACAAGGAGTTGCTAAAGCGTAATGTGACAAGGACAGCCAGCCAAACCCTCCCCTAACCCGGATGACGCTGGGCCAATTGTGCGCCGCCTCAAGGGTCTCCCGGTCGCGGCCGGCAAAGACCGCCCGTGATCAAACCCGGATCTGTAGTGACGCCTCTAGCACTGTGCCACTCGGGTAGCCCGATCTGTCATTCTCATTGGAAGCAAGTCTAAGAAATTGTAGATTTGTTCTATGTGCGCTATTTCTATGCTTCCCGTTCTTAAGTTTCGTTTTTGCGTTTTATACACAAGCTTCAAACAGCTGAAAATACAATGTTTTTGGTTATGGAAAATATATTTCACAGAGGTTTAGATGGTACGATGATTCTATACACGATACTTGCTTGTTTTGTCACATAAAATGAATTTAATCGAACTATTCACATTTTTGCAACTAGGCAATGGCGAAGAGTGATTTCTGCATAGTGTGGAAATGTATATAAATCACAGGAAATCAAGTTTTTTACTGCACTGGACCTTTAAAGCATTTGTCATCATTATTCACTTCTCATAGACAACATCATTGACTTCCCTGGCAGGCTCTCGGTCTATGGGCTCTCAGTCTAGTTCTGGGATGTCCGGCGGTCGGGACTCCAGCGGCAACCCTGACCAGTCTGAAGCGGAATCAAACCAGAGCAGCAGCAGCAGTAACAGCAGTAGAGGTCGCAGATCGGCTGAGGGGCAGCAGGCTGACAGGCAGTCAACAGCAGAGGAGGACGTCGATTTAGCTCAAGTGCTGGCTTACCTATTGAGGAGGTAAGTTGAAGGTGGGACTGGGAGAGAATCTGACCATAGCCTGTATAGTAGCTAAATAGTAGACCTAGCACTAAAGAAGTGCTCTCTGCTCCAAGTAAAAAAAATACTCAACACAAACTCTCATTACTGCTTCTCAGCAGAAGGGAAAACTAAATGTTTTCCTCCATCATAGCGCTTATAAGGAAATCATGCTAATGCAGAATGGATTGCTTGCTCCTCTGTGTAGCCTAGTCCTAGTTCATGTCAGTGAGCAAAGTGTTTCCTCATCCTTCTCCCCATCTTTGTGTGTACATGAAGGGGCCAGGTGAGGCTGGTCCATGGGAGTGGAGCAACAGGCCTGCAGCTCGTCCAGTCGTACTCGGACTCTGACGAGGACAGCGATGGGGCCTGGGAGGGGCGCCTAGGAGACCGGTACAACCCTCCCGGTAAACCAAGCCATTGTTTGAGTGTGCACTAGTAAAATTAATCCTACTTTTTACTTTGTGTGCAAGCAATGGAAGAAAAACGACCAAAAAA
This sequence comes from Thymallus thymallus, assembly GCA_023634145.1. Classification (NCBI taxonomy): domain Eukaryota; kingdom Metazoa; phylum Chordata; class Actinopteri; order Salmoniformes; family Salmonidae; genus Thymallus; species Thymallus thymallus. The sequence goes on along the minus strand of CM042417.1, from coordinate 12,414,571 downwards.
CATAATGCTATTCCTTTTATCTGATGTAGTGCTATTCATATAAATATTCCAATGCACTTGACACCACAGTTACATTAAAAATAAAAAGTATTGGCATGTTTGTTTCACAAGTGTGTTTACATATATACCCCCTTTCATGCCCCAATGGTATTTTGCTGACTGCTGTTGTGTGTTGTTAGTGGACTCCCAGCCAGACACTCAGGAGTTGGACCGGAGTGAAATCCGGACTCAGATCCTCCTGACCACGGCCTCATCCGACCTGAAAGGCAGGCAAAGCTTCACCCACATGCTGACCGAGGTGAGGGAAAGCATTGTCATGTTGGGTCAACTGTGTTCCTCAGGTCAAGAGGGTGACTCTGATTTGTGTTATTCTCTCAGAGGGAACAAGGCCGGTGTCGAGGCTCCAGTTTTTCTCACGGAGAGTGCAGTCGCATTCGCTCACAGTGAGTATTTCCAAAATGCAGCACATCCACACACTAACACGAATCGCCGTAAACTCATTGCAAAAACAAGTGAAAGGGAATGTGTTATGAATTGTTCCAATTAAAAAAGCCTTATTTATTGGACCATTGACCTGAATGTTGACAGATGAGCTTGTTGTTGCTGAAATCCATTGGTGTTCCGTTTGCATTTCTCCTCAGTTTCCTGCCCAATCATGTGACACACAAGGACACATACCAGCAGAAAGCGTTCTGTGGTGTGTACAGTGACGATGGCAACATGTTCCTCTCTGCCTGCCAAGGTAAGGACGTGAACACAACCATTACAGTGGACTGGGAAAACAATTTAAATTCCTTTAGTTCTTAACCACATCGCTGTGTTTACATGTACATTTATAAAATTGATATTTAAAACAATGTCACGTTTTTATTTGTAGTGACCACTGATTTCTAACATGTGCATCCCTATCCTGGCTTTCCTAGACCAGAACATCCGTTTGTATGACACCAGTAGGGGGCGTTTTAACCTGAAGCAGAATGTGAAGGCCAGGGACGTTGGCTGGAGCGTGCTGGACGTCTGCTTCACCCCCGATTCCCACAACGTGCTCTACTCCAGCTGGTCTGATTACAGTAAGGCTAGGCCACCAGCGTGAAGATACCACCCACACTGGAGGGTGCTGCTATTTTAGTCACCCTGACCTTACCACAGATGAAGGAATGTGTAGGATTATAACTTAATTTGAAGATAGGGAGGTGGGAGGACAGCGCTTCAACCAACATGAGACGAGGTGCAGTCGCTAATCACAGCTATGTCAATCTAAAAAAATTATGTATAAAAAAAAAAACTTAACTTAACATTTTGAAACAAATTATTTCTAAACATTAAAACAGATAGTTTTTTGCCATCACGATCTTGACCAGAATATATCTATTTTGGGCTTCTTGTCGCTATGTCACTGGGGTGTAGTGTTGTGTATTTTGTACTGACGTTTGCTTTCTTCTACCCCTCTAGTTCATGTCTGCAGTGTAGATGGAGACAGTGAAACCCACACCGCGCTGGACCTCAAGTTAGTGTTTCCCCTCATAGTACTTATAGCTTAACCAAACAGGTAATAAACCATTCTCCCTGTAATCCTCTTCATTCACAAGGATGCATGACCTTGGAACTTGCCATAATCTCAACTGTCCATTGTTCATTTTGTGTGCCACTAATGGAACAACGGGAACCATTTAAATTAGATGAGGTCATAATGTATTACCTGAAAAGCTGAGCGCCTCCATTTATGGGATTTTCCATTTATTTCCTGCTCTTTGGGCCAAATCCAAACTAAATGCCTTTGTAACTTCGCCCTGATGAATGGTTCACTGCGTCAGGGCAGCTCGCGAGGCTACACTTGTACTGTACTTTGTGTTACGCGCATGTTTCTCTGAATTTAGGATTCAACCTTTTGAGAGCAGCACCATTTTAGGCCTATTATTTCCATGGGTTGTAGATGATGTTCCATAATTTGATATATGTCTCAGTAGAGGAGGCTGGTTAATGTTCTGTTCTTCCCTCTTAGCCCAGATGAGAGGAGGTTCTGTGTCTTCTCCCTGGCTGCCTCCACAGATGGGAAAGAGGTCCTTGGAGGGTTAGTGCACCCAATGTATTCATCCCAATTTGACATTTTCAGATAAATGTCTAATATTTTTTAGTTGGTTAGGGCTGCGTTTAATAGCCTACAGTACATCTCTCACTCCCTGTGTGTCTTTTCTTCACAGAGCAAACGATGGCTGCCTCTACGTCTTTGATCGTGAACAGAATAAGAGAACCCTTAAGGTCTGTGTGTGTGTGTGTGTCTGCTTATGGACCACATTTGCTGCTGCTGTTGACATTGGCACTGCGAGTATTTAGTCACACCCTGGTCACCCTCTGTCTGCCTACCAAGATTCACACTATTGCCTTACTGATGATACAGAGCATCCCTCTTCTCTTGGAACCCCTCTGTGTATATCACAACCCCCCTCACTATATCACACTGTGTTGACCTCTGCCATCTGTTCTCTCTCTCTCTCTATCCTCACTCTTTTACACATTCTTTCTCCCCTCCTCTGTCCTCTTCCCTCCTCCCCTTCTCTTCAGATTGATGCTCACGAGGACGACGTGAACGCGGTGGCGTTTGCTGACAGCTCGTCCCAGCTGCTGTTCTCGGGCAGCGACGACGCGCTCTGCAAGGTGTGGGACAGGCGGACGCTGCGGGAGGACAGACCCCAGCCCGTGGGCCAGCTGTCTGGACACAGAGATGGCATCACCTTCATACACAGCAAGGTAATAGAAAAAAATACTACCTGCGTGTGTCCAGCATTTGTAATCACCCTCATACACACTAAGATACAATGTATGTAATCATCTATATCAAAGCACTATTCAAATACATACAGTGCCCACAGAAAGTATTCATACCCCTTGACTTATTCCACATTTTGTTACAGCCTGAATTCAACATGGATAAAAAATAAAATCTCATCAATCTACACACAATACGCCTCCCGAGTGGTGCAGTGGTCTAAGGCACTGCCTCGCAGTGCAAGCTGCATTACTACAGATGCGGCTTCGAGCCCCGTCTGTGTAGCAGCCGGCCGCGACCGGGAGACCCATGAGGCGAAGCACAATTGGCCAGCGTCGTCCGGGTTAGGGAGGGTTTGGCCGGCCGGGTTGTCCTTGTCTCGCTAGCATCTCCTGTGGCGGGCCGGACGCATGCACGTTGACTCAGTCGCCAGGTTTACGGTGGTTCCTCCGACACATTGGTGCGGCTGGCTTCCGGGTTAAGCGTTCATTGTGTCAAGAGCAGTGCGGCTTGGTGGGTTGTGTTTCGGAGGACGCACGGCTCTCAACCTTCGCCTCTCCCGAGTCCGTATGGGAGTTGTAGCGATTGGACAAGACTGTAACTACCAATTGGATATGACGAAACTGGGGAGAAAATGAAAAAAAATATTATAATAAAATCTACACACAATACCCCATAATGAGAAAGTGAAAACCATGTTTTTGTAAATTGATTGAAAATGAAATACAACTATCTTTTTTTACATAAGTATTCACACCCCTGAGTCAATACTTTGTAAAAGCACCTTTGGCGGCGAGTACAGCTTTGAGTTGTCTTGGGTGTCTGTATCAGCTTTGCACATCTGGATTTGGGATTTTCTCCCATTCTTCCTTGCAGATTTTCTTAAACTCTGTTAAGTTAGATGGGGAGTAGCGGTGAACAGCACAGATTCTCAATGGGATTCAAGTCTGGGCTTTGGCTGGGTCACTCAGGGACTTTTACATTTTTGTTCTGAAGCCATTCCAGCGTTGGTTTGGCTGTATGGAACGTAAATCTTTTCCCCAGTCCAAAGTTGTTTGCACTCTGAAGCAGTTTGTCATCAAGGGTTTGCCTGTATTTGGCACCATTACCAGTCACCTAGTCCCTGCCCCTGAAAAGCATCCTCATAGCATTATGCTACCACCACCAGTCTTCACGTTAAGGATGGTGTTAGACGGATGCTGAGCTGTGCCTCCAGACATAGCGCTACACGTTCAAGCCAAAGATGAAATTATTCTCATATCGCCCAGTTCCTTTTTGCAAACTCCAGGCGTGCTGTTGTGCCTTTTTCTCAGGTGTGGCTTCTGTCTGACCACTATCCCATAAAGCCCAGTTTGGTGACTGTTGTCCTTCTGGCAGGTTCTCCCATCTCAGCCAAGGAACTCTGTAGTTCTAACAGAGTGGTCATTGGGTTCTTGGTCACCTCCCTGACCAAGGTCCTTCTTGCCCGGTTGCAGAGTTTCCTTGGACTTCATCATATCGTTTCTGCTCTGAATTGGCCGCAGGTGTACTCCAATCAAGTTGTAGTAACATCTCAAGGATGGTTAAAGGAAATTGCATGCACCTGAGCTCAATTTGGAGTGTCATAGCAAAGGGCGGTGAATACTTGCAGTACTGGTCAAAAGTTTGGACACATCTACTTATTCAATGGTTTATATTTATTTTGACTATTTTTAACATTGGAGAATAATAGTAAAGACATCACAACTATGAAATAACACACATGGAATCATGTAGTAACCAAAAAAGTGTTAAACAAATCAAAATATATTTTATATTTGAGATTCTTTAAAGTAGCCACCCTTTGCCTTGATGAAGGCTTTGCACACTTGGCATTCTCTCAACCAGCTTCACCTGGAATGCTTTTACGACAGTCTTGAAGGAGTTCATGGTCAAATGTCTTTTGTATACACTGTTTATACACATAACTGGCCAGGTCAAAGCTATGCTGTGCTGTTTCACCAATCAGAATGGGTTTCGATCAGTGAGGAAGGATGTATTATTAGTATTTTTACCCTCATGCTGTGGTAACACCTTCTCTGTGTGTCCGTTGGCTGCACAAATCACCTGCAGGGTCAACTATTTCTGTCAGGAAGATACACGTCCATTATTAACCTAACCTCTCCATCTTGCAGGGCGACGCACGTTATCTGATCAGTAACTCGAAGGACCAGTCCATCAAGCTGTGGGACGTGAGGAAGTTCTCCCCAAAGGAGGGCCTGGCGGCCTCGCGGCTGGCCGTTACCCAGCAGAACTGGGACTACCGCTGGCAGCAGGTGCCCCAGAGAGGTGAGGCCTGGGGGGTAAGGGAGTCAGGGTGTTAGGGGATTATGGAAGTTTGAGGCAAAAAGGTTGTACATTATCGACCGAAGTCAGTGTGAATGTGCCCAGCCCGCCACAAGGAGTCGCTAGAGCGCAATGGGACAAGGACATCACGGCCGGCCAAACGCTCCCCTAACCCTGACAAAGCAGGGCCAATTGGGCGCCGCATCATGGATCTTCCGGTTGGCTGAGACACAGCTTGGGATCGAACCCGGGTCTGTAGTGATGCGATGCAGGGCCTTAGACCGCTGCGGGAGGCCGATCCAACCATTATTGCAAAATTTCTTTGAAGATTTGCAGACTAAGTTAGCAGTGGCTTTTGGGCTGGGTTTGGCAACCGGGCTCCCATCAGAACATCTCATAATTGCTGTATAAAGTATTGAGGACATGGGTCTACCTACAGTTAGAGCTGAGATTTTCCAGGGACCTCTCGATATGATATTATCATGATACTTAGGTGTCGATACGATATGCATCATTGTGATTCTATACCTATCACATTTCTTAATTTTTTCTGATTCGAAAACAGCTGTTTTTTTCTATTCGAGTTCCAAACAAATTGCTCATTATATGTCTGCTGCAGAAGACATACATAAATGTTTTTGAGATAAAAGTTGAAATCCTTAACAGTGAAACATCCATTTGCGATATTGCAACAACAAAGAAGTAACTGCAAACAGCGAACACTGTTTTTTCCCCTCGGATATCATTGCACGCGCGATAAAAGAGCACTATGTACTGCATTTTATTTTACCATTTTGCGCAACGCTCCTCAGCTCGACAACAAAAACAAAAACAAAGGTAGTGGGGCGGCCAGTGGCGCTGTTTCCTCCTACTGCGGATTCCATCTTTAAAAAGAAGATGGAGAACTAGCTATATGACATAGAGATACAGTTGAAGTCGGAAGTTTACATACACCTTAGCCGAATAATTTTTTTTCACAATTCCTGACATCCTAGTTATCCTAGTAAAAATTCCCTTTCTTAGGTCAGTTAGGATCACCACTTTATTTTAAGAATGTGAAATGTCAGAATAATAGTAGAGCGAATGATTTATTTCAGGTTTTATTTCTTTCATCACATTCCCAGTGGGTCAGAAGTTTACATACATTCAATTAGTATTTGGTAGCATTGCCTTTAAATTGTTTAACTTGGGTCAAATGTTCCGGGTAGCCTTCCACAAGCTTCCCACAATAAATTGGGTGAATTTTGGCCCATTCCACCTGACAGAACTGGTGTAACTGAGCCAGGTTTTGTAGGCATCCTTGCTCGCACACACTTTTCAGTTCTGCCCACAAATTTTCTATAGGATTGAGGTCAGGGCTTTGTGATGGCCATTTCAAAACCTTGACTTTGTTGTCCTTAAGCCATTTTGCCACAACTTTGGAAGTGTGCTTGGGGTCATTGTCCATTTGGAAGACCCATTGGCGACCAAGCTTTAACTTCCCGACTGTTGTCTTGAGATGTTCCTTCAATATATCCACATAATTGTCCTTCCTCATGATGCCATCTATTTTGTGAAGTGCAGCAGACCCTCCTGCAGCAAAGCACCCCCACAACATGATGCTGCCACCCCCGTGCTTCACGGTTGGGATGGTGTTCTTCGGCTTGCAAGCCTCCCCCTTTTTCCTCCCATGTGCAGTTGCAAACCGTAGTCTGGCTTTTTTATGACGATTTTGGAGCAGTGGATTCTTCCTGGCTGAGCAGCCTTTCAGGTTATGTCGATATAGGACTCGTTTTACTGTGGATATAGATACTTTTGTACCTGTTTCCTCCAGCATCTTCACAAGGTCCTTTGCTGTTCTGGGATTGATTTGCACTTTTCGCACCAAAGTACATTAATCTCTAGGAGACAGAATGCGTCTCCTTCCTGAGCGATATGATGGCTGCGTGGTCCCATGGTGTTAATACTTGCATACTATTGTTTGTACAGATGAACATGGTACCTTCAGGCGTTTGGAAATTGCTCCCAAGGATGAACCAGACTTGTGGAGGTCTACAATATCGCAATTCCCATGATGTCGCGCAAAGAGGCACTGAGTTTGAAGATAGGCCTTGAAATACATCCACAAGTACACCTCCAATTGACTCAAATGATGTCAATTAGCCTATCAGAAGCTTCTAAAGCCATGACATAATTTTCTGGAATTTTCCAAGCTGTTTAAAGGCACAGTAGTGTATGCAAACTTCTGACCCACTGGAATTGTGATATAGTGAATTATAAGTGAAATAATCTGTCTAAACAATTGTTGGAAGAATTACCTGGGTCATGCACAAAGTAGATGTCCTAACAGACTTGCCAAAACTATAGTATGTTAACATGAAATCTGTGGACTGTTTGAAAAATGAGTTTGAATGACTTTAACCTAAGTGTATGTAAACTTCCGACTTCAACTGTAGTTAGAGTACACACCATTCTTTATGTCCCATTATGGTGTCTGTAAGAGCATGGGCAGCGGCATTGAGGCCATCTCCATTTTGAATTAGTTGATTTTCTTCTACTACTTCTATGAGTTGGTAAACAAACTGAAAGGGTGCATACTGCCACCTGCAGTTATGGAATGTTTGCTAATGTGTATAATTCATTGGTTGATCCTTCCTGATGACCTGGATGGAATTATGTGATCCTTCCTTAACCCATAGAAAGTCTTACCCAGTGTACTTGAAAATGGTAAAAGTCCTCAGTGGCGCTGCCCATTCTATAACAGGCCTTTGGGCACTAGTCTCTATGCTATAGGGTGCTAAATACTAGTGTTTTGGCGCAGGTATAGCCGAATAGCATTAGCTAACGTAAACCAAGCAAAAATAAGTTGAAAAATGCGATGCTTGGAGTCACAGTATCAGTATAAAATGGCCAAAAATAATATTGCAATAGTCTTCTGTATACATTTTCCCCACATCCCTACCTATAGTCACTGTTCCCTCTAAGCTGTGCGTGTGCGCAGTAGCCCTGAGACTGCCGCGCAGAAATATCAGCCCACAGACAGAAGCACGAGATTGAACTTCACTAAACTAGAGCAGTGGTCACTAACCGGTCGATCACGATCGACTGGTCGATCTCCAAGGCATTCCTAGTCGATGGCTCAGATTACCGTGTCTGCAGTAACATAGCAGGCATAAAAGAAAGTTATAGCAAAGTTGATACTGTGAGATTTCAACTGTTTTTATGAGTGAGTTCATGTTTAAGTTCTTACTCAGCACTGTCAACACTTTGTATTCAACACTTTTATAAGCCATAAAATGCGGGTTCTTCCTATTTCCACTCAGCGCTAAAAAAAGCACTGCAGCAGTAATGAATGAGTAGGAACGTGTATCTATAGGCTTGCGTTGTTATTTTTAGCGGCTTTGGTCTTTTTTAATATCGAGGGATATTTCACTTTCTCTGTTCATAGGAGTAACAACTTGAATCATCAGCTGGAAGACGGTGGCCCTTTTTGGTCAGTGTCAGTAAAGCGAGAGCGAAGGGATGTTGAGACTGACCATCAGATGCAGGCCCAGTAAAATTAAAAAGCAAATTTATTTAAATCTATGCTCAACATCAGATCTATTATTGGTGTGATCATATAGCCAACCATAAATGTTTAAATATAGTTTAAAAAACTGTGGCAATTGTGATTGAATCAACGCTATATATTAGCTACTTCCAATGCAACATGTTATGGGATGCATTTTCGTCATAGTTTTTTATGTTAGTCCACTCTGGTAGGCCTTCATTATGATCAAATAGCCACAGTAGCCTACATGGCCACTTTATAGCCGGTACAGCCTCAGTGTTCACAGTAAACGCTAGAATTTGCTCCGAATTTTCACAGTGTTCAAGTTTGTGCTCAGACGACCTGAAATTTGCTCAGTGACGGAAAACATTAGAGGGAATATTGCCTACATTGTCTTTGAGCATTCATCCTCTACTACACGTCCTATTGTAAATCTTTGGCCATAAGGCAGCTGTATTTGACTGTGTAAATAGCAGGCGGTGTTGACTGACCTGTCGTTTGCCTGCTGTGCATCTCCGCCTGTCCTCCCAGCCCTGAAGAGACACAAGCTGACCGGTGACACCTCGGTGATGACCTACAGGGGTCACGGCGTTCTGCACACCCTCATACGCTGTCGTTTCTCCCCGGAGTTCACCACCGGACAGAGGTTCATCTACACCGGCTGCTCCACTGGGAAGATTATTGGTGTGTACATTGCATGTGTGTGTTGAAGAGAGAAATATAGATTGATTGTGTTTGTGTAAGATAAGATGTCAAGTGTGTACATCTGTATATATCTGTGTGGGAGAGAGAAATATTGTGTGTGTGACTGTGTGTTTGCCAACACTTGTGCTAGAGGGAGTCAAAAGCATTGTAAAGGGGTCTCACAGACTGTGTTTGCGTCCAGTCTATGACGTGCTGACGGGCAGCGTGGTGACCAGACTCTCTGACCATGACGCGTGTGTGAGGGACGTCAGCTGGCATCCCTACCAGGACAACATCATCAGCAGCTCGGTAAGTCTCTCTAGCTGACTCTGCTCCACTGCACTGATGGGTTGGCGTCAATTCAGGAAGTCAATTTAAATTCTATGAATACATTGAAAAGTCTACATGGACCATTCGGATTACTCATCTCATTAAATCAATGTGCTTGTAAGTTCTCTTATCTTTCCTGTCATTTAACATACTGTTCCTTTTCCTTCCTATAATTCCCTCTTTCTTTTTCTCCTTCTCTCTTCACAGTGGGATGGAGCAGTGCGCGTTTGGGAGCACAGGCAGACCCACCCGCTGGATGAGGAGAGGGACAGGGACTGAAAGAAGGACGGGAAGTGATGTCATAGGTGTGGGACAGCCTGACCGTGTCAGTCAGGGACATCACTCTGGGGAGAGGCGGAACCACAACGTAGAGAGAGAGAGAGAGGGAAAGATCAAGCTCACAGAGCGAACCGTGAAATCTCATTGATTCAATGCTGGATAACAATAACTATAGTGTGATTGTGAAGTGTTAATCTCCCAATTCTACCTTCTTACTTCTCTGTGTTGGTGCAGAAGACATTATTACCCCCCCCTGTATTCGCCAGTCTGCAGAGAATGGCAAAGTTTTAGTGAGACAGTTGAGCCATTGTCTTCTGACAGGTGGAATACTCCTACACAGCACTTGTTCCTCCACCAACAGTGCAGACGGAACAACGCTATCTTGACTTTAAGGCAATGACAGTTAAGGAGAGTTGATGTCTCTTCTCATGCACCTAAGTATAGGCTAAAGAAGGCTAAAGCCTTTTCTAAGTTGGGCTGGAGTCTTTTCTGTAGAATCTATTGAAGCTCAACGCTAACTAACCGCTTGCACCAAGAGCCCCCAACAAGCCTCTTAATCACAGTATGTTTTTGTTGCTTTGAGTAAAAAGAATCACCCAAAACAGCCAGAAAGACTTATGATGATAATTCTGTATAAGATATAATACTTTAATGGTATTAATGTCCAGGGGTGAGAATAACTTATTTTGTAGTCCAATGTAAACAATTCCAATTCAAATATTTGAATGTGTGAATAATGTGTTGGGGTTTAAGACACAGTCAAGGGTTTGGAGATGTGTGTGTGTGTGTGTGTGTGCGCGCGCGCGCGTGTGTGGATACCCACTGGGCAAAAGCTGGTTGAATCAATGTTGTTTCCACATAATAAAAAATGTAACAATTTATGTGATGTTGAATCAACGTGGAAAACTGGTTGGATTTACGAAAAGTCATCAAAGTAAGGGAATTTCATATTTTTTTCACCAAACCTTTAGCCTAAATCCAATGATGAAGTTAGCTGACAACTCAACCAAATGTAAATCAAAACTAGACATTAAAATGACGTCTGCCCAGTGGGTACACACATTAATGTGTGTATGTTTCTGAGTGTGTGTTTATATTGATGTTCATCTTCCAAACTAAATTGATTTACAATATCAATAAAACATTTCTTTGAACGTATTCACCAGAGATCTTTTGTCAAAGTACATAGAACCTGCCAAATAGTCATCAGAAATAAGATGAAGGGAATTGCCAGATTGATATCAGGAAAAGTTATCTGATAGCTCAACTGTAATTGTTACTACTTTAGCCACCTGTCTTTGCAGTAATTTGCTTTACAGATGGGTTGTCACGAATGTCGCTGCTTGAGCAATAGGAAGCAAGAGGGGAAAAACTTAACACATTCAACAGCTTTGAATTAGTGGATAGCCCCCCCACAGCTAACAATTAGCTGCCATAAAGCCACATAGTTCCAGGGGGGGTTGTAATGGCAGGAATGTTGTTAGTACTCTATTTCTTGGCACCCTCAGCGAGTGAACAAATAACACAAATAGAGGATGGGGACTGGCCTCTGAGGCTATTAGTAAGTATATCTGTTTGAAAAACCACCAGGGGCTCGTATCTGAATGAATACAGGCAGATGCTAAGTGGTGGGATACATGGAGCAGCATATAATGGAATGTTAAGTGATAGAATGAGTCTTAGAGAACGATTGGTGAGGCATGTGTTGCTTGTGACAAACACAGACAAAACAGGGATGGATTCAAATATGCTTTGGCATCAACATCTGAGCCTTTGAATGAAGGGCCTAGTGAAGAGGACTTTATATGTTCATTTGTGACGTGATATGACACAATTATACTTACATCACAATACTGGTGTATGAAGATTATTGTACTGTATTGCATTAGTACAGTACCAACTCTGGTTGGAAACATTTCACAATGTATTAGTCTGCTCTATTGTGCAGGGCCGGATTAAGAAATCATAGGCACCAGGGCTTTGTTTTTTTTAAATAATTGATTGTACAATATTAGGAGGATATATATATATATATTATAGGCTACAGTAGGCTACTAAATGTTCCAACATCTTGTGGAAAGCCTTCCCAGAATAGTGGAGGCTGTTATAGCAGCACAGGGGTGACCAACTCCATATTAATGCCCATGATTTTGGAATAAGATATTCGACGAGCAGGTGTCCACATACTTTTGGTCATGTAATGTGTAATCCATAGATGGCAGCGGGCATGCTGTGGCGAGGCTGGGAGGTCTCAGAGGACACCCTCTCCTCTGCCTCTGCTAACTGCTCCTGGCCGAGGAGTCTGCCATATTGGGGCCCTACCTAGCAGGGCCCTCAGGGGGCCCCATGGTGCCTTGTCTCCCTGCTGGGCCTGTGGCTGTTCATGCTGCTCTGTCTGCTGGCTCACTTACCACAGTTCACCCTCCCAGCTGCTGGGGGAGCTCTAGCATGTCTGGGTTTGAGGGGGCTTTACCAGGGCTGGTATCGGCTGCAACCCAGCTATTGCCGTTCTGGGTGGCTTGGAGAGGGACTTCTCACCACCACTCAGAGTGCAGTGAGAGAGATGTCCATGACATGTGGAGGCACTGACCAAAGGATTGACGTCTTTGGATAAGAATGGATGACACTCCACAGCATAAAGAGGCTCTGCTTTGATATTTTATAAAAACTAATGGTTATCATTTTTGTTTGCGCTTTTATGGTGCTTTATATTCAATGGGATAACTCCTAACACCAAGATCGAATTGGATCATAACAGGACGATGATGTACATTACCACAGGATTGAGTAAAGTCTCAAACTTTCCACATCATGTTTCCTAAGAAAAATATTAAAATACTTTCAAATCTCACCTGGAGGCAAAAAAGCACAACTCACTTCATGTTACGTCAGTTATCACTGCTTTATTTTGAAATCTGAATAAAAATGATTGTGTAATACAGCAGGGTTATTTTTATCATTGATGAAAATGAAAACGTTTTTAAATGAACTGTCTGAATGTATTCAGTTACCCAACAATCATCTTAACATGTTACACTAAACGATTTGTATCATAACCAGTGAATGGTTGAGTAGGAGTATGTGTGTATTGCCGTCTCCAGTGCACATACAACAGTCAGTTGATCAGTAGATGAGGGCTTTGCAGTCCCCTCTGGGCTTCTTGATCTTGTCATAGTTCTTGTTGATGATGTCCAACAGCACGGCCTGGTGAATGCGTGACAGAAATAGCATGGTAATTACATCACTGAAAGTATTTCATCATCATCACTTACACCATCCTTTCATGACAACAAGGGCATCAAACAGTGGAAGATGTCAGGGTAGGTAAGTACAATGCAAATAGCAGGAGCGACATTGTAAATTATCGACTTCACTTGTTGACAGGGTTTGGTTTCCATTGAAAACTTAAGGTCTCTTGAGGTTAATACCTGTTCACTCTGGTAAAGGTTATTCAACTTTGGGTTGAACATTATGGGGATGCTGAGCGCTTGAACACTAGGGAAACAAGGAATGATACATAAGGCACCTTGGCTTACATAAGTGTTGCGGATCTCCAGAACCACGATGCGCAGCTCACCGTACTGGTACTGGTCCAGCTCATGGACCAGCTGCCTGTAGTCTCCCTTGGGGTATAAGTACACACAATATGGTTAACACACACACACATGCATGCACACACACACACACACACACACAACACTGAGGGATACTAACCACATGTGTCTCTTTTGAGGCCTTGTCAACAGCATCCCCTCTCTCACTGTAGTACCTGACAACATATCACAAACAATGAAGGTTGTGTGTTAGTCACATTAACACATTGATTACATAACTAATTAGATAATATGTTGGTAAAGAGTAATTACACAACTAATTGAAATGATTTTATATTTTGGTCTAAGCCTCTTACTTTGAGATCTGTGTCTGGAATCCCTCGATCTTTGTGCGAGTGTTGGTCAACAATTCAAACACTTTTTCCTGTGGAACAACAGCCATGAACATAGGCATACACAGGTAACAAACATAATATAACTGATGTATGACTATAATATACAGTATATCAATGTATAACAGATATGACAATAATATCTTATTCATCTCAGAAATTCATAAGACTGACCTGCACAGCTACCCCAAAGTTGTTCCCATCTTCAATTTTGGGAATCTGAAGTTGCACCCACATTGATACCTGCCAGAGCAAGAGATAATAGTATTTATGTATTCCTCCACACTCTTACCTTACAATTACACATGACTTCTCAACTATTTAGCAATAGAGATGTGCTAGTGAATCTTAGACGTAAAATAACAGTTTGGCAAAAACAGAGTAACAGAGACAAAGGGCTGACTGACAGTGTTGAGTTTCTCCTTCAGTATCTGGATCTGAGGCTTGATCTCCTTCAGAAGACTTTCCACTCTCTCGTTGCAGGGGATCGGACCACAGGAAGGCCCTAGGGAGAAACACCATGAGAAAACCCAGAGTAGGATGAAGCTATCCCAATGCACTGATCTAAGATTTGATTTGTGTGTCCCCTCTAATAGTTAAAAGGTCTGATGCAGCTAGTTTACACTGAGTATACAAAACATTAAGAACTCTTTCCATGCTATAGACTGACCAGGTGAATCCAGTTGAAAGCTATGATACCTTATTGATCACTTGTTAAATCCACTTCAATCTGTATATAAATCCACTTCAGAGAGGTTAAAGGATTTTTATGCCTCGAGACGATTGAGACATGGATTGTGTATGTGTGCCATTCAGAGGGTGAATGGGAAAGGCAAAATATTTAAGTGCCTTTGAACGGGGCATGGTAGTAGGTGCCAGGCGCACCAGTTAGTGTCAAGACTGCAACACTGCTGGGTTTTTCACACTCAACAGTTTTCTGTGTGTATCAAGAATGGTCCACCACCCAACTTTACACAACTGTGTTGGAGTCAACATGGGCCAGCATGCCTGTGGAATGCTTTTGACACCTTGTAGAGTCCATGCCCCGACAAATTGAGGCTGTTTTGAGGGCAAAAGGGTGGAGGGGGTGCAACTCAATATTAGGAAGGTGTTCCTAATGCTTGGTATACTCAGTGTATATCTCAATATCAAATCATTTCTGGGTAACAATTAAGTACCATACTGTGATTGTTTTCAATTAAAATGGTCAAAAAGAAACAAAAGTAGCTTCTTAGCAAAAAGCTAAGCAAGCAAGAATTTTGCTAGGACTGTCTGGCAGTGGTCTGAATGGGAGGGGAAAACTGAAAACTAGCTGTTATTGGCAGAGATTTATTAGTGACTAAACTGCATCCCACCAAAACAGCATTTCAGGTGGGCTTTATCATCATGGTCTCATTTAACACCTGATTTACTTAATAAAATGCACATCTCAATAGGTGGTCAAGGTATGTCATGACATAGCACAAGTGGGGATATCACTTTTCCAATAGGAAAAGTAAAAAAATCTCTGGAGGACGTTTTTAAGATTAGGATTGGGGGAAGAGTAAAATGATCCTAGATCTGTGCATACGGGCAATTTAACATCTAACCGTGGTGTCACATTGGTGGTATTGTGTCCTATTCACCTGCGTCTTCATCTTCTTTCTCGCCGTCCTTGTCTTTCTTACCTTCCTTTGCCTCTTTCTGCCAAAGAAAGTGAAAAGAGGAATGGGGTAAAGGATTTGGAAGATTCATCAATGTTACTGTATGCATGGTTGATACTACTTTTAATGATTCCAGTGTAATCCAAGCGGTTAATCATGATAGAATGCTGAATTAGTCAAATGTCTGTACCTCCTCTTTCCTCTTTCTCTTTGCCTCTTCTTTAGCCGGGTCTGGCATTGGGATGTCCAGAGGTGACTTCAGAGCTGCCAGGCCATCAGTGCTAAAGGATTTCTGGTGGAGCGTTTCAAGGGGTATGAATTATAAACAAAGCATTGACAAACAGCTCGTATTTGCCTACTTACAATAGCATTGTATCAATGTATTTGGACTGAGATCGAACGGTGTGCTCGTGTTTTTAATGGCCTCACATCTGTCCATACCTTCAATAGCATCTCCATCTCTGCAATCTTCTGAGGGAAGAATGATGTGACCAGGGTCTCTGCCTATAATGCGCAGAAAATACATCAGTTACCAAAATTGGACATAGTCATGATTACCAACTAAAATGTGTTTATTAGACTATCAAAATAAATATGCCAGTTACCTCTTTAGCGAGCTGAATGCAGAAGTCATCGACCTAGGAAATTGAAACCAAAGAAATACGATGTATTTATTTTTGTAAATGAAACTGTATGCAAGTCACAGCAGCAAACCCAACTCCCACTGTCTCTACTTTACACCTGACTATGATAGCCGGGGTAAGGTCACCTGATGTGACCTCACCTGGCTCTATTGTTGGTCTAATTATCAAAACGCCTTGAAGATTATCAGGGCTGGTGAGTTATCTAAACACACATGATATTGGTAGGCTACAGCCATTAATGATTCTTGGTTACATTTGATAAGTTACCTGGCTTCTGTTTGTTATTACACAATTTAAATTGACAACCTACCATCTTCTTGGAATCCGGGCGAATGGCTATGGAAGTCATCTTGTGTGATGGGAATATATTTATTTGACAGCACAAAATACCCGTTTCAATGCAATAAAAGGCAACAACTAAATAGTTGAAAGAATGCGCGATTATCCTAAATGTCTAATAGTGCACAACGCGGTAAACAGTCGCAGTTAGTCAGCACAAAAAGTGAAAATGAAAGTAAGTAAACACTTTTCAGTGTTCCGTACTTTCCAGTTTTGACGATCACATGCAGCATCTTGGGGTTTGTAGTTTAATCATGACTTTAATAAACAGCAGACACTAGACCCTCCACTCTGCTTGGTAATGGCATCTTTTTGTAGGCACTAACGCTGCCATGGCTCGTTGGCAAAAAGCCTATGGGGAAATTAAATGAATGGCCACTTGGCTGTTGGGGTCAGCACCTCGAATGGCACTTCGGTGCTCACACATTCTAGTGTGTAACTCCCTCGAGGTTTCTCCTTCACAAGATAACCCGCACGAGCAGCGAATCGCCTGGATCACATTGTGAGAATTGCATTTTGGTCATTTAGATTACTGTGGACTAGATCTGGGGTGCTAGAAACCAGTGGTGTAAAGTTCTTAAGTAAAAATAATTTAAAGTGCTACTTAAGTAGTTTTTGGGGGTATCTGTACTTTACCATTTATATTTTTGACAACTTTTACTTTTACTTCACTACATTCCTAAAGTAAATATTGTACTTTTTACTCCATACATTTTCCCTGACAACCAAACATACTCCTTACATTTTGAATGCTTAGCAGGACAAGAACATTTTGAAATTCACGCACAAGAGAACATAGGGTGGTAGGTAGATAGGTAGGTAGGTAGGTACTTTATTGATCCCCCGGGGGGGAAATTTCTTTGTCAAGCAGCTACAACAACAAAACACAGGGCAGGTGCAAAATGCCACAACGAAAGTACACAAAAGACAGATACACGGTACATGATACATAGAGCGGCAGTATGAAAAAGTATAGAAATACAAGATATCTGAAGTGCAAAAAAAGCTATAAAAAGACATTGCATAGTATGAGTGGTTGGCTGAATATGTACACTATACATTGGTGGATGTTGGATGGTTAACTATACTATACAGGTCGATGGCAGAGAAATACTTCAGTAGCTAAAAATGCATATGATATGAGCGAGGGTAATAATAGTTTACTTAATAGACAGACTGGCTAAATGAACAGGTAAGTGAATATTTTGTTAGCTGTACAGGTAAATATACAGTTCTATTTACAGATAAGTGATTACTTGCATGGTTACATAAACTGTACAGGTACATGACAGGAAGAGATACTTAAATAGCTAAATGTGTGTATGATATAATTTGGGGTAATAATAGTAATTACAGTCCTTAGTGCGCAGGGTTTAATTACAGACAACTGCACGTATTGCACATTCGATATACTAAAAGCAATGAGAAAAGGTGCAACTGGCAGGATACTAATATGCAGTCCTGAGTGAATGCCTACGTAAGTTAAGTCCAATAATTACTTACAATATTGCATGTGATATGATATAACAACTGTACATGAGTATGTATATACAGACCTGTATGAATAAATAGGTCCTGAGTGGATGAGTGCTGACGGACCAGAGTTACTCACGGATGGATGCATAATTGTTAAACTAGGTCCTAGCACCCCAACAGTTCCAGATCTATGTTGCCGACGGCACGGCACCCCGTTGAGGCATTATATAGTCTAAGAGCCGCCGGCAGGAAGGACCTCCTGTAGCGCTCTCTGGCACACCGTGGTGGGATCAGTCTGTGACTGAAAGTGCTCCTCTGCGTCATAACCATAACGTGCAGAGGGTGGGTGACGTTGTCCATGATGGCCAGCAGTTTGGCCAGGATCCGTCTCTCCACCACCTCCTCTAGAGTGTCAAGGCTCATCCCCAGGACAGAGCTAGCCTTCCTGATCAGCTTATTTACCCGAGAAGCATCACCGGCTTTGATGTTTGCTCCCCAGCACACCACTGCAAAAAAGATGGCACTGGCCACCACAGACTGGTAGAAGGTATGCAGTAGTTTACTGCACACGTTGAATGACCTGAGCCTCCTCAGAAAGTAGAGTAGGCTCTGGCCCTTTTTGTACAGGGCCCCGGTGTTACCGGCCCATTCCAGCCTGTTGTCCATATGGACTCCCAACTAAAGGACACCAATAAGAATAAGAGACTTGTATGGGTCAAGAAACACGAGCAATGGACATTAGACCGGTGGAAATATGTTATTTCATAGTTTTGATGTCTTAACTATTATACTACAATGTAGAAAATAGTAAAAAAAAATGTTATATACCTTTAATGAGTAGGTGTTCTGTATCTATACCTTTTTCCACCACTGCGAGAAACCTTTCATGCATTTGGTATACTGGCATTGGGTACAATTGCCAAACTTGTAGTTGCCGGGGGGAATATGCAGGAGGCTGGTCTTGTTTGAGCTTTGGCTGACATCGGATCTGACAACACTGTCCAAACTGGTCTCAGAGCATTTCATATTATTCTGTACGTAAATCCGAGACTGTCCATTTAGTGTATATTACGTTTCGTATGGTATGTATTAATTTGTGGATGTCCATCACCCATTTCGTATGATATGTTACAAATTACAATACGTAGTATACACAGTTACTGTTCATATAAGTAAATCAGTCAATTTAAATAAATTCATTAGGCCCTAAGCTATGGATTTCACATGACTGGGAATTTTTTTATTTTTTTATTTTTTTAATTTAACCTTTATTTAACTAGGCAAGTCAGTTAAGAACAAATTCTTATTTACAATGACGGCCTGGGCCAATTATGTGCCACCCTATGGGCCAGTTGGGAGTCCCATAAAAAGGGTTAGGGGAAGGGCAAAGTATCTCAAAAGTAATAAGTAGTTGAAAAGTTGCTAATTAGCTCAAATGTTAAATGGAGTGTCTTGTATTTACATACAGAATAATATGAAATGCTCTGAGACCAGGTTGCACTGTCTAATGTTTTTAGCTCTACAGTAAGAACTGTAGGAAGATGCTGAAATTTATTTCCTAGAGCTGGGTCTGAGCATAGATTGGTTCCATATAGAACCCTTTATGGAACCCAAGGGTACCGTATATGAAGCAAGCATAGAACCCTTTTTGGTTCTATCCAGAACCTTTTTTTCCTAAGAGTGTAGCCTACAATTGTAGGGCGATTTTGGGGAAATGCTCTAAATAGCAAGTTGTTCAATTGTGTTTATTTTTATACTAATACGTGAAGAAAAAAATTGCACTAGTATGAATTAAAATATAAATTAGGCCTACAGCTTTTTCTCCCCAATTTTGTCATATCCAATTGGTAGTTACAGTCTACAGATTCGGGGGAGGCGAAGGTCGAGAGCCGTGCATCTTCCGAAACACGACCCCGCCAAGCCACACTGCTTCTTGACACAATGCACGCTTAACCTGGAAGCCAGCTGTACCAATATGTCGGAGGAAACACCTGTGTACCTGACATGCGCCCGGCCCGCTGCAGGAGTTGTTAGAGCACGATGGGACAAGGACATCCCGGCCGCCAAACCCTCCGATACCCCGGACGATGCTGTTGTGCATCGCCTCATGGGTCTCCCAGTCGTGGCCGGCTGAGACACAGCCCGGTATCCAACCAGGATCTGCGATGCAGTGCCTTAGACCGCTGCGCCACTCGGGAGGCCCCCGCAATCTTTGATGACCCAATTCAATTAACCCCTGGATATCAGATTACAACAAGGCTACAAGGCAGAGATCAAATCAAATCTATTTATAAATGAACGGTCATTAAAAAGGAGCAGATGTCACAAAGTGCTTATACAGAGTTGAGTTCAAATACTGACATCAAATTCAAAGCAATGGATGCACTGCCTGAATGGTTGACCTGCAAAGCAAAGTGGCACTGTCTCTACTTTCTAAAAGGGAGAGAAAAGGCAGCAAACCAACTGACACTCCTGAATGAGTCATCCACTTGTTCAATCAATGACTTGTGCAAACTCCAGTAGTGATAGTGGAGTGCTATCTAGAACATAAAAGGGTTATTCGGCTGTCCCCATAGGAGAGCACTTTGGAAAACCCTTTTGGTTCTAGGTAGAACCCTTTTGGTTTCCATGTACAACCCTTTTCACAGAGGGTTCTACATGGAACCCAAAAGGGTTCTCCTATGGGGACAGCTGAAGAAACCTATTGGAACCATTTTTTCTAAGAGTATATTCAAACATATTTGTGGGAGCATATCTGTGTTGCAGACATCCAGTATTTACCCTACAGAACACTAACACAAGAACAGAAATGTATACAAGGCAACACTGATTACGACCCCCTCTGCTCCTTACCTTCATTAAAATATTATTTTTTTTTACCTTTATTTAACTAGGCAAGTCAGTTAAGAGCAAATTCTTATTTACAATGACAATCTACCTACAGGGTCAGCCCCTGGAGCAAATTAAGGTTAAGTGCCTTGCTCAAGGACACATCAACAGGTTTTTCACCTTGTCGGCTAAGGTATTCGAACCAGCAACCTTTCAGTTACTGGCCCAACGCTCTAACCACTAGGCTACCTGCTGCCCAAAGCATCAGTAGCTTAGTTAATTATCATATAGGGCTGTATTGTCTGAGGGTCCTTGTTTTACTATGGTGTGTTGCAATTATTAAATTATCTGATTTGGCTGAGACATTCATAATCAATTTCAGTCAAAGGAGAAAGATGCAAACCATCACGAGCACACAAGAAAAATTGTTTAAAAATGTATTGAATTTTCTCTTTGTTATGGACTCTTGTTATGAACACCTTCCTAATATTGAGTTTCACCCCCTTTTGCCCTCAGAACAGCCTCGGGGCATGGACTCTACAAGGTGCCGAAAGCGTTCCACAGGGATGCTGGCCCATGTTGACTCCAATGCTTCCCACAATTGTGTCAAGTTGGCTGGATGTCCTCTGGGTGGTGTCCCATTCTTGATACACACAGGAAACTGTTGAGCATGAAAAACCCAGCAGCGTTGCGGTTCTTGACACAGTCAAACCGGTGCGCCTGGCACCTATTACCATCGCCCATTCACCCTCTGAATGGCACACGTACACAATCCATGTCTCAATTGTCTCAAGGCTTAAAACTCCTTCTTTGACCTGTCTCCTCCCCTTCATCTACACTGATTGAAGTGGATTTAACAAGTGACATCGATAAGGGATCATAGCTTTCACCTGGATTCACCTGGTTAGTCTGTCATTGAAAGAGCAAACCTAATGTTTTGTACACTCAGTGTATCTCCTTTACAGACAGTGGAGACCTATACAAAATGGCCCAGAACATTTTGTTAGACTTTGCATTTAATGCATTTAATCCAAAGGGCAAACAAAGTGTTTGCAAAACCATTCATTATTGATTGATGTGATTAAAACTTCAGTTGTTTTTCCACTTTTACCTAATTGCGAAATATACTGACCAAAGGTCTTTCCTCAATGGATGACAGATGAGAAAGCTGAGAGAAACAAAGTAGAGTGGCAAAGGTTGACTGACATGTTAATAGAAGTTGTGTTCTGTACCATAAACGTGTTCCATGAAATGGTATAAGTTCAAACAAAAAATACAATTCTGAATCAAGTTTAATTATTGACACATTAGTCACGTTATGAAAGAACAAGCATCAATTATTTGTGTTTGATCCTCAGCCCAAAACTTTTCCTTTTGGTTCAAAACAAAGGGGAAACATTTCTAAAATATTTAAACCAAACCAGATTCATTATAGCATTATCTGCCGTCTCTTTTTGAATGTGCATTTGAAGATTACATTTGAGTTTCTATCCTGGTTCTGTGACCTGATTTGAGTATGCAAACAAATGAACGGCAGACATTCCTTGGCCTGACCAGGGTCTGGTCGAGACTTTACTTTTTGCAGTTGTTGATCCATTATCAGTCTACATGTAACCTCCAATGATGGGCCTCTTTAGGCCTCACTCATGGACTCGCAATGAAAGATAAGAGGAGCTTCAAATGCCTTTTTTGCCAGCAGCAGCATTTCTGAATGTTCTCTTTGATAACCGAGGACTGCGTCTGTGGGCGGTTGAGTGAGTGCATTTATTCATCATGTGCGTGGTTGTTCTCCACGTGCCTAAAAAACATATGACTGCTGATTCTGCAGGCCATGTCACTGTTTACAGGCTGAAGTTTAACCAGAGGCACTGTGGACTTACTTACTTATCTTACTTTGACCCATGTCTACCCACCAGTCAGTGTCATTATCTCTCTCTGTCTCTCTCTCTCATGTTTTCCTATCTCATTCTCTCTCTAACTTGGAAACATTAACAGGAAATGTGCAATTCGCATCATGCTCAGACCAGGCTCAGCCATTGCATTGCTTTTGTAGGTTCTGAAAATGGAGACACTCTTTGTAGACAGAACTGGTTGCAGTTCAGCAGCTTTTTGTCCCATTCGCTAATACAGTTCAGGCCTACTACACTTTGACTGAAGTTATAATGAAAAAGAAAAATAACAATGGTATCACAGATAGCAATTATCTGAAGATGAATCTCATATACAGTTCCTTTGGAAAGTATTCAGACCCCTTGACTTTTTCCACATTTTTCCCCTCATCAATCTACACACAATACCCCATAATGGCAAAGCAAAAACAGGATTTTAGAAATGTTTGCTAATTTATATATATATAAAAAAAACTGAAATATCTTATTTACATAAGTATTTAGACCCTTCACTCAGTCCTTTGTTGAAGCACCTTTGGCAGCAATTACAGCCTTGGGTATCACATTTGTTTTTAGATTTTAGCAGACGCTCTTATCCAGAGTAACTTACAGTTAGTTAGTGCATACATGTTCATACTTTCTTCTTACTGGTCCCCCATGGGAATCAAACCCACAACTCTGGCGTTGCAAGCACCATGCTCTACCATCTGAGCTACATGGGACTTGACACTACAAGCTTGGCAAACCTGTATTTGGGGAGTTTCCCCATTCTTCTCTGCAGATCCTCTTAAGCTCTGTCAGGTTGGATGGGGAGAGTTGCTGCACAGCTATTTTCAGGTCTCTCCAGAGATGTTCAATTGGGTACAAGTCCGGGCTCTGCCTGGGCCACTCAAGGACATTCAGAGACTTTTCCAGAAGCCACTCCTGCGTTGTCTTGGCTGTGTGCTTAGGGTCGTTGTCCGGTTGGAAGGTGAAACTTTGACCCAGTCTGAGGTCCTGAGCGCTCTGGAGCAGGTTTTCATCAAGGATCTCTCTGTACTTTGCTCCGTTCATCTTTGCCTCAATCCTTAATAGTCTCCCAGTCCCTGCCACTGAAAAACTGCTTCCACCAAAATGCTTCACCATAGGGATGGTGCCAGGTTTTCTCCAAAGTGACGCTTGGCATTATTCATCAGACCAGAGAATCTTGTTTCTCATGGTCTGAGAGTCTTTAGGTGAAATTTGGTCAACTCAAAGCGGGCTATCATGTGCCTCTTACTGAGGAGTGGCTTCTGTCTGGCCACTCTACCATAAAGGCCTGATTGGTGGAGAGCTGCTGAGATGGTTGTCTTTCTGGAAGGTTCTCTCATTTCCACATAGGACCTCTAGAGCTCTGTCAGAGTGACCATCGGGTTCTTGGTCACCTCCCTGACCAAGGGCCTTCTCCCCCGATTGCTCAGTTTGGCCAGAAGGCCAGCTTTAGGAAGAGTCTTGGTGTTTCCAAACATCTTACATTTAAGAATGATGGAGGCCACTGTGTTCTTGGGGACCTTAAATGCTGCAGACGTTTTTTTAACCCTTCCCCAGATCTGTACCCCAACACAATCCTGTCTCGGAGCTCTACGGACAATTCCTTCGACCTCATGGCTTGGTTTTTGCTCAGACATGCACTGTCAACTGTGGAACCTTATATAGACAGGTGTGTGCCTTTCCAAATCATGTCCAATCAATTGAATTTACCACATGTGGACTCCAATCAAGTTGTAGATACATCTCAAGGATGATCAATGGAAACAGGATGCACCTGAGCTCAATTTTGAGTCTCATAGCAAAGGGTCTGAATACTTATGTAAATAAGGTATTTCTGTTTTTTATGTTTAAAAAATGTACTAAAATAAAAACACTTTGTCATTATGGAGTATTGTAGATTGCTGACCATTTTTATTTATTTAATACATTTTATATTAGGACTGTAACATAGCAAAATGTGGAAAAAGTCAAGGGTTCTGAATACTTTCCGAAGGCACTGTACTTACAGCTATGTAGGCTACATGGTGCCCATATCAAAATCAAACTACAGATGCACAATCTCTGCTTCTTCTTTGGTTTTAAATCATGTTAAGAAAAAACACTGTACATCCCTTTTTAATGACCTGTCAAAAGCCTTCAACACTGTATTTCTTCACAAGTTGCTCTTATCCTGAGCAACTTACAGTTAATTCATACATGTTTTTCATACTGGTCAACCATGGGAATCAAACCCACTACCCTGGCATTGCAAGTACCATGCTCTACCATCTAAGCTACATGGGACTCTTCCTGGGGTCCAGCAAAATTAAGGCAGCTTATACAATTTTAAAAACATTACAATAAATTCACAGATTTCACAACACACTGTGTGCCCTCAGGCCTCTACTCTACCACATATCTACAGTACAAAATCCATGTGTACGTGTGTGTATAGTGTGCATGTTATTGTGTGGGTGTGCGTGTGTGTGTGTATGCATGTGTCTGTGCCTATGTTTGTGGGGGGGAAAAAGTGTTGCTACACAGTCCCCACTGTTCCATAAGGTGTATTTGTGTCTGTTTTTTTTAAAGCTAATTTTACTGCTTGCATCAGTTACTTGATGTGGAATAGAGTTCCATGTAGTCATGGCTCTATGTAGTTGTCACGAGAGGGTGCATAGAGAGACCAATGCGCAGCGCAGGAATAGTAGTTCAACATATACTATATATATACTATGTAATAATATATTTTTACTATGTATAACAAAACACAAATGACGAACTACTGAAACACAAAACACGAATTGACAAAACGTCACATTCACAAAACAAACACGAATGAACAGACAAAATAAATGTGGCACACTTACTGTCACCGTGACTGCGAAATATATAGCGAAATATACAATGACCCACATCCCCGGTGTGGAACATACAAACCTATGTAGGATCCCTAATTAGAGACGATGCACAGCAGCTGCCTCTAATTAGGGATCCAACACAACCCACCACCATAAACAGAAAGAATAGAACTGTCAGACTCTGACCATGGCTACATAGAGAAGCAAATAGGCTTCTCTATGGCCAGAGCCTGACAGTAGTACTGTGCACCTCCCATAGTCTGTTCTGAACTTGGGGACTGTGAAGAGACCTCTTGTGGCATGTCTTGTGGGGTATGCATGGATGTCCGAGCTGTACACCAGCAGTTCAAACAGACAGCTTTGTGCATTCAACATGTCAATTCCGTTCATAAAAACAAGTAGTGATGAAGTCAATCTCTCTTCCACTTTGAGCCAAGAGAGATTAACATGCATATTATTAATATTAGCTCTCTGTGTTCATCCAAGGGGTATCCGTGCTGCCCTATTCTGAGCCAATTGCAATTTTCCTAAGTCCTTTTTTGTGGCACCTGACCACATGACTAAGCAGTAGTCCAGGTTTGACAATACCAGGGATGTAGGACCTGCCTTGTTGATAGTGCTGTTAAGAAGGTAGAGCAGCACTTTATTATTGATATACTAATTTATTCCTTGCCACCCACTCTGGAAACTAACTGCAACTCTTTGTTAAGTGTTGCAGTCATTTCAGTCGCTGAAGTAGCTGACATGTATAGAATTGAGTCATCCGCATACATAGACACTCTGGCTTTACTCAAAGCCAGTGGCATGTCATTAGTAAAGATTGGAAGATGTAATGGGCCTAGACAGCTGCCCTGGGGAATTCCTGATTCTACATGGATTATGTTGGAGAAGCTTCCATTAAAGAACACCCTCTGTGTTCTGTTAGACAGGTAACTCTTTATCAACAATATAGTAGGGGGTGTAAAGCCATAACATATACATTTTTTTCCAATAGCAGACTATGATCAATAATGTCAAAAGCTGCACTGAAGTCTAACAAAACAGCACCCACAATTTTTTTAACATCCATTTTTTTAAGCCAATCGTCAGTAATTTGTGTAAGTGCTGTGCTTGTTGAATGTCCTTCCCTATAAGCATGCTGAAAGTTTGTTGTCAATGTGTTTACTGTAAAATAGTATTGTATCTGGTCAAACACAATTTTTTCCAAACGTTTACTAAGGGTTGGTAAGAAGCCGATTGGTCGGCTATTTGAGCCAGTAAAGGGGGCTTTACTATTCTTTATTTTTTTGCTCACCTCCAAGCCTGGTAACACATTCTAGTAGGCTTAAATTGAAAATATGGCAAATAGGAGTGGCAATATCGCCCGCTATTATCCACAGTAATTTTCCATCCAAGTTGTCAGACCCCGGTGGCTTGTCATTGTTGATAGACAACAATATTTATTTTCACTTTACGGAATTCCAAATTACAATGCTTGTCTTTCATAATTTGGTCAGATATACTTGGATGTGTAGTGTCAGTGTTTGTTTCTGGCACTACCATCCAAGTTGTCAGACCCAGGTGGCTTGTCATTGTTGATAGACAACAATATTTGTTTTCACTTTACGGAATTCAAAATTACAATGCTTGTCTTTCATAATTTGGTCAGATATACTTGGATGTGTAGTGTCAGTGTTTGTGTCTGGCATGGCATGCCTAAATTTGCTAATCTTGCCAATGAAAAAATAATTAAATTAGTTTGCAATATCAGTTGGTTTTGTGATGAATGATCCATCTGATTTAATGAATGATGGAGATTAGTTTGCCTTTTTTCCCAAAATGTCATTTAAGGTGCTCCAAAGCTTTTTACAATAATTATTTATGTCATTAATCTTTGTTTCATAGTGTACTTATATCATTACTTATTCAGAGGCTTTCATCGGTTGGCCTGGACCAGGCTGCATGTAGCTGGTTTGAAAAGTATTTAAAGGACAGAACCCAGTGTGTATTTACTGATGGTGTTAAATCAGCACTTAACAAAGGGTGTCCCATAGGGATCGATTCTTGGTCTGGTTCTTTTCACTATTTACATTAACAATATTGGTTTATCTGTAAAAAAATATATAAAATACAATAAAAACGTTCACCTGTATGCAGATGACACTGTGGTGTATGCTGTTGCCCCCACAGCTGACCAGGCTCTGTCAGAGCTTAAATCTGCCTTTATTGCCCTGCAAAAAGCATTTGTCAAACTGAAAATGTCAAACTGAAAATGGTACTTAATGCAGGAAAAATCAAGTGTATGTTGTTTTCCAAATCACGTAAAAATGTATCTGATGATTTATGCATACATACTGTACTTAGGATGGTGCCCTCATTGATCGTGTCCCGCTTATAAATATCTGGGCATCTGGATCAGTGGAGGCTGGTGGGAGGAGCTATAGGAGGACAGGTTCATTGTAATGGTTGGAATTAAATAAATGGAACGGTATCAAACACATCAAACATATGAAAACAACATTTTTGACTCAGTTCCATTAATTCCATTCAATCCATTACAATGAGCCCATCCTCCTATGGCTCCTCCCACCAGTCTCCACTGATCTGGATTGATGAAAAGCTATCTTTCAACAAGCATGCTGATGAGTTAAGAAATAAAAAATAAAAATAGGGTTTCAGATAATTTTTTTCAAAAACAAAAATAGGGGCATATGTGATATTATCCCAATGTAATCAAGGTTTGAAATTATTATGTTATGCAAATGCTAAAGCTTTGGGATTCTTGCAGTCAATTTGCAGTGTACAAATAATGTATACATATGTTCCCACCCCCTGACCATCCAACAGCTGAATGTAATTTGGGACCCCTGTTCTATATGAACGCAGCTGGCACTGTATTGAAACAATTGGACGCAGTGTTGTAGAAAATCTTACCTCTTTCAAAGTTTGGAAAAGTAACATAGACTTTTATTACGCAAGCAACAAAAGCTGAGGAGCCTCCGGAGACTTCTGATCTTCCCAGACTCCTCTGCGCTTTTTATACACATTTGTGGTCACATAGCATACATAACCCCTCCCTCACGGGTAGGCTAATTAACACCTCTAACCGTCTTCCACTATCGTTTCAAAACCTTTCAACTCTGGTTCGTCTACCTCCTCTTCTTGTCAGCAGTTAAACCTTCAAAATATAAAACACTCCCCATTGGAAATGAAACTTCAAGATATGAAACTGTAAAACCATAGTGGAGACCTCTTAGTAATGGTAATGGTGCAAAGATAAACACATTCACCCATGAAAGCAAACAGACACACACTCATTAATCTTAACATACATGGACCCAAATTCTTAGTGCATGTTACAACCTGGTACAACCACAGCACAATACAGACACTGTTCTATTCAACCATTCTAGTCCTTCTTATATTATAGTTAATGTGTGTCTAAGTGTACCCCATAAAACCATATGATCATCTTCTCTTGGGCTTCACTGACTGCTCTAACTATTGGGCTTTACTGACTGCTCTAACTATTGGGCTTTACTGACTGCTCTAACTATTGGGCTTTACTGACTGCTCAGTAAAGAGCAGTCTCCATCTTGTTACTATCCTATGCCATTCTATAGTTTTCTGAGTAACCTATTGTGGTTTCTAACCTTCCAATTCTGTTCTTTAAATCATAGTCCTAAAAATATTGAACAAAAGCTTAAAATATTCAACAGAAGCTTATCATAGCTCATTGCTCCTTATTACGGGCAATAGACTCAGTACATATCATTGCATTTTGTATCGGAAAGTAGGCTGGCCCCCCTTTAAGTCTCGTAGATCGATGCACTGCACTCTTTTTGTACAGTGGGGAGAACAAGTATTTGATACACTGCCGATTTTGCAGGTTTTCCAACTTACAAAGCATGTAGAAGTCTGTAATTTTTATCATAGGTACACTTCAACTGTGAGAGACGGAATCTAAAACAAAAATCCACAAAATCACATTGTATGATTTTTAAATAATTCATTTGCATTTTATTGCATGACATAAGTATTTGATCACCTACCAACCAGTAAGAATTCCGGCTCTCACAGACCTGTTAGTTTTTCTTTAAGAAGCCCTCCTGTTCTCCACTCATTACCTGTATTAACGGCACCTGTTTGAACTTGTTACCTGTATAAAAGACACCTGTCCACACACTCAATCAAACAGACTCCAACCTCTCCACAATGGCCAAGACCAGAGAGCTGTGTAAGGACATCAGGGATACAATTGTAGACCTGCACAAGGCTGGGATGGCTACAGGACAATAGGCAAGCAGCTTGGTGAGAAGGTCAACAACTGTTGGCGCAATTATTAGAAAATGGAAGAAGTTCAAGATGACGGTCAATCCCTCGGTCTAGGGAACCATGCAAGATCTCACCTCGTGGGGCATCAATGATCATGAGGAAGGTGAGGGATCAGCCCAGAACTACACGGCAGGACCTGGTCAATGACCTGAAGAGAGCTGGGACCACAGTCTCAAAGAAAACCATTAGTAACACACTACGCCGTCATGGATTAAAATCCTGCAGCGCACGCAAGGTCCCCCTGCTCAAGCCAGCGCATGTCCAGGCCCGTCTGAAGTTTGCCAATGACCATCTGGATGATCCAGAGGAGGAATGGGAGAAGGTTATGTGGTCTGATGAGACAAAAATAGAGCTTTTTGGTCTAAACTCCACTCGTCGTGTTTGTAGGAAGAAGAAGGATGAGTACAACCCCAAGAACACCATCCCAACCGTGAAGCATGGAGGTGGAAACATCATTCTTTGGGGATGCTTTTCTGCAAAGGGGACAGGACGACTGCACCATATTGAGGGGAGGATGGATGGGGCCATGTATCGCGAGATCTTGGCCAACAACCTCCTTCCCTCAGTAAGAGCATTGAAGATGGGTAGTGGCTGGGTCTTCCAGCATGACAACGACCCGAAACACACAGCCAGGGCAACTAAGGAGTGGCTCCGTAAGAAGCATCTCAAGGTCCTGGAGTGGCCTAGCCAGTCTCCAGACCTGAACCCAATAGAAAATCTTTGGAGGGAGCTGAAAGTCCGTATTGCCCAGCGACAGCCCCGAAACCTGAAGGATCTGTATGGAGGAGTGGGCCAAAATCCCTGCTGCAGTGTGTGCAAACCTGGTCAAGAACTACAGGAAACGTATAATCTCTGTAATTGCAAACGAAGGTTTCTGAACCAAATATTAAGTTCTGCTTTTCTGATGTATCAAATACTTATGTCATGCAATAAAATGCAAATGAATTTTTGTTTTAGATTCCGTCACTCACAGTTGAAGAGTATCTATGATCAAAATTACAGACTTCTACATGCTTTGTAAGTGGGAAAACCTGCAAAATCGGCAGTGTATCAAATACTTGTTCTCCCCACTGTATATAAAGCCCTAGGTTAATAAAGCCATCTTGAATAAACTTCCGCCATACCTTACCTCACTGTTTACCTTCATATGTATAAATTACTAGACCCGGACTCAGGGATTGCTAACCCTGGAGATCCCTTGAGTTAGGTAAATCTGCTTGTAGTTTTTTTGCTCTTATGTGGAATGATCTCCTTAAGTCATTAAGAGTTGGTGCCTCTAGGGTAATTCAGGTGGATGTTAGAGGGCCTTTTTACTGAAGAATATGTTTGTTTCATATTATTGTGTTTTGCTTTTCGTGTTTTGTTTGCTTTTCATGTATAGTGTAATTGTTGTTTATTGATGTGTTCATGCAGGGCTCATCTGCGAAAGAGACCGTGGTCTCAGCATGACCCCATGACCCCCTGCCTAAATAAAGGTTAAACCTCTTAAATGTAAAGTCCCCATATTTGGTGACCCTATTAGATTTGTTTTATTCAGTTCAGTCTGGTATGCGAACGGTAGCCCCTATCTGCAAAATCAGAGTATCTGCGGAAAGCTAGCTATTTATTGGGGCCTTCAAATCTTTTGTGTGACTTCCTACCATATACGGACATACGAATGTATAAGGGCAGGCCGAGCCGATGACCTCATTTCAAGATGGCTGCTCCCTACATTCCGGTTAGTTGTGAAGCATAAACAAAATAAACACGGAATATGTTGATACACAGCAAAAACAGGGACTCCACAGATCATGAGGATATCTTATTTGTCTGCCTGAGACCTACCGTTATTGATCACCAGCCCCGAGAGTCAAAATGTTTATTTACATAATGTTTTCACTAAACCGCAAACATCGTACAAGGTAAGCTTAAATGTAGTTTGAGCTATAGCTACATGGGGGGTATCACATTTATCATTAGGTTGGTAGGAACAAATCTAGCCTATTGCCAATGTTATCTGATGACTATATCTAGCGCATCAAAAATATGATGTTGCGCTGTAGGCATCCATTACACAGGGGATTGGCTACTATGGCACATTGACAGTTGTAGCCAATGAAATAAGCTTTCCAGGGATATGTAGTGTACCTGGGTGGGACAAAGCAAGGCCTAGAACCTTTTATGCTTAATGCAAACTATTGCTACCTGGCTCAGAGACTAGGAAACGTCCCTTAACAACACCTGACACCACTTACTAAAACATCTGCCTAATTCGAGTTGTTAGGTCTATCAATCCCATTTTTTTCTGATATTGTTCACATGTTGTGGAAGCCATCTGATGTGTTTCCAGCTCTGTAAATCAATAATTCACTTAAAGCTTGTCAATGAAAGATTACTTTAAAAATAAATAAAATAATAAACTGTTATTTTGTGTGTGCTTGATCTTGTGTATTCTGAACTATGTAACTATCTGTATGTCATATCTATCTTCTAATCATTTCCACATAATCTCCCAGATATCTTCTTTTCAAATATACCAAGTTTTGGCATGTCAGAAACATGTAATTACACATGAATAGCAGTTACTTTTGGGTATGTCTATTTAGGCCAAAATCTACATTGCCATTTACATTTAAGAGATTAACAAAAACAAAAAAAAAGATGATGTTATGTCATTGGCTAAATGTTAGACTTTATCATGGTGTAGTAGGCTTGTATTATGAATAATTTCATTTTTTTTCTTAACAGACAGCAGTACATTTATTTCAATTTTGTGCTGTAGCTCCTCCAGAACCCTTCGCGCGGCTCTATAAGGAAATAAATGATGAAGTGCAATGCTGGAGAGATAAGCGTTGCAGGCTCATGTCTATCAGAGCAGAGAGAGGGATGGTAGAAATAGAGGGAGGAGATTAACGAAGAGGCAACTCAAATTAACGTTGTTTTTGTTCGCGTTTGTTATAATTTATTTTACATTGCAAAAGTTACAATTATTTTACATGCCACGAGAGGTACCGGATCCGACCAAACAATTGATTCTCCATCCATTTGCCGTACGTGCCAGTCACCACGGTGGTTGTTCGGTCTTGGCTGATACAGGAACTTCAGAACTTGCATCAGCCGGTAGAGGCGTTTTTGTTGCATGGGCTAAACAGTGGATATGGAGGAGCAGGGACAGGATATGATAGGTGTATGTAATGCTCTACTTTGATTTTCCTTTTTGCCGTGTTATTGAAAGCAATTAAGTTTAACATGAGACACCTCGCAGACCTTGTATTTGTTTTCAAACAGTCCTGTTTTATAGCCTAACCTTTGCTGAACGGATTTAACGAACTACGTTATCAATAGCCTAGAGACTACTGCTGGATTACTTGAGGAAAGAAATATACATGTAGCTTGGTGTATGTATGCAAACGGTAGGCTATTTGTTTGCATTGAAGTTATCAGGCATCATCAATTGGCTGCGGTTTGGAGAACGAAGCGCAGAACCTGGATCAAGGTGTACGCCCTCTGATAAGTTACACGTGTTGCAAAGTACAAGGTTCTCTCATTAGCCTACATCAGATTACCTCAACATTGGAGTTCTTCTTCATAGGCCAATCAGATATGAGTTGTGATTGGTCCTTAAGCGCACACGTCTCATCTTTTTGTAAAGATATCTATTTTATTTAAATTTTATATTTTATTAAACCATTTGAGTATTTTACAAGATGTCGTGTCTTTTGCTTGGAGTTACCAGAAGGTGAGTATCTAGCATATTGCAATTTGAAACATTTTATTTCCTTATTGACTAACCACGGCACAGTACATAGTGTACTCGATGTCTATTTGAACTGTTCGCAGGATTGCTACATTTAAAATGTTGCAACTGCAATAGGCAAATCATGGAATGGTGATGATGGTATAAAATGTGTTGTCATGAATTAGGAATATCACTATGTGGATATGATACTTTTACCAGTTATCGCAATCTCGCTCATGTTATGGCTGTTGGCAGCAATCCTGTGCAAACATCCTTCATATGATGAAAGGGTATATGTTTATGATGGCAAACTCAGGAAATGTCAGAGATTGTAACCAAATGTTAAGGATACATAAACTAGAGGTTACATGTCCATAAACTAAGGATTCAATATCCTCATTGTTGAATGGAAAGTCCTATTGAAGACTATGCAAAGCACTGCAATTAGCCATTCATCATCTCCAACTTCATTGTCAATTTTTGCGGAATTGACAGTCAAGTTTTAAAATGATCAAAGGAAAGAAGAAGTCCAAGATAGCCAATGAGTAGTCATTCCACCTCAAAAAACACAAGAAAGAGGATTTCGATATCCAACATCTCACATTGTTCTGAAATTTTTTCTGTACTTAGAAACAGATAAGACTAGCATTCCTGAAACATTATTTTGTTGAAATCAAATTGGCCATTTTAATTGATAAAATTCATATAATCTTTAATAAATACAGTACCTAATATACGATAATTGTATTATTTGATTAAGGTCACAATGTTTTATTCACTAGCCCATTTCTCAATGAAAGTTTTGAGCTTGTAGGAAAGTCTTCATATGAGAATTGCACCATACTGTAAGGACCGACGCAGGAGATGAGAAGCAGGTACAGGGAGTGAAGGTTTAATGCGTGACAGACATGAAACATAATGGGAACAGCATTGGGACAGGACTACAAAACACAATTAATGAACAAGCCCGGAACACCACAAAGGAACAGACAGATATACGGGGGGCAATCAACAACGTGAGGGAGTCCAGATGAGTCCAGTGAGTGCTACTGCGCATGACGAGGGTAATAGGTGTGCGTAATGATGGTGGCAGGAGTGTGTAGTGATGGGCAGCCTGAGAGCGGGAGCAGGGTGACACATACGAGAGCGAGCTGCCATTTGTTGAACTATATTCAAAAAACATTTTTTTAACCTTTATTTAACTAGGCAAGTCAGTTAAGAACACATTCTTATTTACAATGACGCCAACGACAAACTGAATTGACCACACAGTTGATCACATACATTTTTATCATGAGCAAAAGCTTTTGGTTTTCTATCCAAGGACCGGCTTGACCACACAGTTGACCACACAGTTTATTTTCATGATCAGCAAAAGCTTTTGGTTTTCTATCCAAAATTGCAAAGAAAATGTTGTGATTATTTTAATAAACCAGCAAAATTCATAAACGGGTGTGGTGGCAGTAGCAGGAACAGCGAATTCAATGGCTAACATCTACTTTCACACTCATTTATGGTAAATAATGCAGCGAATTCAATGGCTAATTTCTCTAAACGGGGGAAAAAAACAGATTCACAGGGAGTACATTACAATTGGTGAAGAAACAATACTCCCAAGATGCATCACCATACTACGAGTGGCGCAGCGGTCTAAAGCACTGCATCTCAGTGCTAGAGATGTCACTACAGAACCTGGTTCGATCCCGGCCTGTATCACAACTGGCCGTGATTGGGAGTCCCATAGGGTGCTGCACAATTAGCCCAGTGTCAACTGGGTTAGGGGAGGCCAAGGGTAGGCCGACATTGTAAATAAGAATTTGTTCTTAACTGACTTGCCTAGTTAAATAAAGGTTAAATACATAAGATTTTATTGTATCCTTTATTTAACTAGGTAAGTCAGTTGAGAACAAATTCTTATTTACAATGACGGCCTACACCGGCCAAACTCAGACGACGCCCTATGGGACTCCCAATCTGTGATGCAGTCTGGATAAAATTAAAATAAACTTGTCAAACATAGAGAACTGATACTGTATACATATCAACAAAATAATGT
Organism: Thymallus thymallus; assembly: GCA_023634145.1. Lineage (NCBI taxonomy): Eukaryota > Metazoa > Chordata > Actinopteri > Salmoniformes > Salmonidae > Thymallus > Thymallus thymallus. Next base: position 12,378,978 of record CM042417.1, on the reverse strand, counting down.
AATAGAAAATGCAGACACACAACTTTGTGTGTCTGGGTTTGTGTCTGAACGATTTGGAGGTGCACAAACCAGACCGGTCAGTTTCAAAAGAAAATGACAGACAGAATTTCAAGATCATATTAATTTTTATCTGTCATTCCAATTTCTCTTCACCACTCCTTCTCTAGGCTGTTTGGTGACGTCACACAGAGACTAACAAGTGTGTGAGCGGTCTTGAGTGCATCTTGTCTTACTTTTCAGAGTGAACTGCATGACACTGTCTGTCAGTCTTACAAACTTAAGAGGGTTCTATGTTTGTGTGTCTACTACGCATTTGTTATTGGTGTGTATGTGTGTGTGTTGAAACAGCAACATAGTGAATACGAGATTGTCAAGAGAGAGAGTGCCCTGTCAGGATTTGTGTAGGTGCCTAATTGACATAGAAGTTTCAATGTCTTACTTCTGCATGTCTACATATGATAAATGTTTACTGTATGTAGTGTGCATGTGCTATGTGCATTTCTACTCAGTTCCTGAAAATGCACTATGGACCAAGCTATTACCATTCAATTTGGGGAGAGTGTGGGTGTTACTGCGTGTGGAGCACGGTGATTGGTCTACATTTTTGGAGGTGTGTTGCATCGTCCTTGTTGAAATGAGACTAAGCAAAGACCAGCTGGAAACCAAAGAGAGGGCCACAGGGGTTGAGAGATTATACATTTTCATGGCTATCTTTGTTCTCACATCTCTATCTCTCCCTGACATGGCCTTATTCCAACTATGAGATATGAAGGAGAGTCTTAGGAGCATGGTGGATAAAGAGACTTCTACTTTTCAATTCACATGAATGATGAAAGAAGCTATTAGAGGTCAAAGGTGAAACAGAGGAGCTGGAGAACTTAAAGTAGAGGAAAGTTTAAAGCAGGTTTCCCAACTGGCTGCCAGTTGGGGTGTTTTTATTTGTCCCCCAAGTTTTCTTTGCAAAAAAAGACTGTAAAAACACCAGGAAATCAGCTCCAAGTTATTTACATTTTGGATATCTGTTCTCAAGAATTCCCAAGCATTAAAGAGAGATTGTATACAAATGTAAGCAAGTTTAGAAATTATGATATTTTAGTCAAATGTATTTATATTTGTATTTATTTAACTAGGCAAGTCAGTTAAGAACAAATTCTTATTTACAATGAGGCCTACACCGGCCAAACTTGGACGACGCTGGGCCAATTGTGCACCGCCCTATGGTAATCCCAATCATAGCCGATTGTGATACAGTCTGGATATTATATCTGTTTGGGCTTCTTGCAGTCAATTTGCAGTCAACAAATTGTTTGTAATTATGTTCCGGCTCCCTGACCATCTGTTCAAGAAGAAATTGGCCCGTGGCTGAATCTAGTTGATGATCCCTGGTTTAAAGGAAAAAGAGAAACCAACCTCCACTCACTCTCGGCTCCCTAATTCTTATTTATCCTAATTCTTATTTACCGTTAAGTTATCGACAGACACTCCAGTGATTACTCTAACGATTGAGCTCCCAAGTAATTATATTCTGGTAATATTGAACAGCACTTGTATAGTTTATATCATTGGTTGCATGATTGGACAAAAGCTCCTACAGTACAGCGGGTGAAATAAGTATTGAACACGTCACCATTTTTCTCAGTAAATATATTTCCAAAGGTGCTATTGACATGAAATGTTCACCAGATGTTGGTAACAACCCAAGTAATCCATACATACAAAGAAACCAAAACAAATAAGTTCAGAAATTAAGTTGTGTGTAATAATGTGAAATGACACAGGGAAAAAGTATTGAACACATGAAGAAAGGGAGGTTCAAAAAGGCATGGAAAGCTAAGACAACAGCTGAAAACTATCAGTAATTAAAAAGCAATCCAGCCCCCTGTCAGTGCAAATTAATATCAGCTGGTTCAGTACCAACTGATGGCCTACAAAAAGGTCTCATTGCCAAGGTGTCACACAAGACACATCTCATGATGGGTAAAAGCAAAGAGCTGTCTCAAGACATTCGAAACCTAATTGTTGCAAAACATAATGATGGCATTGGTTATAGGCACATTTCTATGCTTCTGAATGTTCCAGTGAGCACTGTTGGGGCCATAATACGGAAGTGGAAAGACAATCATTTCACCATAAATTTGCCTCGACCAGGTGTTCCATTCTACACAGAGGGAAGGGTGGAAAGCCTAACTGTGCTCCTCTCCTGGTTAATTTTTTTTCTGCTTGCTTACTCTCTCTTTTCCTGCCCAGTACTTTGTGGGCAAAAGGTCTCTCTCTCCCTCCCTCCCAGTCTGAAGTTTCTCAATACACACATCTGGTCGACTACATGCAGAAATATGTCACTTATAATAGACTTCATAAACGGGAGAAGATCTAAGATGACTTCTTAGAACATTTAATGGTTAAACAGTGTTCAAACAATACTTGTTCCCTGTGACATTGGGCATTTTCCCATCAACAACAATCTATATTCTCGTTTTGCACATACTGGGCAGCCTTTAGCTGTTCCTTTAGAAATGGGCGTTGTTGTGTACACAGGAACTTTAATGACACCCACAATGCAGCCAATTGGGACAGACTTTGTCAGCACTTTTACCGGAACCTGTCTTTCAACTAGCTACCAAGGTAGAATAGTGTGATTTAAATTCTTAGCCAAATGAGTCAATAGACCTAGCCATGAGTTGGAATGTGAGTGAAATTATAATGCATCTCCTAGAGATAAATAGATAGCCAAACCAGTTCCAGAGGTTCATAGACACGTCAGTATAAGGAGTTAGTTTCAATTGTTGAATGCATCTGAGGACACAGAATCGTCCTCAGACTTTGTTTTGAGTCAAATCACTGACCATCGCGCCTAGTGTTTCTAGTCAGCTAGTCGGAGCGCTCACACATGTTGTAACTGATTGTGTTTGTGAACACTGTGCTGTTAACAAACATAAGAAAGCCCCCCTACGTGCCCCCACCATTATAAAGAGCTGGTCTCAGATTGCACTGCATCCCAATGGCAACTTCCTGCTACTCATTTATATAATTAAGGAGCCAAAAGCAGAGCAAGAAACCCAAGCTGGTTAGGCATATGTCTGGTCTGTCGATGGACTTTCCTCTTAAAAGTAATTTGAGTTTTAGGTCATAGTGATGTCTGTGTCTCGCGCAGATGATTGAATAACAGTAAACATGTATGGATATTATTTGTTTCTAACAATACACCTGATAATTAAATGTTATTCTAGAATATGTTCAGAAGTAACACATTCACAGTGCTTTCCGTGGTTTAGGTAAAACAAACTTCCCAAGAATGCAACTGGAGAAGAACCCAAGTCTATTAGTAGATTACCCCAATGTTTTATTTACGTGTGGATTGCTCTAATACTAGCACTAGTAGTAGGAATGTAGTGACACATTTTCCTGTAATCTGCTCTCAATAGAATTGCATCCCATAAACCATACTGAAGAGGTTGTTTGTGTATCTTGCTACCATTGTGCATCTTGCTACCCATTATTTAAATGTTACTATTGTGTTGCCTATATTAATACCAGATTCAAATTTGATATCCATTTGAGGCACATCTTATTTGATAACTGCGATAACTTATTGTAGTATTGCTCCTCTTACAGCTGATATCAGCCAGCAACCTAATATCATGTCTGTATGTTTGAATACAGTTCCCTCCCTGTAAGCCTCTGTAACACACCCACTGTTACCTCCCTATGTTTTGGTACAGACGGGGTGGCGTGGGGGCATCCATGGGGGTCCGCTTCCTGGCCTCGATCCCCTCTCTGCCCCCAGCGGTGGCTGACTTCGTGAAGGGGGCGGTGGATGAGTGCAAGCCTTCCAATGTGCATGTGGTGACGGGGACTGCAGAAGAGTCTGCTCACATCCTAGCTGGCCTGGAGAAAGAGGGCATGGTGAAGAAGCTACCGAAGTATGAGAACTGGTGAGTGCTGCTGTGATCACTGCTAAACAGATTTGTTTTTTGTGAACAATAGGAATTTGGGTCTTTATGTCACAAAGCAGGTTAAGTTAGCTAGCGAGCTAAATACATTAACAATATTCTGGTTAGTGAAGAATTCTTAAATTGAATGTACTTTATTGAGAGTACTAAGTCTGTCAAACAAAGTAATCTGAAACCATATCAGTCATGCACTGTGGCCCTGGAAATCAACAAAAGACTGCAGGCCTGTTATACTCACTGCCATAAAGAATGATAAGATAATTCATAGTCTGTGTATGGCCTTTCTCTCTGGGCAGCTGGCTGGCACGCACAGACCCCAAGGATGTGGCTCGCGTGGAGAGTAAGACGGTGATCGTCACCAAGAACCAGAGGGACACCATCCCCATCCCCGATGGAGGGGCTAAGAGCCAGCTGGGCAGCTGGATGAGTGAGGGTGACTTCCAGAAGGCCAGAAAGGACCGCTTCCCAGGCAGCATGGCAGGTACTGGACTGTACACAACACACTTTTCTACTCTGGGGCTTTCAGACAAGAGGTTTAACACAACCCCTCTATAGTTTTAGCTGTCTGTATCAGTTGTCTGTATTGGAGTGTCAGTCTTCGTTCAAATTGCGTTTATCACTTTAAAAAAATGTTGCTTAACAGAAAACCTACAAAATAACTAGCTAAGGCGTCAGTGGCAATTGTTATAGTTGGCTGTCAATGTCGAGTGTTATAGTGTGACACTGCTGAAGTCCAATTTGGACTAATTAGACTACTTAGACAGTAAGAGGACCAAGAGTCATTAAATATAAAATGGTAGAGTTTAGGAATAAAGTGTGGGGTTAAATGATTCTCTGCCAGGGTCAAATTTTATTGAGACACCAAGGCTTTCAACTAACCTACTGAGACTTGTCTGTAATGGGAAACAATGTCGAACTCTCAATGTTCATTTGAATTACTTAATTTCCTCATTCTTCCTCAGGTCGAACCATGTATGTGATCCCTTTCAGTATGGGCCCAGTGGGCTCTCCGCTGTCTAAGTTTGGCGTGCAGGTGACAGACTCGCCCTACGTGGTGGCCAGCATGGGCATCATGACACGCATGGGCACCCCAGTCATGGACAAGCTGGCACAGGGGGCAGAGTTTGTACGCTGCCAGCACTCCCTCGGGCGACCTCTCCCACTGAAAGGTACCACTGCCCAGAGACTCTCTCTCTATCTCCATCTTGTAAGTTATATCATAATCTTAGAAAACAACAACATTGTTGCATATCACATATCCTACATAATTATACATGTTCAGCATTATGCCATACATTTCATCAAGCACCATTTGCCTCAACTCATTTTGTCTCTCTCCATCTATTCCATCCCTTGCTTCCATATTCACCCCTCTATCACCATCTTCCCCCCATGCTCCCCACCTCCTCCTCCTCTCCTCCCAGCTCCCCTGGTCAACTCGTGGCCGTGTAACCCAGAGAAGGTGCTGATCTCCCACCTGCCAGACACCAGGCAGATCCTGTCGTTCGGCAGCGGTTACGGAGGCAACTCCCTGCTGGGCAAGAAGTGCTTCGCTCTGCGGATCGCCTCGCGCATTGCCAAAGATGAGGGCTGGCTGGCCGAACACATGCTGGTAGGGGTGCACTGACAGGACTGTATTCCCTTTTTTGGAGGGGTTCTAACAGGAATACTGTATCTTAGACAGGAAGAGCAGACAGGGATCGTAGTAGAGTAAAAGAGGGATTTCTGTGCTGACCTGCAATATCAGGAGATGAGTTGCAAGATTCAGATCTTAGCATATGTGACACAGCCAGTGCCTCATAAAGTAGTTAGTCCCTTGTGATGTTCCTGCATTACCGGAGAAACTGCCCAGTCAATGCAACACCTATCCTCTCTGAAAATATCTCCCTCTCTCTATTTCTCTATTTTCTGTCACTCCTCCCCCACTAGATCCTGGGCATCACCAATCCTCTGGGAGTGAAGCGTTACGTGGCGGCGGCGTTCCCAAGTGCCTGTGGGAAAACCAACCTGGCCATGATGAAGCCTGCTCTGCCTGGCTGGACTGTGGAGTGTGTGGGAGACGACATCGCCTGGATGAAGTTTGACAGCCAGGGTGAGGAGAGGGATACACACTCAACACACACTCTGAGACTCCGAGCTTCTGTAGAGCAAAGACAATGACAGACTAGTAACATACAAGAGCTTCACACTCATGTTATTCATTTCATGACCAGACAAATTCTACAAACCATTGCAACTATAACCAGCAATTCCCACTTGTCAAGTCATTTCCCCTTCTTTTCTTAGAGAGGAAATTATGAATTAAGTTGAGAACATCACTTCCTCCAAGGAACAAATCCTTTAATGTATCTCTGTGACTCACCTTGTAATTTTCTCCTCAGGTAAACTCAGGGCCATCAACCCAGAGAACGGCTTCTTCGGCGTGGCTCCCGGCACGTCCCTGAAGACCAACCCTCACGCCATGGCAACCATCGCCAAAAACACAGTGTTCACCAACGTGGGTGAGACCAGCGACGGAGGAGTATGGTGGGAGGGACTGGACCCCCCTGCCGCAGGAGTCTCCCTGAACGACTGGCACGGCAAATCCTGGAAAGCAGGTAGAATTGACCCACTGTAGTGTTAATAGTGGGCAGGTAGAATTGACCCACTGTAGTGTTAATAGTGGGCAGGTAGAATTGACCCACTGTAGTGTTAATAGTGGGCAGGTAGAATTGACCCACTGTAGTGTTAATAGTGGGCAGGTAGAATTGACCCACTGTAGTGTTAATAGTGGGCAGGTAGAATTGACCCACTGTAGTGTTAATAGTGGGCAGGTAGAATTGACCCACTGTAGTGTTAATAGTGGGCAGGTAGAATTGACCCACTGTAGTGTTAATAGTGGGCAGGTAGAATTGACCCACTGTAGTGTTAATAGTGGGCAGGTAGAATTGACCCACTGTAGTGTTAATAGTGGGCAGGTAGAATTGACCCACTGTAGTGTTAATAGTGGGCAGGTAGAATTGACCCACTGTAGTGTTAATAGTGGAAAGGTAGCCTTGACCCATTGTAGTGTCAATAGTGCCACCTGGTGACACGGTGTGACACTGTCCTTTTGTTGTCATTAGGGTAAAGAAAGTGCACAGTAACTCTTCAGTAGAACGTCTGCTCATAAACTACTTATAGTTAACCATTAGTAAACTCTTTGTAAATCCCTACATAGCATTTATCCATTCATCTAGTAGCATTAATAACAATGTAATCTTGTTTATAAGTTATTTATATGCATACCATCAAATCAGATGTTGTAGAAATGTCAATGTACTAATAATACTAATTTCTATTCAGTCATAATGTTTTATTCTGTTAATAGTATTCACCCTCTTTCTCTTCTTCCACAGGAGACTCTGCCCCGTGTGCCCACCCCAACTCCAGGTTCTGTACCCCGGCGGCCCAGTGCCCCATCATCGACCCCCAGTGGGAGAGTGACGAGGGAGTGCCCATCGATGCCATCATCTTTGGGGGCAGAAGGCCAGAGGGTGAGTGCCATCTACCGATCCAATTACTAAAATACTGGTTTAGTAACTCATTTACCACAATAATAATATTATATTGTCATTTTATTCACATAGTAGGCTCTACTATACAGCAAGCCTCTGGTGGTATATCCAGTGTTACAAATAATACAGTTTGGTTAATGTAACTGGAATATAAATGATTCTGTATTATAACTGTTTTTAAATTGTATGTTCTAAAATTATTGATCCCTGTGTGTCACTGTGGGACACTCTATGTCACACTGTTGGCCATGTCCTGACCCCTGACCTCTCTGTTTCCCAGGTGTCCCTCTGGTGTACGAGTCGTTTAGCTGGCGTCACGGTGTGTTTGTGGGAGCCTCTATGAGGTCTGAGGCCACAGCAGCTGCTGAGTACAAAGGTATAGTACTTTATAAACCACATTAAAGAGCTTGTCATAGAAGTAAATTAGTTACAACATAATTTAAGTGGATATGAGCTGTCTATAGAGTACAAAATAAAATAATTGAATAGAACAGTAAAAACATACCTAAGTCTAATATCACCTGATTAGGTGGTATATTGTATTCCCTGATTCCTCTCCAGCAAATCAAATCAAATTTTATTGGTCACATACACGTGTTTAGCAGATGTTAATGCGGGTGTAACGAAATGCTTGTGCTTCTAGGTTTGAGAACATATACATAAATGTCAGGGTGGCATTGGACTAAGATACAGTGGCATAGTAAGCTTTATAGTATATAGTATACACATAAGAGATTGGTGATGCATTATGTAAACACGATTAAGTGACTAAGATACCGAAGAATAGCATAATGTACAGTTTAAACATATGAGATGAGTAGTGCAAGATACAGAAACATTATTAAAGTGACTAGTGTTTCATTCCTTAAGTGGCCGGTGATTTCCAATCTATGTCTCTAGGCAGCAGTCTCTGATGTGCTAGAGATGGTTGTTTAGCAGTCGGTGGCGAAGTATAGAGTACAATACAGTATATACAGTTGAAGTCAGAAGTTTACATACACTTAGGTTGTAGTCTTTAAAACTCATTTTTCAACCACTCCACAGATTTCATGTTAACAAACTATAATTTTGTCAAGTCGGTTAGGACATCTACTTTCTGAATGACACAAGTAATTCTTCCAATAATTGTTTACAGACAGATTATTTCACTTATAATTCACTATATCACGATTCCAGTCGGTCAGAAGTTTGCGTACACTAAGTTGACTGTGCCTTTAAACAGCTTGGAAAATTCCAGAAAATTATGTTATGGCTTTAGAAGCTTTTGATAGGCTAATTGACATAATTTGAGTCAATTGGAGGTGTACCTTCAAACTTAGTGCCTCTTTGCTCAACATCATGGAAAATCAAAAGAAATCAGCCAAGACCTCAGAAAGAAAATTGTTGACCTCCACAAGTCTGGTTCATCATTGGGAGCAATTTCCAAATGCCTGAATGTACCACGTTCATCTGTACAAACAATAGTATGCAAGTATAAACACCATGGGACCACACAGCCGTCATACCGCTCAGGAAGGAGACACGTTCTGTCTCTTAGAGATTAACATACTTTGGTGCGAAAAGTGCAAATCAATCCCAGAACAACAGCAAAGGACCTTGTGAAGATGCTGGAAGAAACAGTTACAAAAGTATCTATATCCACAGTAAAACAAGTCCTATATCGACATAACCTGAAAGGCCGCTCAGCAAGGAAGAAGCCACTGCTCCAAAACCGCCATAAAAAAGCCAGACTACGGTTTGCAACTGCACATAGGGACAAAGATCGTACTTTTTGGAGAAATGTCCTCTGGTCGGATGAAACAAAAATAGAACTGTTTGGCCATAATGACCATCGTTATGTTTGGAGGATATATTGAAGCAACATCTCAAGACATCAGTCAGGAAGTTAAAGCTTGGTCGCAAATGGGTCTTCCAAATGGACAATGACCCCAAGCATACTTCCAAAGTTGTGGCAAAATGGCTTAAGGACAACAAAGTCAAGGTATTGGAGTGGCCATCACAAAGCCCTGACCTCATAAAAAATTTGTGGGCCGAACTGAAAAAGCGTGTGCAAACAAGGAGGCCTACAAACCTGACTCAGTTGCACCAGTTCTGTCAGGAGGAATGGGACAAAATTCAACCAACTTATTGTGGGAAACTTGTGGAAGGCTACTCGAAACGTTTGACCCAAGTTAAACAATTTAAAGGCAATGCTACCAAATACTATTTGAGTGTATGTAAACTTCTGACCCACTGGGAATGTGAGGAAAGAAATAAAAGCTGAAATAAATCATTCTCTCTACTATTATTCTGACATTTCACATTCTTAAAATAAAGTGGTGATCCTAACTGACCTAAGACAGGGAATTTTTATTAGGATTAAATGTCAGAAATTGTGAAAAACTTATTTAAATGTATTTGTCTAAGGTGTGTAAACGTCCGACTGCAATATGTACACACAATTTGAGTGACTAAGAAACCGTAGAATAGTGTAGAGTGCAGTTTATACATAGAGATGAGTGATGCAGATACGGATACATTATTAAAGTGGCTAGTGTTCTATTCCTTAAAGTGGCCTGTGATTTCTAATCAGTGTCTATAGGCAGCCACCTCTGGTGTGTTAGTGATGGCTGTTTAGCAGTCTGATGGCCTTGAGAAAGAAGCTGTTTTTCAGTCTCTCTGTCTCAGATTTGATGCACCTGCCCGACAGGATGCTCTCAATTGTGCATCTGTAGAGGTTTGTGAGGGTTTTGGTGATAAGCCACATTTCTTTAGCCTCCTGAGGTTGAAGAGGCGCAGCAGTGACATGTATAAAGCAAAGACCTTTTGATTAAAATGCCTTTATTCTCCCAGGCAAGGTCATCATGCACGACCCCTTCGCCATGCGACCCTTCTTCGGCTACAACTTTGGCGACTACCTGGCCCACTGGCTCAGCATGGAGACCCGCAAAGGCCCCACCTACCTGCCCAAAATCTTCCACGTCAACTGGTTCCGTAAGGACCCCAAGTCGGGCTCCTTCCTCTGGCCAGGCTTCGGGGACAATGCCCGCGTGCTGGAGTGGATCTTCAAGCGCTGCGGCCGCGAGAGGGAGGACGAGGCGGCCAAGAAGAGCATGGTGGGCTGGGTGCCACAGGAGGGAGCCATCAACCTGCAGGGACTGGGCAGCAAGGTGGACATGGGGGCCCTCTTTGACCTGCCCAAGGCCTTCTGGGAGAAGGAGACCCAGGAGCTGCGGGCGTACTTTACCCAGCAGGTGGGAGTTGACCTCCCCCCACAGGTGGAGGGAGAGCTGAAGGCTCTGGAGGACAGGGTCAGGAATGGAGAGGCGTAGGCCCAGACTGAGTTGAAGAGAGAAAGTTTAGACTATTGGACATTACACTACACTGATGTTGCAATATGGTGGGATGGGTAAGGTGAGGGGTAAGAAAAAGTCACTGACAAACTGATTTCAGTTTGGTGGAAACTGAATTGAGTATATGTGGTAGATGTAAAGCAAAGGTTCTAAATTGTAAGAAAATACAATGATATGATGCGACTGTATCATTGACTAATACAGTTTGTCCGCCACTCATTGTCAATGGATATGTGAGTAGAATCAATGTGTAATAGTGCCTTACTGTATAGTATAAAGGCATTGGATGTTTGTTTACAAGCAATAGCCCAAAGAATCCTCTCTGTTCATAACAAGGTTTAATATCCATATACATTTTTATAACATTTTTCAGAATATTAACGACATCTTTTGAAATGCTCTGCTGGCCTCTAACTAGTCAATGGGATTACTGAATGGCCATTGGCTTGAAACGTGGAGGAAATTATTATTTTTTGACTGAATTCTTAAACATATAATGTTTAAGATATGTTCAATGTTGGACCAATAAGAGCAAGAAATTTAATGGAAAGTAAGTTTTTTATTACAATGCAATTAATAAACAACCTCAATCAGCCTCAATTTTGTCTTTTGATCAACACTCAACATAAAAACAGACATGACTGTATACAATATCATTATAAAGATACATGTATTCAAGAAAAGGGAAACGGTGACCAGTAGATTTGATCATCAGTCTGCTGTTTACATGTACTTCACCAACATCCTGTCTTATTTAAACCACTGTTTCTCCAGCTAATTTTGTCAATCAGTCAAATGTATTTATAGAGCCCTTTTTACAATAGCAGTTGACACAAACTGCTTGTACTGAAACCAAGCCTAAAACCCCATAGAGCAAGCATTGTTGACTCTATATGGCCTTAAACTGCCTTCAGTTGCACAATCAGGTGATTCCGCTATAGCTTGTGGAACCCACACGTTTAAACAGTTAAACACTTTTCATAGCAGAAAATGCAACAAATATGCAAATAAAAAATAAAAAATCTGCCAATCGAAAGCAAATACTGAATACATACTGTGCATACCAAAAACACTTAAAATGCACTTTTCTTATTTTGCGTAAAGCCTATCTAGGTTGTTAACGAGGTTCCTTGGCCCCTCTCCTGGTCACAATGATATCAGCGTACTCACTCTCCTGCCCCTGGTCCCTGTCATGGGCTGCAGCTGGGGTCTCTTTGGGCCGTAGTTTGGAGAAGTCTATCTCACCGTAGTGGATCTCCTCAGGCTGGTCTTTTGCTGGTTCCTCTGGTTCCTCTCCAGACTTGGCCTGGTTAGTGTGCACCGTCCCAACTGGGGAGTTCTGTGGAGAGAACACAGAGAGGAAGAATAATGAGCTGATGATTTTAAAGGCATCAAGTTATACAACACATTACACATAGGATGTGTAACATACTGATTTCAATTACTGTATACTGACAGAAGTACAGAGTTAAACAACTATGCTGTTATTATCTGTTGCACTTTGTTGGAAAGGTTTAGCCTTCTTCCCACCTGTCTCAGTGTATTGTCTGTCCTTTCAAGTCCATCAGGGAGCCTAGATTTTCTCCTGGAAGACATTTAGAATGGTCTTCTGAATGCACTGAGAAGGATTTCATATGCAAAGCACAAACACAAGATAAATCCACAGTTTTTCATTGAGGCCTAGAATAGTTTTTACCATCCAAAGAAAGCGATCAGGATTAGCAAAATGACTGCCAAGGTTCCTCCTGCTCCTACAATCCCCAAAACCATTGGATTAACACGCTCTTGCGCTGAAAATACAACATATATTATGGTCATTTCTCACAAAAAGAGCTCTAAAGTACACTATATATACAAAAGTATGTGGACACCTCTTCAAATTAGTGAATTTGGCTATTTCAGCCACACTCGCTGCTGTCAGGTGTATAAAATCAAGCACACAGACATGCAATCTGCATAGTCAAACATTTATTAGATGGCGCCGACAGACATGGCAGCTCTGCTTCTAGCTCCTAAGCAACTTTGCAGTATTTCGGTTTTTTGTGTTATTACATACAGCCGGAAATAACGTTTGGATATCAGACCGGCGACTGTTCCTACCCTGGGAGGATTTAACTTATGACAGAGGCTGCTCCAAGACGCCGCCGGCGAAGAAGAGGTATTCGGAGTGGACATCTAGTATCCACCGCTTCCGAGTATATTACTCGCTAACGTTCAGTCCTTGGACAATAAAGTAGACAAGCTCAGGGCGAGGATCTCCTTACAGAGAGACATCAGGGATTGGAACATACTCTGTTTCACAGAATCATGGCTCTCTCTGGAACTACTGTCCCTGTCCATACAGCCAGCTGGGTTCTCAGTTCATCACGCAGACAGGAATAAAGATCTCTCCGGAAGAAGAAAGGCGGTGTGTATCATGATTAACTACTCATGGTGTGATTGTGATAACGTATAGGAACTCCTTTTGTTCACCCAACCTAGAATACCTCACGATCAAATGCCGACCGTATTACCTCCCAAGAGAATTCTCTGCTGTTATAGTCACAGCCGTGTATATTCCCCCTCAAGCCGATACCAATGGCCCTCAAGGAATTACACTGGACTTTATGCAAACTGGATACCACATATCCTGTGTCCGCATTTATTGTAGCTAGGGATTTTAACAAATCAAATTTGAGGAACAGGCTACCGAAGTTTTATCAAAACATTGCCTGTAGTACTCACGCTTCAAAAACTCTCGACCATTGTTACTCTCCCTTCCGGGATTGCTAAAAGGCCCTCTCCCGCCCTCCATTCTGCTCCTCCATTCCTATAGGAAGAAACTCAAACAGGAAGTACCTGTGCTAAGGTCTATTCAACGCTGGTCTGATCCATGCTTCAATATTGTTTCAATCACGGAGACTGGGGTTGCCTCTGAGGATAACATTGATGTATACACGTGGCTGCATTCCAAACACGTAAAAAACACACCCTCTCCCCTCTGACCTCAAATTAAGTGTGTGCTTCTGATGACGTATCATGACGTATGATGAGTTGACACTTGCAGGGAAATTTGTCACTCATTCTTCCCACAGTTGTGTTTTCAGTCTTTATGGAACTCCCTGTTAGCTGTTGTGTTTGCTGTATATGCGCTATAGTCAATTATTGCATTTCTTGGCTTGAAGACAACGCATCCGCAGACATCGAATGCTGTCAAGGAAAGTTGTATGCGCTAGCTAACGTTTCCAAAAGCCAACCAAACAAAAACATAATTACTTTTACGATATGTTTGTGTCGTCATGTGCATTAATAGCACAATTTCTAACTTATTTACATTTATTTTTACTTACATTTGTAAGTTGATTTCTCCATATTGACGTAGATAATTTCTTTAGCCCCTTTTTCTCACCAATTTCATGATTACGATCTTGTCTCATCGCTGTAACTCCCCAACATGAAGATTGTACCCTATGTGCCCGTTTTACCTTCAATTGCTAGCAACACTTTCGTTGACTTCTCAAAGCCGTGATCATTTCTTGCTTCACAGTAGTACGACCCTCCATCACCAACAGTCACATTGAGGGTGTAGGTCTGTCCAGATGCTACCTGTGCTGGTTTACTCCCACTGATCAGGAACCAGGTGAAGTTTGTCACAGGAGGGTTGGCTGTGCTTCTACAGGTCAGATTCACACAACTTCCCACTGATACTGGATTAGCTGGACTGATGGAGACTGAGGTGTTTTTAGGAGAGACTGGGGAGAAAGAATGTATCTGATATATGAAATAGTCTTATCAATACCAGTCTATGACATGATCATAAGTAAAAACATAATGATAGAATGATCTAGAGGACCCGGCGACTAACATGCTGACCAGACCGGGCGCTATCACATGTTGTCCACCCACACCAGACACGATCAGGACACGCAGATTGAAATATCAAAACAAACTCTGAACCAACTATATTAATTTGGAGACAGGTTGAAAAGCATTAAACATTTATGGCAATTTAGCTAGCTAGCTTGCTGGTGCTAGCTAATATATGATGGGATATAAACATTGTGTTGTTATTTCATCTGAAATGCACAAGGTCCTCTACTCTGACAATTAATCCACAGATTAAAGGGTAAACCAAGTTAGTTTCCAGTGATCTCTCCTCCTTCAGGCTTCTTCTTCTTGGTTGCGGTTGGCAACCAACTTTAAGGTGCATTACCACCACTGAATGGAGTGTGGACCTCAGTTCATCTTTCAATCACCTAGGTGGGTATATGCTCCTAAAAAACATTGAGGAGATGGGAGAGGCGGGACTTGCAGTGTGTCAAGCGTCACAAATAGAACCAAGTGCAAGAGCTCGTGCACGCGAAAGCGGTGTGGTCAGCATACAACCATGCTGACCACACTGCTTGCAAAATAAATGTACACATACATGTTATTCAATCATTAAGCCCACACTGCTAATGTAATAAATATTCTTGATGTTGTTTTTTACCAACGCTGTATTACACACATCTTTTAGAATAGCTAATCCTAAACACACACAGACTTATGAGGGCTGGACTCCGAGGACAAAGAACACTGCCAAGAGCCAATGGGAAGTCGACACTGCCCTCCATAACAACGACCAATCAGGAGTGTGAATCTCCCTACGTCATTTTATTACTGTTGCTCTGTATAAATATGTGTGCCACGTGTTTAGGAGTTCTCTTTGTTCCGGACGATTCCCTAAGAACTGAAGGAACGAGCCCGTGCACGAGTTACCAAATATCTTTGCATCAAATAAATCGCTTGATTGAATATCAATTCCACCTGGTCCTGAGTTATGACTTGTCTCCTTCTCGAGTGATTATGAACATCAACACTAACGTGCGTCAACGAGTGTCTGCATACCCAGGCATTAAAATAGAACTTGGTTCTATTTGTGACGCTTGATCCGCTGCAAGTCCCGCCTCTCCCATCTCCTCATTGTTTTGTAGGAGCATATACCCACGTGGGTGATTGAAAGATGAACTGGCCTCCCAAGTGCAATCTGCGTTGCTACAGATGCGGGTTCGAGCCCCGTCTGTGTCGCAGCCAGCCGCGACCGGGAGACCCATGAGGTGACGCACAATTGGCCCAGCATCGTCCGGGTTAGGGGAGGGTTTGGCCGGCCGGGATGTCCTTGTCCCATCGCGCTGAAGCGACTCCTATCGCGGACCGGGCGCAAGCACGTAGGAGGTGGTAATGCACCTTAAAGTTGGTTGCCAACCACCATATAAAGTCCAAAGAAGAAGAAGCCTGAAGTAGGAGAGATTACTAGAAACAAACTCGGTTTACCCTTTTGGCGGTGGATTAATTGTCGGAGTAGAGGACATTGTGCATTTCAGGTAAAATAACAACCCAATGTTCATATCCCAAGACAGATTAGCTAGCAACAGCAAGCTAGATAGCTAAATTGCCATAAATGTTTAATGACCTGTCCCCAAATTAATATAGTTGGTTCAGTTCGTTTTGATATTTCAACCTGAGTGTCTTGATCGCGTCTGGTGTGGGTGGACAAAATCAACAAGCGTGCGGCCGTCTAGTCAGCATGTAATCTTACATAAAACGTGAAGCATCATGGTATGTTCAGCTGTCTTGTTGCTTGTCCCTACTGGGTAGACTGCAGTACAAGTGATGTTCTTCTCATGATGAAGGTGTGACGGAGTGAAGGTCACCGTGGATAGAACTGATTTGGTTTGGTCTGTTTTCTCTTGCAGTTGGTTCTCAGGTGGTAACAGGGTTTGGAGAGTCCATGTCAGTTTAGGGGAGTGTTTGGGACAGGGAGCTACAGCAGAGCAGTTCAAACTGACTAGGGTCCCTTCCTTCACCTCACCTGAGACAGTAATGATGGGACTTGGAGGCAAATCTGTAATACATTGCAGATAAACATATTTTACACTCAGGGATGGGTAGGTTACCCTCTAAATGTAATCTGTTACAGTAACAAGTTACCTGTCCAAAATTGTAATCAGTAACATAACGTTTGGATTACCCAAATGTACTAACGGAATCTGATCACTTTCAGTTACTTTTGGATTACTTTCCCCTTAAGAGGCATTAGAAGACAAAAAGGATCCATCAAACACATTTGGTGTGTTATCATAGTGGTCTCTTACATAAACTTGCACCTTTTTTTCAGTGCTGAATCGAATGAATGTCATTGACAAAACAGAACGGTGTCATAATGTATTTTTTTGTTTTTGCAAACAACCTTTCAAGTAATCATCTACTTTCATCTGCAATCTGATTACAATATGTTTCTGCTGTTAACAACTGATTACAGTTACTGTTTTTGTAATATATTATTACTACTATGGCCTATTTATTGCCTTACCTCTAATCTTACTACATTTGCACACACTGTATATAGATTTTCTATTGTGTTACTGACTGTACGTTTGTTTATTCTCATGTGTAACTCTCTCATGTTTTTGTCACTTTGTTTTGTCTTGGCCAGGTCACAGTTGTAAATGGCCTACCTGGTTAAATAAAAAAAAATACATTGTCCACTTGTTCTTATTCTACTTATATCATTTGATGCAAGGAATCTAAACTTTTTTAATATATTTTTTGATAGATAGTTAAATTGTCTATTACCCATGACAATCATATGAACACACTGTTCAGGGTCTGTTGCGAGGAATGGTTTACTCTCAATCCTGAAGTAGTAGCAATTAGTGTAACTGGTGGTTACATTGAAGAAGACCGTGGTGCAGTTCATCTGGGACATGTTTCCAGTTATTTTCCCTTGATAGCTGTTCTCTGTCTTACTACTACTGTTAAATATCACGTTTTCTGGATAGCCACCAAAGTACGGTGAGTTTTTAATCCATATTCCGGAGGTAAGTATTTTGCTGTTAAATATATAGGGACCTGGAGGAACATCAAATGCACATGGAATTTGCACACAGGAGCCACTCAGTGCATCCAATCTCTGTGGCATTTTGGCGATCAAATGTCTTTGGCCAAAACAAGCCAAAACACCTGCAACATAAAGGACAACATCAGGGAAGATTTGTTATCTTTTCAGTAGTCTCTTTCAATATTCTGCCTCTGCAGCAAAAAAAGATTAATTTATTTCAATGTACAGGGGATTCATGACAATGCACGGCGAGATTGCATGCCTTAGACTGGAGCATACACATATCTGGAGTAAATAATAGAAATGTGTTTTAATTGATACTACTAAACTACAATTATCAGTAGTCAACTGTACTCTAGCTTCACACCGAGAAAGATGGGAATAAACCTCATACCATAAAAAGGAATGACTTCCTGTTTGTCGTATTCATTACTATAACTAATTGGAGCTGTGTGTAAAACTCACCTGACATAAAGAGGCCAATGAGAAACATGTTCTCGGGGCAAGCCATGCAAGACCACACAACTGATTACCTGAAACAGTATAAACGTAATGGTAAAGTAGCCTAACTCACACAACACTGAATCAATTTCTCTGCACCTACTCAAATGGCATTGGAGGGAGAAGATCCAGATTTTCACCTCCAATGACTTTTGAAGAGTTCAGGAGAGACAATCCCTGAGAAGCCGTGAAAAATATGTCTGTGCCCTTCAGAATATGCACTAATTGCTATGTATAAGAGCATAGGTAAAACACATGCACTACCCTCTGTATGTACAGTTAAAGTCGGAAGTTTATACACCTTAGCCAAATATATTTAAACTCAGTTTTTCACAATTCCTGGCATTTAGTCCTAGTAAAAATTCCCTGTCTTAAGTCAGTTAGGATCACCACTTTATTTTAAGAATGTGAAATGTCAGAATAATAGAATACTAGTAGCAGCTTTTATTTCTTTCATCACATTCCCAGTGGGTCAGAAGTTTACATACACTCAATTAGTATTTGGTAGCATTGCCTTTAAATTGTTTAACTTGGGTCAAACGTTTCGGGTATCCTTCCACAAGCTTCCCACAATAAGTTGGGTGAATTTTGTCCCATTCCTCCTGACAGAACTGGTATAACTGAGTCAGGTTTGGAGGCCTCCTTGCTCGCACACGCTTTTTCAGTTCGGCCAACACATTTTCTATAGGATTGAGGTCAGGGCTTTGTGATGGCCACTCCAATTGACTTTGTTGTCCTTAAGCCATTTTGCCACAACTTTGGAAGTATGCTTGGGGTCATTGTCCATTTGGAAGACCCATTTGCGACCAAGCTTTAACTTCCTGACTGATGTCTTGAGATGTTGCTTCAATATATCCTCCAAACATAACGATGGTCATTATGGCCAAACAGTTCTATTTTTGTTTCATCCGACCAGAGGACATTTCTCCAAAAAGTACGATCTTTGTCCCCATGTGCAGTTGCAAACCGTAGTCTGGCTTTTTTATGGCAGTTTTGGAGCAGTGCCTTTTTCCTTGCTGTTTTCCTCAGGTTATGTCGATATAGGACTCGTTTTATTGTGGATATAGATCATTTTGTAGCTGTTTCCTCCAGCATCTTCACAAGGTCCTTTGCTGTTGTTCTGGGGTTGATTTGCACTTTTCGCACCAAAGTACATTCATCTCTAGGACACAGAATGAGTCTCCTTCCTGAGCGGCTGCGTGGTCCCATGGTGTTTATACTTGCGTACTATTGTTTGTACAGATGAACGTGGTACCTTCAGGCATTTGGAAATTGCTCCCAAGGATGAACCAGACTTGTGGAGGTCTACAATTTTCTTTCTGAGGTCTAGGCTGATTTCTTTTGATTTTCCCATGATGTCGAGCAAAGAGGCACTGAGTTTGAAGGTATGCCTTGAAATACATCCACAGGTACACCTCCAATTGACTGAAATGATGTCAATTAGCCTATCAGAAGCTTCTAAAGCCAAGACATAATTTTCTGGAATTTTCCAAGCTGTTTAAAGACAGTCAACTTATTGTATGTAAACTTCTGACCCACTGGAATAGTGAATTATAAGTGAAATAATCTGTCTGTAAACAATTGTTGGGAGAATTACTTGTGTCATGCACAAAGTAGATGTCCTAACTGACTTGCCAAAACTATAGTTTGTTAACATGAAATCTGTGGAGTGGTTGAAAAACAAGTTTTAATGACGTCGATCTAAGTGTATGAAAACTTCTGACTTCAACTGTAGATGATCTAACAGCATTACTATGAACATTTTGAATCTCATTACAAATAGTTAATTTCATTCATTTAATTAGAACACTAAAATTAAAAGATAAGATAGTGAAAAAGTTGAACACTTGCCTCATGAAAACCGTCCACAGGAAAGGAGAAGCTTATCACACATCCATAGAGGGTTCTGACAAACAAAAGTGTGGCAATTTAAGTGTGTAATCTCATGTCATCAGTGACATACTTCCTATTTCTAAACCTAGCGGGGGCCAGTAACCAAACGGTTAATCAAGTGGTTTACCGACTGATTCCACCAACGCAGACAAATCTTTTTTTAAATCTCTTACTTTAAAAGGGCAATATCATAATTTTCACAGTATTATTCCAACCTCATAGTGTGGAAGTGCACAAAACATTAAAAACACCGTCCCAATATTGAGTATGGAGCATGGACTCTAAACGTTGTCGAAAGCAATCACAGGGATTCTGACTACAATGCTTCCCACAGTTGTGTCAAATTGGGCTGGATGTCTTTTGGGTGGTGGGACATTTTTGATACACACAGGAAAGTGAAAAAGAGTGAAAAACCCAGCAGCGTTGCAGTTCTTGACACAAACCGGTGTGCCTGGCACCTACTACCATACCCCATTCAAAGGCACTTTATAATCTTTTGTCTTGCCCATTCACATATACAGCGGGTGAAATAAGTATTGAACACAAATATATTTACAAAGGTGCTATTGACATGACATTTTCACAAGATGTTGGTAACAACCCAAGTAATCCATACATACAAATAAGTTCAGAAATTAAGTTATGTGTAATAATGTGAAATGACACAGGGAAAAAGTATTGAACACACTTACAGATTTATTTAATACTTTGTACAAAAGCCTTTGTTGGTAATGACAGCTTCAAGACGCCTCCTGTATGGAGAAACTAGTCGCATGCGTTGCTCTGGTGTGATTTTGGCCCATTCTTCCACACAAACAGTCTTAAAATCTTGAAGGTTCCGTGGGTCTCTTCTATGAATCTTGATCTTCAGTTCTTTCCATAGATTTTCAATGGATTTAAGTCAGGTGATTGGATGGGCCATTCTAGCAGTTTTATTTTCTTTCTTTGAAACCAAGTGAGAGTTTCCTTGGCTGTGTGTTTGGGATCATTGTCTTGCTGAAATGTCCACCCTCGTTTCATCTTCATCATCCTGGTAGATGGCAGCAGATTTTTGTCAAGAATGTCTCGGTAAATTTGCCCATTCATCCTTCCTTCAATTATGTGAAGTTTGCCAGTACCATTTGCTGAAAAGCAGCCCCACACCGTGATGTTCCCACCTCCAAACTTCACTGTTGGTGTGGTGTTTTTAGGGTGATGTGCAGTGCCATTTCTCCTCCAAACATGGTGTGTATTATGACATCCAAACAGTTCAATTTTGCTCTCATCTGACCACACTATATTCTTTGCAAATGTTGTGCAGCAAACTTTAAACGAGCTTCAACATGCTTTTCTTTCAGCAATGGAGTCTTGCGTGGTGAGCGTGCATACAGGCCATGGCGGTGGAGTGCATTACTTACTGTTTTCTTTGAGACAACAGTACCTTCTAATTGCAGGTCTTTTTGAAGCTCTCCACAAGTAGTTCTTGGCTCTTGGACAACTCTTCTGATTATTCTTTTCACTCCTCTGTCAGAAATCTTGCGAGGAGCACCTGGTCGAGGCAAATTTATGGTGAAATGATTGTCTTTCCACTTCCGTATTATTGCCCCAACAGTGCTCACTGGAACATTCAGAAGCTTAGAAATGCGCCTATAACCAATGCCATCATTATGTTTTGCAACAATTAGGTTGCGAAGGTCTTGAGACAGCTCTTTGCTTTTACCCATCATGAGATGTGTCTTGTGTGACACTTTGGCAATGAGACCTTTTTGTAGGCCATCAGTTGGGACTGAACCAGCTGATATCAATTTGCACTGACAGGGGGCTGGATTGCTTTTTAATTACTGATAGTTTTCAGCTGTTGTCTTGGCTTTCCATGCCTTTTTGCACCTCCCTTTCTTCATGTGTTCAATACTTTTTCCCTGTGTCATTTCACATTATTACACATAACTTAATTTCTGAACATATTTGTTTTGGTTTCTTTGTATGTATGGATTACTTGGGTTGTTACCAACATCTGGTGAAAATGTCATGTCAATAGCACCTTTGTAAATATATTTACTGAGAAAAATGGTGACGTGTTCAATACTTATTTCACCCTCTGTAAACAATCCATGTCTTGTCTCAAGGCTTAAAAATCCTTCTTTAACCTGTCTAGTCCCTTTCATCTACACTGATTGAATTTGATATAACGAGTGACATCCATAAGGGATCATAGCTTTCACCTGGATTGTCTACGTCATGGAAAGAGCAGGTGTTGTACACTAGATGTGTGTGTGATATATATATATATATAAACAAACAGGAAAATCACATTGACTTCACAGGGCCTTTAAGAGGAAACTTGAAACGGCTATGGATGGGGCATCCTTATTAGTTGTGAAACAGCATATGCAAATATTAAACCTTACACTCTTGCACAATTTGTTTCTGTCAAATTCAACAAAAAATGCATCAAACAAAACTTTTGGCAATAGAATCATTTTACCACCCTCTATCTCCCAGGCTTGAATGGGAATGCATGTTAAATTTGGAAAAATATAAAAATACAATATCCATGAATACTTTTTTTCAAGACAAAAGCATTTTCATAAAACATACTAGTTTAATTGGAGTACATTACCCAATACCCAGTTCTCACATTATATTTCAACATGAAGAACAGAATGACACAAAGTTTGCTGCTTTAGTGTTCTTTGATCTTTATGTCAGTAGTTACTATGGTATTCCATAAGTGTCAAAGGCTTCCATTGACAATGACATTCAGTTTATGCAAAGAGTCAATATTTGCAGTGTTGACCCTTCTTTTTCAAGACCTCTGCAATCCGCCCTGGCATGCTGTCAATTAACTTCTGGGCCACATCCTGACTGATGGCAAGCCATTCTTGCATAATCAATGCTTTGAGTTTGTCAGAAGTTGTGGGTTTTTGTTTGTCCACCCGCCTATTGAGGATCGACCACAAGTTCTCAATGGGTTTAAGGTCTGGGGAGTTTCCTGGCCATGGACCCAAAATGTCGATGTTTTGTTCCCTGAGCCACTTAGTTATCACTTTTGCCTTATGGCAAGGTGCTCCATCATGCTGGAAAAGGCATTGATCGTCACCAAACTGTTCTTGGATGGTTGGGAGAAGTTGCTTTCAGAGGATGTGTTGGTACCATTCTTTATTCATGGCTGTGTTCTTAGGCAAAATTGTGAGCCCACTCCCTTGGCTGAGAAGCAAACCCACACATGAAGTGGCTTCTTTGCTGCCCTTCTTGACACCAGGCCATCCTCAAAGTCTTCATCTCACTGTGCGTGCAGATGCACTGACACCTGCCTGCTGCCATTCCTTAGCAAGCTCTGCACTGGTGGTGCCCCGATCCCGCAGCTGAATCAACTTTAGGAGATAGTCCTGGCGCTTGCTGGACTTTCTTGGGTGCCCTGACGCCTTCTTCACAACAATTGAACCTCTCTCCTTGAAGTTCTTGATGATCCGATAAATGGTTGATTTAGGTGCAATCTTACCAGCAGCAATATCCTCGCCTGTGAAGCCCTTTTTGTGCAAAGCAATGATGACGGCACGTGTTTCCTTGCAGGTAACCATGGTTGACAGAGGAAGAACAATTATTTCAAGCACCACCCTCCTTTTAAAGCTTCCAGTCTGTTATTCTGACTCAATCAGCATGATCTCCAGCCTTGTCCTCGTCAACACTCTCACCTGTGTTAACAAGACAATCACTGACATGATGGCAGCTGGTCCTTTTGTGGCAGGGCTGAAATGCAGTGGAAATGTTTTTTGGAGATTAAGTTCATTTTCATGGCAAAGAGGGACTTTGCAATTCATCTGATCACTCATGACATTCTGGAGTATATGCAAATTGCCATCATCAACACTGAGGCAGCAAACTTTGTGGAGACCAATACTTGTGTCATTCTCAAAACATTTGGCCATGACTGTATAATTGTGTAATTGTAGTTGACTGACTTATCACACACAACTTCTCCTGCAACTTCCTCTTTCCTTGCTTCACTTCCTCTTTGAAGTCTATTTGCCTGGGGTTGCACCATTTCTTCATGGCTAATCCCGTTTATCTCAGGTTCCTAAATAAATAGGAGGAAGTAGAAAGGATCATTTTAATATGTGTGGACAATATTGTGAAAAAGAGAAACCCAGCAGCGTTGCAGTTCTTGACACACTCAAACCGGTGCACCAGGCACCTACTACCATACCCTGTTCAAAGGCACTTAAATATTTTGTCTTGCCCATTCACCCTCTGAATGGCATACACACAATCCACGTCTCAATTGTCTCAAGGCTTAAATATCCTTCTTTAACCTGTCTCCTCCCCTTCATCTACACTGATTTGAAGTGGATTTAATAAGTGGCATCAATAAGGGATCATAGCTTTCACCTGGATTCACCTGGTCAGTCTATGTGATGGAAAGAGCAGGTGTCCTTAATGTTTTGTATACTCAGTGTAGATAAGAGTGGCCAAGTCAAGAGACTTAATGTTTTGTTTTTTTGTATTCCAAGACCATCTGTAATAGACTGAACTGTCAAGTGTATAGAATATGTACAGCTCTCCCTCTCTCAGAGCCGGTGAATAATGAGTCCAGTCGTCCATGTGTGCTCTCTTCATCTTACAGCCGTTCTTGATGCGGTCCTCACTGTGAACACGGTACACGCACATACACTTCACAGTATGAGGCTCGGGAGGCGAACACAAACCGTGCTTCTTATCACCCGCCCGCTTAACCCGGAAGCCAGCCGCACCAATGTGTCTGAGGAAACACCGTTCACCTGACGACCGAGGTCAGCCTGCAACCGCCCGGCCCGCCACAAAGTGTCGCTAGAGTGCAATGAGCCAAGTAAAGCCCCCCTGGCTAAACCCTACCCTAACCTGGATGACGCTGGGTCAATTGCGGCCTGCCCTATGTGACTCCCGATCACGGCCGGTTCTGATACAGCCCGGGATCGAACCCGGGTCTGTAGCGACGCCTCAAGCTCTGCAAAGCAGGACCTTAGACCACTGCGCCACTCGGGATATAACCACAGTGATGTTTTATTATGTCGATCCTATCCTGTACCTGAACTGATTCTCTGCACACATGAACTGGATGAAGGCGCCCTCGTCGGGCTCGCTCCACTTGAGGTCTACCATGGAGCAGTCCACCACGTCAGGCTGCAGGAACAGACCTCTGGCCTCCTTATACAGCCAGTCCTCTGGGGCAGGGTGCTTCTGCAAGGGGCCAAGGAAATAAACACTCACACTGACTTCTGGGACTGGGATAACTGCTGCGTGACTGTTTGGAACTCAAACTAGGGACTGTTTATGATGTGGGACTGTCGAGCATGTGTGCGCTTAAGAAGAGCAAATAAGAACAATGGAGAATTGGGATTACAAACTCTGTATTTAATTTTTAAATTAAGATTGACAGTCACAGCACAGATTAACTCACAGATGGGTTGATGTTCTCCAAAATCTCCTCGATGGAGCCGTGCTTTCTGATCAGGTCAATGGCTCTCTTGGGCCCAATTCCCTTGATGGTACCACGGTAGACACATCCCAGCAGTATACACAGGTCTATAAACTGAGGCAATACAGAAGGGAGTGTCAGTAGTGGAGATAAAAGACTACACACTTACTGGCAAAAAGTAATGTTCCAATGTCACAACAAACATGACAATAAAAAATAATAAACATATCCTGCAGAAGGCGGGTGTCACGAGTCGGGACGGTGAGAGACCAAGGCGCAGCTCAGTGATAGTTAGAGTAATGGTTCGACATTTTTTAATAACACTAATTGATAAGTTCACAACACTGATGAACTCTACAAAACAAACACGATGTACAACAAAACTGAAACACACTTACTGTGACCGTGACTGGAGAATATACACAACGACCCCCATCCCCGGTGTGGAACATACAAACCTATGTAGGATCCCTAATTAGAGACGATGCACTACAGCTGTCTCTAATTAGGGATCCAACACAAACCACCACCAGAAACAGAAAGAAATGAACTGTCAGGCTCTGACCATGGCTACATAGAGAAGCAAATAGGTTTCTCTATGGCCAGAGCCTGACAGCGGGTGAAGTGGAACTCCTGAATAGGAAGCTTCGCAAGATAGAGAAACAAATGTTATAAGAAACTTCAAAAACAAATATCCAACACATACACAGCTTCTATTGTTATAATACTGTTAGATGAACTGTATGACTGGGATGAAAGATGGGTAAGGTGGTATAGAAACTGCAGTAGCACTTTGCGTCGCTGGTGGTGACATGCCTCAGTAGGATCCCTGTCCCAAACATCAGGCCGTCCATATCTTCTGTTGCCATGGTGAACACCTTCCCCACCTTAGCCAGAGCAGAGCAGCGCTGCTCGCCTCTGCCTCACATGGAGCCTAGTGGGTGAGATGAAAGATAATTTAGATACATTCAATACTGAATGAATGGACCGAGGTGTAACTATGTGCACAGAAGATTGATTTGTTTATGGGTGGTTACGGAAACTAACAAAACTTGAGACAAACCATGATGTATGGCACCCCCATCAGGGTGAGCAGCTTCTTGCACTTGTCATTGTGCTGCCGGGTAACTTTCACCAGACGCTTACTGAACTTGTCAATGTTCTCCTGCTCCCTTGGTGGTGAAGAGAAACATGTGTCATCATTACACACGTGTTGGTTTAATTTCTGTATCATGTAAATGTTTATTTGCCGTTGGTGACTTCCTGTACCCGTTTCCAGCACCTGGGCCAGCAGTTTCTCAGCCTCTGCCCTCTCCTCTAGCTAAAAACACTGACAGACAGAGAGATATTACGACATTGTTCAACATTTCAGAAAATACATAATGCCCATCCATCCATGCATATCAACATCCCAAGGAGGTGCAATAAAGTTGTGAAGGATCTTGAAGTGACCCCCATCCTTACCTCTCCTGACTTCAGCTGTGGGGGCTTGCCATCAAACACGTAGACAGGTTTGATCCTGTGCTCCAGCATGCGTATGGTCTGGTAAAACGTGCCCATGAGGTGGCTGAGGATGCAAGAGAAATCACATGACTAAGAGACTTGAAAATATCATATTAGAATAGGTTAGAAGAAAATACTAAATATATTCATTCACTCCATGTTGACATACACTATATATATATATACAAATGTATGTGGACACCCCTTCAAATTAGTGGATTTGGCTATTTCAGACACACCTGCCATGCATATATTGGCAGTAGAATGGCCTTACTGAAGACCTCAGTGACTTTCAACATGGCACCGTCATAGGATGTCACCTTTCCAACAAGTCAGTTTGTCAAATTTATGCATTGCTAAAGCTGCCCCCGGTCAACTGTAAGTGCTATTGTGGTAAGCCACACAAACTCACAGGACGGGACCGCTGAGTGGTGAAGCGCATAGCGCATAAAAATTGTCTGTCTTCGGTTGCAACACTCACTAACGAGTTCCAAACTGCCTCTGGAAGCAACGTCAGCACAAGAACTGTTTGTCGGGAGCTTCATAAAATGGGTTTCCATCGCCGAGCAGCCGCACACAGGCCTAAGATCACCATGCGCAATGCCAAGCGTCGGCTGGAGTAGTGTAAAGCTCGACGCCATTGGACTCTGGAGCAGCGGAAAGACATTCTCTGGAGTGATAAATCACGCTTCACCAGTCCGACGGAAAAATGTGGGTTTGGCGGATGCTAGGAGAACGATACCTGACCCAATGCATAGTGCCAACTGTAAAGTTTGGTGGAGGAGGAATAATGGTCTGGAGCTGCTTTCATGGTTCGGGCTAGGTCCCTTAGATCCAGTGAAGGGAAATCTTAATGCTATTCTAGACGATTCTGTGCTTCAAACTTTGTGGCAAAAGTGTCAGAACGGGCAGTGAGCAACACAGGGGCCCCCCAGGGAACGGTCCCCCTTCCTGTTCACCCTCTACACCTCAGACTTCAGATATAACTCTGAAACATGCCATCTACAGAAGTTCTCGGATGACTCCGCAATTGTAGGGTGCATCAGGGGTGGGCAGGAGGAGGAGTACAGGAGCAAAATCAATGACTTTGTGTTGTGGTGTGAGCAGAACCACCTTCAGCTCAACATCAGCAAAACAAAGGAGATGGTGGTGGACTTCAGGAGAACCAAGGCCCAACTGACTGCAGTCCCTATACAGGGCATGGATGTGGAAATGGTTGGGTCATACAAGTTCCTGGGAGTTCATATGGACAACAGGCTGGAATGGGCTGGTAACACCGGGGCTCTGTACAAAAAGGGCCAGAGCCGACTCTACTTTCTGAGGAGGCTCAGGTCCTTCAACGTGTGCAGCAAACTACTGCATACCTTATACCAGTCTGTGGTGGTATAGCCAGTGCCATCTTTTTTGCAGTGGTG